>JAYGXS010000006.1:33331124-33372371 GCA_036362985.1 Ligula intestinalis
TCAGGACAATAAACAAATTGATCCGGTGCTCGAAAAGTCTTCTGCCTCAAAGTTAACAAGTTTTCGTATAGGAAAATATACACCGTCACATGGTGCAGTGGTGTTCCGATGCTAATTTGTCACATATTTCACGTTGTGCTGCAGCCTGTGTATATCAAGTCGGTGTGTTAATGTCTCCACAGATTGGGACATAACAATTGCCTCGGGTTGTTCATTCCAGGGGTCCACGACCCGAGTAGAGAAACCAAAATACGTCTTCACAACCAGTCGTCTTTGGGTAACAAAGAGTTTGGAGGGATGTACCTGCAGATAAGCTGTAGTGGTGAGTTGGTCGAACTCGTCACATATGAGAACGCAGTCCAAGCCACGCCAATTACGGAATGTTTGTATTAAATCTCCGCGTTACTGCCTATACCTCACAGGATAGATATTAAGATGATTTAGGCGGATGCCATAAGGTAGTAAGTATTTGCCTCCAACTAATGTTGAGGCCCACCACTGCACCTTTTCAAGTACGTTTTAATCTTGCCGCATTCATGGTCTTCACGCTTGAATCGCGTATTCAAGATGCGACCCTATGAAGGTATCAAAGCTTTTTGAGGAACAGTCTTCGGCAAAATCCCTGAGGGCCTGCTTTATGGCGTTTAACATTGATTTGCAGTTTTAGACGCCATACAACATTGTGTCAAAGGTTTAAGGTTGTCTGTCCTTCTATGTTTCTATTTCTTGGAGTGTGGTTCCGTTAAGCTGTTGGGTTCGCGCACCAGAGACCAAATTGCGATTTCTTAGGCACAGCATAATGAATTTTTCGAATTGAAGGACAGCAACCGTGTATGCGACCAATCGTTCAATTGACAAGGATTTTTCTGGAAGTTATCTGCGTCGGCAGCACACTTGATGACCTTCCATATTTTTGCATCATCTGCAAACATGGCACACTCGCAGTAAAATTCCTGTACAGAATCATTAGCGAACAAGAGAAACAGTGAACGTCCGAGTACTGAACCTTGAGGGACTCCGCTCTTGATGACTGTCGGCCTTGATTTTTGTCGTCCTACACACACCGTTTGGGAACGGCCAGCGAGGCAATTTTCAATCCACCTAAGATGTCTGTCTCCGATACCCATCAGTCTCAACTTGTGCAGGAGACGTCTGTGTGGAATACTGCCGAAAGCCTTCCGGAAATTAATGTATGGTGTATATGCGGCTTCTTTTGCATCAATTGCCCTTGTCGAACTTTGCACTGTGTAAAGCAAGTTTTTACCACGTGACCTGCCCCTGCGAAATCCAAATGCTTATTCGACAAAATATTATTAGTTGCGCAATAAATCATCACTTGCTTCTTTATGTTCTTCTTCATAGCTTTTCAGCATATGGAAGTCAGACTCATGGGTCTGTAGTTGTTCGCAAATGCAGAACAGCCGTTTTTTAATGTGGTGTGATATGCGCAATTTTCCAATCCGGAGGAAGTACTCCAGCATCAAACTGTTTTTGGCACATCATGAAAAGCGGTCTAGCCAGCTCTTAAGCAAGTTCCTTTAGCAAATTTGCAGGAATCTCATCTGGACCCGGATATTTAGATACAGTCAAGTTTTTTTTGTTCTAGGAAAATCGTCGGTTCTCCGAAAAAAATGTCCTCAATATTCAGTGCTCCTGCGACCTTGTCAACAGATGCGATGAAGACAGGTTGTATGGTAAAAACCGACTTGAAGAATTCAGTGAAATGTTCTGTTTTGTATTGACAGTCAGATATTTCGAGACCATCATCATTTTCCCTAACATTAATAGTGCTCCTGCTGTGTGTGCTTTTTCTTAAATAACTGTAAAGCAACCTTGGATATTTGACTGCTCAAAAAATTAAATCGCTCTCAAAGTCCCGTTGTTCTTTTGTAAACTATGGTTTTATCTTGTTCCGCTGGATTTTGTACTGTTTAAAAGCTTGATTGCAGCTTGTGTTGCAAAACTTCTTCCGTTGCTCTGTTTTGAAATCTCTATTCAGCCACTGAGGTGGCTGCATATTTTTGGCACCGAAAGTGGACAATGACTGCGCAGTTGATGAAAACAGCCACTCCTTATATTTATTCCAGTCCTCAGTAACACTCCCGGAGAAAAGAAGACCGTAGTCCATTTGTAGTCCATTTACTCTCATTTGAGAGAAGTCTTCTCGCCATATATTCGGCCTTGTTTAGTCGAATGTATGGGGTTACGAATATAGACCATAATCCAACACAAGTACAGCGTGATCACTTAAACCTGGTGGAGGTAGGCAGCATACGTCGGGTAAACTGTCCGGATGTTTGGTGAAGACTAGGTCTTAACAACTAGCTTGTTTCCCCTCGCATGCTCTAGTTGGAAAAAGGAGGTGTTAAGTAAAAAGAGCCTCAAGTGTCGTTTTTAGAAGAGTGTGATCAAAGGTGTTTTTAGAAAAATTTGCCCGCAAATCATTCCAACTTATGCTTGGCGTATTAAAGTCACACATGATTAGTAGATCGGATCTCCTTTATGCACACTTATTTCTTATGAGGCAAATGTGTAATCAACTCCGACTGACGCATGACCGTGAGACCGGCTGTACCCATGTATAATGTGTGCTCTCTAACGTGGAAAATCGGATAATGATACAAATTTGCCAGGCCTGTTTTGGATCTTATCGCTTCAATTGAACGTGCAAAATGCTTTCTGCATCTGGTTAATTTTGTTCTTGTGTCATGCTTCATCAGAAGTCGGAGTCAAAGTGGAATTAATTTCTCCAGTTATTGAACTAAATTCGCAGCCTACGACCAAAGCAAGTCAACAGAGATTGAAAGAACCACTAGGACTTAAAGCATCCTAAAAGATCAGCACTAATTAAGAACGTCGAGGATCTACAAACGGCTGAGTCGTTCCTGAATATCCTGCAAATCGTTTATGCATATTTGAAAGTGCTTTTAAGCAATTATGCGCATTTTTTAATCAATCGGCTTCAAATCTTTGCAAAAGATTACGTACAGTTGGAATATTGTCAGCATTTTGAAAACTTCTCCACACTCTACGTCACAGTCGCAAAGGCAGTTGAAACATTATGAATTTAGTCGTTGCGTTTGCAAACTTAAATTTAAGTAGTAAATATTGCCCTCGATAATTTTACAAAACCGTCATCGGGGCTGGAAACTAAACTGAGGATGCCTGGGTAGGAAGTCGAACGGCTTACCGATGCAGCTATAGAAGTATACAACAGTGAGGATCAAATTCGGTTATCAACTACAAAAGAGCGGTCACGAAGATTATTGAAAAGTCCTCCCAGCAAACGGACTTAAAGCCTCAAAAGTGTAATGTGTGCAAATTGTAAAGATGAGACTTGCACAAATCTGCAAACCACGAGAATGAGCTTCATAGTTTTAAACGGAGATGGAGTAATCGAGGAAATCTCTTCACTTTCTCCGTCTAGAGGGCAACACAACGATGCCTGCATTTCAGAGTAGCAAGCAGAGGAGATTAATTGCAGAATTTCGGGGCAGAGCATCTACTGAGGAAAGTGAGCAGGCACCATCAACCCGGGCCGCTAAATTGGTAGGTTCCACCTCCAATCCTTTTGATAATGTGCCAAACAACGCACCCACCAAACACCACGCTCAAAACCGACAGGACGATTGAACAACTCCACTTTCTAGTAAATTCTGTTTGGGCACACCGATCAAGCAAAAACAGGGTATAAGGTTTACTAAGGCTGCATACAAATCACTGAAAATAACCACAAATGCAGAAGGGGGGAGCACGGAGCTAGCTATGAACAGTGCCATCCCAGCTTTCAAACGAAGCCTTTATCCAGTAAAGGCAAGGAAAACACAACGACACAAGCCACTCCTGTGAATACCTCGGGGTCTTCCGATGACATTAGGGTTGGAAATATACCAATGGTTTCCCTTGACCGCCAAAACTGAATACCTGGCGAAGGCCTACCTGATTCAAACGGAACCACTCCAAAGGTAAGGGCGCGTGAGGACGTCGAAAAGTTGCGGGACCTGCTAAAATACATGATCAGACAGCCAGAGAGAGCAGCCGTTTGTGCAGTCTTCATGATAAACAAACAGGTTTGTGAACAGTCAGAACCGGACTGACCTCGACCTATCAATGTAGTCTTGGATAACAAAGAACAGGTGAAATTAGTTATGTCCTGGAAAACAGCACTCGGCAGCTCACCTAAGATGGTGTTTTTTTTCAGCCGGACTACTTTCCGGCGAAAGGTCTGAAATGGCGAGAATTTGTAGCTGAACTACGGGGGAGAGAGAAAGCTGGAGAGAGCAATCTTGCTATCTTAAGGGAGCCAATTAATACAGAAAACCACCATAGTGCTGTGTAAGCAGCCAATATTAATGACAGCTGCGGCCCTATAGTACTGGCGAACTCGCGCCCAAACGAATAGCCAAACTACCATCCTCCCTGAAGTGACAAGAGGGCACGTAAATTACACACAGTTGGCGTTAACTGAGTCACCCTGGATAATGGTACGAATCAATTGCCTGGGTTATTGTGGCTGCAGACATTCTATAGGTGGTGAATGTGTAAATAAACGTGGAATTATAATTTCAAAAAGATGTAATAAATACGTCTGTTATAAGTATTTACAACATGGAGGAATCCGTTTAACGCTGCTGACCGTTTGGCATACAGAACTGATTTCGAAATTATATCAGGGTGAGTTCAAATAATGTAGGCATCTTCCAGCTAAATTGTATGCTCTTTTCGGTTTCGCAGATAAAAAAAAACACTTGCCATATATCCAGAACCACCATGAAATGCAATTAGCAGAAAAGCAGCAAATACCAATTAATATTATAAGTTTGTCTTCATTTGCACAGATATGATTTAAACTATACCAAATACCTACTACATTAAGGGAAATTTAACGGCATGTATCACAGGTGTTGGCGCATATAAACATCCCTGCAGCTTTTTGATATGAAATACACTGTAAGCATTAATGATAAAAGGTTCTTCTTTTTTTGAAAGTGGCCTGCAAGTTTGAGTTCAACCACTTCGGGCGATTTGTACTTGTCTTTCTTCCGGAGGGACAGTTGAGACAAACAGTCCTTTTCAACGTCGAGCTAAAGGTCATCCGCTGTTTATTTGCCCCACCTTGGAGATCTGTTTCACATGATGCATCTGACATTTCTCTTCTCATAAAGTCAAGGTCAAGGCCGAGCGCTGGTTTCGAAATTTCAGCTAAGTCATCAATCTTATATTAATCGGTTTATCTAAGAGAAGATAGAACTATAAGTCTTTCGTTTTCTTATGTAAATTATCCCTAAGTACCAGTTCTAACGCTTGAAAAATCTGCTTATATTCCTTTTGTTTTTTTTGTCTCTGCTTGGTTACCTAGCCTTCTGCTAACCATCTGTCTTGCTTTCAGCAACTTATATAAGCTTAAACAGTTAGTTTATTCTGAATTCCCGACTATTTTCGTGATTTATCTACTTGTTGCTTTGAAAAGTATGAAGGCGACACTTTCATTCAGTAGGAAGCCACAGAATTCCAGACCCATGAGGTGTCTGCGAAAGGCAAACATCATTACTGATACCAGTCCTCAGCCTGACATCAGTATTCAGCCTGATCTGTTTGCCGAACAAATAGATTTGTCTGCAATGAAAAATTGCAGCGAGTATATGTTGAAATTTGGGTCAGTTCTCTCAATCCTTGGGACCCTATTTGATAGGAATATCTCTGCAGTTTCCTCTCAGGAATGCAAACGTTTAGATGCTCTCGTTAATTTGGTCGCAAGTGAGTCACAGGATAGAAAAAAGGTCGTTCAATTTTATTCTGAAATACGTTCTGAAATCAATTAGGCAAATGAACGTTGCAATGCATTTCCTCTACTCCTGCATATTTAACTATGAAATAGCAGAGGCTATAAGACTGTCATCTCGCAGTAAAAACCCACCAATTTTAGTCAAGCTATTTTCACCCATTGAAATAGACGCCATTTTTAACAGCAAGAGCTTGTTTCCAAATATCTGAGAAATACAATGTATTTCCTCTGTCATGATCTCACTCTAATGGAGCGAAGCATAGCGTCATTTTCTTCATATAAAATAGAAAATACACCGCAACCGGCTCAATTTCCTTGTCGTAGCCCTAGGAAGCCTACTGGGCCATATACTTTTATTCCTGCAAAACCTAAATTACTGCTCCCCAGTACAGCAACTGTCTCATCCCCCTCAAGTCACCAGACATCCCCGTCTACTTCCAACTTAGATGCTTCCCCAGTTGCCATAGCTATTAATTCTGGTAGCCGTCCTAGAAATTCCGAAAAGCCCTCTACGCTAGGTAGACCAACAGCTTCGATACTCGATCAGAGTCCTCCCAAACCTTCTATTAAATCACTCAATTCAGGTCGTCGAAAGGGTGGGATCCGCAACTCAACCGCGAGCAGGCAGCCTTCCCAAACACTAACTAAGGCTATACAACAGGAAGCTAACAAACATATAGTTTACCATACGCATCACATGTTTCGTACTGGGCCAGGCTTTCCACCGTTTAATCCTCATATTTACCTGACCTAGCCCTCCAGCCTCTCTTTCCCGTCTTTGTTTTCCCAATTTCCCGGTAACTATAAGCAAGCTCACTTCGGCACTAACCCCTATGGCCCATCGATCTCACATAGCTATATACCTGCAGCTTTCAGCTATCCCCTCAGCTTCATTATGTTAATTGTCCTGCTCCAGTCGATGGCTATTCTCCAAACTTCCAACCAAATTACCCACCTCCAAATTTTTATTACTAAATAAAGGTAACCCTAGTTCGATTACTCACGCTACACTAGATATCATCTTGCTAACTGCAAGATTTGTTTTAAATAAGATGACTCAGCTTAGAGCTATTGCGTTCGAGCTGAAGCCAGATGTTATATGCATTACAGAGTCGTGGACACATCCGCTAATTTCTGATGCTTAACTCATAATAGACGAGTATGATTTCTACCGTCAAGACCGCCCTAGTAAACGTGGTGGTGGTTGTCTTCTATATATTAAAGCTATTTTAAGCATTTCCCGTTCGACCTAGATGCTGAGTCATTCTCGCACAATCACTATTTTGCATCCATTATCCTGTCTCCCCGTCAGAAGGTGATTATTGGATGCATTTATAGTCCACCTAACTCATCATCGGAAGTTGATGAAAAGCTTTGCGATATATTGAGGCTGATTTTGGAGTCCGCCTTTGATGCTTAAGTTATCGCTGGGGATTTCAACTTTCCCGAAATTGATTTGTCATTGAACTTTTTTCCATCCAGATTTCAGCCCGTACTAGATACCATCTATTTTTTAAACTGGTCTCAGTAGGTCTGTTCCCCAACAAGGGATCAGCATATTTTAGATTTATTTTTCACGAATGAAATTCCCCCCCTTTTTGTTGACTACAATCAGAACCTCTTCCCAAGTGACGACACTTTGATCCATTGTTGGCTTCCGCTTGCTTCTACGAAAAAAGGCTAGCACCACTCGTACCTACTGTGCGTTTGAACTAGCTGATATTAATTGAATTAACAACTTTGTGGACTCACTAGAATCACAGGAGCCTTCCTCCACGAACAGTGTAACAATTCTCGGTGACTTGATGACGGCAATTTCAAAAACCATTCCGGAATTTTGCCGATCAAAAATGTCAAGCCTTATATATTGGACCCCACCGTTCCTCATTTTCTTTTGTCTTGACAAAAAAAAATGCAAAGACAGTTGAAAGACCAGTCTACTAGTTCTCTATCTGTGCACCTTAGAATCGCAGCGATTTTCGAATAAGCGTTTAATATTCGTCTTGCACGTGACAAACAGAGGAAATCTTGCGCACTCAGCGAGTTAAACTCTGCAAAATCGATTGCCCAACTGTTCCGTCGTCGGTCCTCCGCCTAACGAGGTCACGAAATCCCCCTTTACTGAATGAAAATATAACCGTTGTGCAAGATGAGTCAGAGAAGGCTGAACTGTTCAATGCGTTCTGTGCAAAGCACCTTACGACGGAATCTGAACCGGTCCCGTCGTTTCAGCCATGCTCAGTCAATACTATCAGTACCATCGATTTCTCCATAGAAGTAATTCGTAAGCACATTATCCGTCTAAAAAACTCGCACTCCTCGGGAACTGACGGCCTTCCAAATTCACTTATCAAGAGAGTATTCCGATTCTTCCGATTGCTTAGTTATCTATTCTCAGCTTATCTTCTACACGGTTTCCTTCTTGACTAATGGAAGCCATCTATTATTCTTCCAGTCTTCAAGTCAGGATCTCGTTCGGACATAAATAACTACCGAGGTGTTCATAAAACCCCGGCCCTAGCCAAACTTCTGTTAAAGATCATTTTTAATCAAATTCTCGATTTTTGTGTAGATAATAAACTATTAAGTGCCTCACAGCATGGATTTCTACCCGGAAGATCATGCGAAACCTGTCACTTGGCATTCCTTAACCTGGTTACTTCACTTCGTAAAGGAGCGCAATCAGTCATGGTGATATAATCTGACCTTAGTAAAGCTTTTGACAAGGTGCCTTAAAAGCGCCTTTTAGTGTAACTGGAAGCCCTAGGCATCAGGCCTCCATTCCTCGATTTCATTGCCTCCTACCTGTCTAACCGTAGCCAGAAGTTCTTAGTAGGCAATAGGCACTCGATGCCTCAGCCGATCACGAGTGGTGTATTACAAGGCACGGTTTTAGGTCCCCTCCTTTTCATTCTTTACATAAATGAAATTTCATCAGTGCTGAATAATTCTTAAAATTGCATTTATGCTGATGACCTTAAGTGTATTTACTCATTTTCTAAGGACATGGCCAGTATTTGTGTCGATAAATATAACGCAGACTTTCGTACTCTCTCAAGTTGGAGCACTACATGGCAGATGGAAGTTTCTCCATCAAAATGTAGTTTACTGAGTTTTGGTGCCGCAAGGCTTCCTGGACCCATTATCTTCCAAAATAGTCCACTGTTAGAAAGATCTACGATAAAGGATTTGGGTTTAATTTACTAGAATAAGCTTGCATTATCACCTCATGCAGATCGAATTTCTCTCAAGGCCACACATATATGTGGGTTTATATCGCATAACTTTTTCCTTCCAGAAATGAATTTCAAAATATACCGCATGTTTGTTCTTCCTAAACTAGAATCCTGCTGCCCGCTTTTCGGCCTTATGACCCAGCATGACCGTTGTAAGATTAAAAAGGTTCAGCGAGTTTTCACTCGTAAAATATTTTCTGTTTCTTGTATGTGTTATACAGATAGATGTCAATTAGCAAACATTAAATTTCTTTGGATAAGAAGACTCGAAGCTGGTCTATGCTTTCTATTTTGCCTTTACAATAGTCCTTATCTCCCACAAATAAACACTCTCCTTCTAGTAGACCGACCTTACGCAACTCGTTACTCTTCCATGATAATTTTACCACCCCGTAGCTCTACATCATAATAATAATATGTTTATTATGCCAGTTTACAGGCAATTGTAAAGAGTTGGTAATGCACTTCTTGGGCGCCTTCCAACACCTCGAAGACCGGTAAAAACCTAAAACAAACTCCCTATGTTGCGGCCAGTATTGGTTTTGTTTCAAGTTTTTTGTTTTGTCAATACTGGGCGAGATAGGGAGTTTGTTTCAAGTGAAAAAAACCTGCCTTCAAAGGTATGATACAAACGGAATAAATTTTCAGTTGTAAGCTGAGTTGACTCATCAGCAGGAGAACTGTTTCATATCGTTTAAAAACATTAGTTCCAGACGGAGAGGGTTGGCACAATAACAAAGTGTTCTCAGTCGTCCTTCAACGGTTGTCGGCAAAAGTTGCGCGCTATCGGCTGAAAGGTTAGCAGACTGCGGGCTGCTGCTTCAGCAGCATTATCTTCAGAATGAAGCCTGGTGGGGTTCAAAGTCCACGAACGCCATCAGAGTGAAAGTGAGATTCCACCGAGTCAGCACCCAAAATTCGTGAAAGTTGTCCTGAATGTAGAAAACTAGTTAAAGCTCTCTTCAACATAGGGTAGTTTTGCTGGGTTTTAATAATTTTGGGCAGCTTATTCCAGATTGATATGGCATTTACTGAAAAGAATTGACGGTACTTAACTGTACGTGCCATAGGAAGAAATAAAAATACGTCTCGATGACGGGCGCGTCGAGCGTGCTCAAGCTCACTTATTGTACTAAGGGGACTAAAGGTTTGACCATTCAAAAGTTTAAACAGTAAAAAAAGACCTTTCTGCAATCGACGAAGCCATAGGGGATCCAGCTTTATAAGTTCGCACCTTTGTTGGTAGGTTAAGTAACGGCGTTCTGTAGTGAAAATACTTCTAGTGAAGAAGTGCTGCACCGATTCTATTTTCTTCCGTTCACTAGTGCGCACAAGACTAAATAAAGGCGAGCAGTATTCAAGACTAGGTCTCACGTACATATTATAAAGGCTAGTTCTTAAAATTTCTAAGGGTAAATCCAGTGGTTCGGCGTGCTTTCGAGACTATCAGGGCACAGTGCTCTGACAAATTGAGACTATTAGAGTAGGATATGCCCAAATCCTTGATAACTCCTGGGACATTTAATTCGTGGCCGTCAATGCTTAATTCCGGTTGGTGATCGTCGCCAACAACCATAACGGAACATTTGTGCCATGAAAGGGTGAGGCGCCATGTGCAACACCACTGGGCGAAAGCCTGAAGATCCTTTTTTATCAGCTCGAGCACGATGTTGCGATCTGCCGGTTTATATCGATAAGCGACTTTTAAACCATCAGCGTACATGAAGGGTCTGCCATACTGAAAACAATCTGAAACGTCGTTGACAAACAGGAAAAATAGGAGCGGACCCAGTACACTACCCTGTATAACTCCACTCCTCACATGCGTGGGGTTGGAGATAACATTGGAAATTTTTATTCGTTGTGTGCTAGCACCCAAATAGGAAGATATGAAGTTCAGTAGCTTGCTACCTATGCCGAAGGAGGCTAGTTTCAGAAGGAGGAGGTTATGATCGACCCGATCAAAGGCCTTAGTAAAATCAAAATAGACGCTATAAGTGGCAAAACCGCTGTCTCTAGATTGCAGCACATAATCAAAGAAAGAGAGATGACAGGTGTCACAAGATTGGTTCTCGATAAAACCATGTTGAGCTGTATTGAGCAGGTTGTTCTCTGTCAAGTGAAGCATCATCTTTTCTTTGATTAAGGTCTCCAAGATCTTCGAGGCTGCGGGAACTGTATTTATTGGCCTAAAGTTGTCGAATGAGGTCGATAGGCCATGCTTGCGAATAGGCATTATGTGCGATTCCTTCCAAAACGAAGGAAAGGTTTCGCTCTCAAGAGCAAGATTAAATACCTTACAAAGAAAAGATGGAAAGATATCATTCGCTTCAGCTTTTAGAAGGCTAACTGGGACGCCATCTGGTCCTGGACTATAGGATTGACGATAACGACGAATGGCTACAGTCACATCCCAGACGGTAAAACTTATGGTTTCGAGTATGGCACCCATCCAAGCCTGGATAACCGGAGGTGCAGCAAACGAGCTTTCACTAAACGTTTTGAATAGGAACGCATTGAAGCTATCAGTGGTCAACTTAGCGTCAGCTATGGGGTTTCCTAAAGCATCTTGAAGAATGGGGTGTTGCGTTTTCCTCTGCGCTTTAACTGTACGCGAAAAGAGTTTCGCAACATTAAGGGAAGGATTTTTAGCGAAGTGAGTCTCATCGGCTATCTGCTTTTCTTCGGAGAGCTTCTTGGCCTGCTCAAAGATCAGTGTGATCAAGGGCAGAACGGAAGTGTCGTTTTGCCGATGCAAACGACGAGAGAGTTTACGCAGCCTACGACGGAAAGACAGAGGAAAGTACATTTCATCCTTGACATGTATTACTTTCTTACGGGGGACAAAGTGGAGGATGAGTGGATCCAGCACTTTGTACAGTGCATCAGTAGAAACATTTACATCCAAACATTTGAAAAATTCAGACCAGTCGAGAGCGTTTAGATGTGCCAGTAGGTCAGCCGTGTTTGCTGATCGGAAGTCATGATAAAGACTATACTTTTGGGAAAATGTTTTATCCGCCTCCAGTTCTAGTTCACTAACAACTGTAAGGTGGTCTGAACTCCCAAGTGCGTCTAAGGATGACACTGAAAGTGGTTCACATCCCCTACAAAAAATAAGGTCGAGTATGTTTGCTCCTCGAGTGGGAAAATCGACTACCTGATCCCACATGCTGATATCTATTGCCTCAAGTAAGTTCTCGAACTTTGAATGACCGGATGGTGGAAACCATTGCACGTCAGGAAGGTTAAAATCGCCTGCAATCAAGCAATACTTAAGATTCAAGTCAGCTGCGGCATGAAATGCCTGTGAGAGACAAAGATCGTAGTCTGCATTGGCATTAGGTGGGCGATAAACACAGCCAACAAGTAAGGAGTATTTGTTTTTTAGAACAACTCGTAGCCAGCAGCTCTCCTCCACCGCTGTGAATTGTGGATAGTCCAACGGGAGAAATGCAAGTGGCTGCTTAATATAGATGCAGCTTCCTCCGCTACGGCCATTGTTTCGATCGTTTCGAACGCATTCATAGCCAAGAACAGAGAGTTCTGAGTCAGCTACAGAGGCCGATGCCCATGTCTCAGTTACCATAACAATGTCTGGGCGGTTGACGAAAACCATAGTCTGGAGCAGAGGCATTTTATTAATCAGTGATCTGGCATTTAAAACGACCAATTTAAGAGGGCATGTCTGAGGTTTCGGTGGCGGGACAGCTAGGCCGTCACTGTTACCGGCATCGACCAGAGCGATGTCCTTTTGACCTAAACTATTTTTCCCTCTCTTATTTTGAGATTTGTCTCGCCATTGGTTCTCCGTTTTTCCAGCTCTATTATTAGCTGTCTCATCTTTTTCCGCTCTTTCAACTCGTAATCCGGCTGAAAAAAAAACTTGCGAATGCAGACTCCGTAAGGATGGTTTGCGCTCTAGCAAGAGTTTCGCCTGTGCTTCAGTTTATAAAATAATTTTTAGAGGTCGTAACTCTTCCATGATAATTTTACCACCTCGTAGCTCCACATCTAACTGTTCTCGCTTATTTACCTCAAAATATGCTTTTAGTTGGAACAACCTCCCTCTCGATACTAGACTGTCTTCTACACTGTCGATTTGTAAAGGCAAATTATATAAGCATTTAAATCTAGAGGAAATAAAGTCGTTACTGTCCGTTTCCTTTCCTAACACGCAAGTTGTAGATTTTGAAAAGGGTCCTCCTGGCATTTGAAGCTCATCCGAGGATACTAAAAGGGTTTGTAAATATGTTAGCATTTCCCTCTGTAGAATCAAGCATCACTTCCAAGGGCTGCGAATTCTTCTCCGTTTTTGCAACTTTCGCTGTGGTCTTCGAGATTGTCTCTGGAAGCTGGTGGGTCGCAACTCCATGGTGTTGACTTGACTTCTACTGCCTTCTCCTGTTGTCCCGGATGACGCCTTCTTAACTCAACGATATATTATTTTTTCTCATGACCATGCATGTCCCGAGCCCTCATCATCAGGCCCCAAACCAACCACATCAAGCACTCTTACCTAGAAAGGCAGTTTTTTCTGCTAAACTTTATTCGAACTCGGTTGCCCGCTGAACTCATCTCCCGATCTAGGAGTTTTTTTACAGTCGATAACAATTATTTTAAAAGAGTTCACTGTTTATAATCATTCTTTTTATTTTCACGATAGCAGTAAGTTTGTAACGACAGGGCCCATTGGACCTTTAATCTAAAAATTATTATTATTTCAAGCCCAATGGGCCTCATTAGTAAACCAAAAATTCAAAACACGAAGTTCTAGAAATAAATGGTTTCATAAACCGTATCCGAAGTCTATACTTATAAGACGAGTATAACTCGTAAAAAGCGCATTTGTTAGATTCGAAAAAATGAACACAGCAGTTTTATGCAGAAAGTGAAATTCAAGGGCACACAAATGAGCCACATCTTTATCTGTATTCTGACTATGTATTCTGATATCCTCTGCCTCTCTTAGAAGGGAGGGGGAGCGGGGGGCTTGGAAGAAAACTCAGTCGAAGGTGAGCGGGGGTCAGAACAATAGGTATTAAGGAAACATTACTGGTGTAGTCGGGTTCCCGGCACAACTTTCGGGTTCCCTAACCGGTGCGGCATAATAGAACATAGGGAACCGCCAGTTTATTATCGCGATGAGCACCGCCGCATGACATTCAAAAGTCCGTCAAAAAATCAAGACCATCCTTGGGGATTTCTAAGATGGACCAAATATAAGGCCCTGATGATTGTTGATGACCAGTGAGACGAGAGCCGTCAAGACTGTGTCCTCAGTTTATAGGACACCAGTCTGAGAAATATAGTTTCATGAAGGGATCCTAAATTCCCGATGGTTCTTTAATAATACGATTTATTTGTAAAGCACATCTCTGGCGCCGTCAAAAACCCCGGAAGGCAGGAAAAAACCTAACCCAAACGCCTTCTTTCGCAGTGACTATTGTATTTGTTTTGCTCTTTTGCTAGGTGAATAGTGTGCGAAAGATGAAGCTTGTGTTAAGTGGAAAAAACCTGACTTCTGGGGAAAAAATCTAGAAAAACATTAAATAAAATAGCTATACATTGTACGTGTTACGGTGTTACAGTAAGAATACTTGGGGTCTGGAAAAACTGTCATGCCCTTTAAGTGAGGTATACTTAGCCACGGTCAGTTTGAAGGCGAAAAAATCAGCTGAGGACTTTGCATCTACCGTATGCATGGGTCTGCTCGATACGGACATTACAATCGTTGTCCAGTGGCACAAGTTTGCTAATTAGATGGGACGTTGCAGATGTCTGAGGTGGGTCGAGGCAGCTGCGAAGCACCATCGTCATTCAAGTGCATCGGCAGAAGACACCTGGCCTTTCGTTAGTCGATTATCTAAGTGACATTAAGATTTACATCATTAGTATTTATACTTCTGATACATTATAAGAGAGAAAAATACATATTTTAGTATAGTTGAAGAGAAAATTATTTTCTTGCATAATATTTTTGATAAACATTGAGATATTAGTCGAGGAATATTGGAATAGATAAATTGTTCTTAGTTTTTGTTTTTTATTTTTATTTTAAAGGATTAGAAAAGGAGGCAAGGCACAATTTTACTTAAGCTTTGATTTGATCAGCGTTGGAAACCGTCGACTGGAAACCCTTCAGCAGTGGCCAGTTTTCTCCGAAATGTGCGGGAACTCTCCTGGACCATTAGATCCCTTTTGGTCCGAATTGTACGTCAAAGAACTGGTTAGCAAAGTGACCTATTTTGTTCAAAAATATATGTGTCATGTAATTTGAGAAGAACTGCTTGGTCTTTCTTCTAAATTCGGCTAAACTGTGGCTTTTGCGAATATCGTTGGGTAAGGCATTCCATATGATCGCATATCGTATGGTGTTGAAATTTGATCGCTGGGCCGTCCTTGCTTTAGCGTTATAAATTGTATGCTGGTTGTTTCTAGTGGGACGGGATCCGTTTTGATTTGTTAACATATTATTACTTAGGTTGTTCTGATTATGTGTCACTTTAAATAGGAAAGTTAAACCATTTTGGAGTAGCCTTTGCCAGAGGGGTTTAAGACCATATCTACTGTACATTATTGAATAGGAATCTCGTGGGTCATTGGGTTTACATAGAACTCTGGTAAACCTTCGCTGGATTTTTTCTAGTTTCTGTCTGTCATCTGATAACATGGTACCGAAAAAGATTGAGCAGTAATCTAGAATTGGTAAAACGTACATTTTGTAAAGTTTAGTTTAAGTGTAATTAATGTGAAATGTTTACTTATGAAGCCACATAGTCGATTGGCTTTTGGTGCGATTTGTTTAACATGTGGGGATGACTCAAGAGCTCTTGACTGTGCGTTGTAGGGTCCAGAGCACTGTTCGCAAGTGCGAAAGGATAGTAAGTGGCTTGCTTACGGCTAATTATTATCTAAATCAGTCAGTAGCTTTCTTCATGTGGAAAACACACATACTTACTTAAGCAGGGCGGTAATGTTGCGGACTGCAATCTCTTACTGAGTTCTGCTTTAAACACCCTTAGCCTCGATTACTTCTTCGGCTTTTCAAACAAGTCGGACATATTTACAAATTCAGTGAAAGCTAGTCCTACGCGGCCTCCCTGGCTGACAAATATGTTTTGAATACATACGATCTTATTACCAAAAGCAATACATATATTGGCCGGTGTAATATCTATACGAAACGTTTCTGTCAACAGTGCTTTGTACCGTTGGCTACCTTCATGTCCAACTGCTATCGGTCCGAGGCTGTGCGGATGAAGAAACTTAGTGGGACAGGGTCGTAAATGCCGAGTCCGTATTTTCCTTTCAGAAAGTCTATTGACTACCTTCTGCAGACGCCGTGGAGCACATCTGAGATCTCTCATTAGCGTGCCTAGATAACTCTCAAAAGGAAATGATGAAAAACTGTCTAGTGCTCCGTGACGTTCTACGTCGTCTGCCATGTGCATAATACTGTGCACATTATAGACCATATGTTCTTCCCCGAAGAGAAGTTAAAACCTTCGAGTAAACAACTTGAGCAACTCTCGACAATAACCTACGTTTGCATAGCAAGTTAATGGATGAGCTAGTAAACGTAACGAAGTAAACAATTGTAGAAACAAGTTATAGTGATTATGCGGCAGGATACCTGAGAGAACATAAACGCCTACATACATTACAAACTGGCAAAATTCTGTCCCCTTCCACAACTCCAACTCACTTACCGCCCTTCCTTGCTGAGAAAACTCAGAAGGATGATATGTTGCTATCCCTCGCATTCGTTCGTTTATTGCTGTTACCTGCGGTGACTTCAGTATGGGCACGGTGCGTAAACTGACAATATCTGTGTGCCGACGGCTTACTTTGTGTTTATAGCCCTTAACCCACAACGTCAATAACTTTTTCACTACTCCCAGGTAGACTAGGTGTAATGGGTCTACAGGAAACTTAGTAATTAGACCAAGATTACACGAAAGAAAAGGTGAAACTCCAACAATGTGCTCATCAAACGAGGGCTGCAGGAAGTTCTCGTTAGTCCTATCTGCCTTGTCTTTCTTTGTATAAACAAATTTACCCTTATGCTTACCTTCCACTGTACATCTTTCGCACCCAAAGTGAGCATTTACATTTTTAACCTGCTTCACAAACGCCCTTGCAGGCGCCTCGCATATTACCCACTCCACGCGAACATGCGTCGTATGCATCGTGTCCTCGTTGACTATTCCACTAACATGCAGGGAAGCTATCTCACCTACTACTTACCTACAATACTCATGAAAATTGGAGGGCTTACTGCCTCCAAAGTAAATACCGACTGGAAACACTTCGGTGAGATAGGGTCGCACTACCCTGCATAAAATAGGCCACATATGTGTGTTGGTTTTCTTACACACAGGCAGACCATCAATCGCTAACTGAATATCAACTCTGTCGGCAACAGGATTTGCACTATTGTTTAAAACTCAGCCCAGTTGACGTTCTAAACCTATATGAACGTACTCACCATCACCCATTGGGGCTACCTTTACCTTGAACAATTTCTTCACCAGCGCTCTTGAGTCGGTTGGTAGTTCAGGTAACAGTGGCTTAATTATATGCACTAGTTCCCGCAAATGCTTGTGCGGTATATGGTTTCGAACTGCCCATTCTCGAATTAACTTAACGTAGTCCGTGGGCGCTGATTGAGGGCTATTTTTTCCTACTCAGTTCCTCGATTTCGTCCTCGTAAAGAGGATCCTCTTCCTCATCACCTGTAATAACCCAATCAGCATCACTTACGGTTGAGGACGACTCACAATAATAATCACTCGATTCAGGAGGCGCTGTGCTCTCATTTTCTAAATGTTTTAGGGCACTCACGGCTTCCATTTTCTTCCATACGGCATCCTCTACAGCTTGCCATTCCTCATTCGCATACCTCTTAAGCCGGCGTCTTCGTGTTCTCTCAGAATCACCCTTAAACATTGGTAAAGTAGGCAAAACAATGCCAAATATTATAAAAAATATTATAGGCAATAAAAAGGAAAAATATTATTCAACAGCAGGCAAGTACAGACATTGATAGTGATATATAGCTCGCGTGATTGACAGCTCGCGCGCGCACGCCGTTCACGTCGAAAATGGCGCGAATACGCGCGCTAACGCACTTAATGAGCGCAAACCAATCGGACTTCACATTGCATCATTTTATAACCAATTAGATCGCAGCATTGCTAACGACTAGAAATAGTCACTTATAGTCGACTAATAGTCGACTTGTTGCTACTAGGGAGTATTAGAATAGCTAAGACCTAAATCTTTCAAAGATGTAAGCTCTTTTATTTCTTGACCACTAAACATTATGGGGGGAAGTTTTACTGGTCCAAAAATCATGAGATGACATTTTGTTGATGAAAACGGCATTTGCCACTAAACACTCCAGTCGCTTAGTTTATGAAGGTCTAATTCAATTTTTCTATGCACACTACTTATCGAATTTTTGTTATAGGATTATGCGAGTTTTAAGTCATCTGCATATAAAAATGTTTTAGCAGATGTTGATATCGTGGATAACTCATGAATGTAAATGAGAAATAAGAGGGGAATAGGATAGTGCCTTGAAAAACAGCTCTGCTTATATGAGCTGGTTCTGATACTAGATTTCGAAGTTGTACTACTTGGAATCGGTTTTGAAGAAAGGATTTGAGGAAATCAAGAAGGGGGCCAAATCCCGTGACTCACTAGCTTCATGATCAGTCTTTGATGGGGAACGTTTTCAAAGGCTTTTTTTTAGATCAAAGTAAATTGTAGCTACCGTGTTCCCATCATCTCGATTTCTGGAGACGAATTCCAAGAAAGTGAGATGGCAGGACTGACATGACTTTTTACGTAAAAGGGCATGTTGAGAAGGAGTTATGAGATTTACATTCGTCAGCTGGTTTAACATTTGATTATACATTATTTTTTCTAAGATTGTTGCTAAAACCGATGTTTGGTGAACACCACGATAATTTTGGGCATTGGACCGATTTCCGTTTTTGTAAATTGGGGTAGTACATGATTTTTTCCATATATCTGGAGAAGTACCATTTGTTTGCAGTAACGAGAAAAGGTTAGACAGAAGTATTGGGGCATATGTCATATGCCTCAGTATGCAAGGAGAGATTCTATCCGTTCCATATGATGTGGAATTGGACCGTTGGCGGATAGCTTTATCTACAGTTTCTTTGTTAAACAATATCTCTTTTAATACTAGTGCCGTCATTTCTGTTGGTTGGGGGATTGGTTCTTCCTCGACCGAAAAGTTGGTTGAGAAATACTCGTTAAAAAGATTTCCCATTTGGCTGTCATTTGTTATTACTATTCCTTGGTCCTCAAGCATTATTTGGAGGCCTTGTTTTGATGATGATTTATTTGTTTCCTGAAAATTTGGGCTGTCCCTTCTGGGGACTCGATTGCCCGACGTTCTGCTGTTATCATCTTATTTGTTTCAATGTTCTGGGCTAACTCGTGAATCTCTGTAATGCGTCTGAGTGTAGATAGGTAACTAATACGTGGGTCGTGGAGTTGTTTTTTAAAATTTTTTAGCCGTTTGGAAAGTAAGTTTGGGATAAGTGATTTCTTACATGGGGATCTCTCGTCAATTATGGCATATTGAATTCAATTAAGGGTGGCATATAATATGTTTACAGCTTCTAGAGGGGATGCTCTTAGGAGGAAAGAGCTCCAATCTAATGATCGAATGTAGTTATTCATAGATTCAATTTCAATATTTTTTAGGTTTAAAGAAGTGTAACTAGGATCAGGTCTTATTTTAATGTTACGAGGGAGCATTGCTATTATTGTCTTATGATCACTATCAAAGGTTAAGCTGTCGTAGTGTTGTATATAAGGGCCATATATCATTGGTGAGAATAACATCGAGTATATTGTTTCCCCTGGTTGGTTTGCTTATTATTTGCGTCCAGTTATAAAACACAATTGATGATAATAATTCATCATGTCTGGATGGGGCTGATAGTTCTGCCCAGTTTATTTCTGGACGGTTTAAGTCTCCTGCAATTATCTTATATTCGAATTGGATATTTGATAGAATATGTGGTAGATTTGTAAGACCAGTGTCATCATTACTATATTTATGAGGGGTGTACAAACATCCAATTAGAATGCTTTTAAGGGTCTGGGATGCAATTATAGCGAAGAACGCTTCGCCATTGAACGTCTCCTGAAGAACCTCAAAGCCTTTCTGTTCTATGGTAGATCTAATGTAGATCATACAACCTCCTCCTCGTTTATTAGCACGGGTCTGTCAATAGAAGTTGTAGTTTGCCAATAGTTTTCTATAAAAAGTGAAGCATTAGATGTTGATTCGTTTACCCATGTTTCTGTTAAAAAGACTATATCGGGATTGTGTGTGTCAATAAAACTCCTAAGTCGTGGAACTTTGTTTACTATCGATCTAGCATTCATTAGGAGCAACACTTATGGTGTCGGATTCAAAAGCTGGATCGTGGAGAAAGCTGCTGATTTTTATTATTATTTTCGTTTAAACTGCTCTAGCTGCAGTAGCGGCTGCAAAATGCAGCAAAAGCGATATCCCCTGGAACACTAAACTGTGCGAATCACATTGTCATTGATTGGTAAAATTAACGTGTACAACCCCAACGACTGTTTCGTTGATACGCCAGCTAATCAAATTAGGCTGCCAATAGATTTTAAACCGTATTCTACTCATATTAGTTTTGAACCGTTATTATAATTATATCTCAATAAATAAGTAAAACAAACCAGTTATTCCAGTGTACTTTTAAGCTAGTGTCAAAACCTCAAACGACATCCAAATGATGACCGCATTTGCATTGCATGACGGAACCAAAAAATGTAGAAATCAAAATCTACTGCGAAAGTTTATTAAACCAGACGTCGAATATTCCACGTCTGGTTTACGCTCGGTGTGTTTTAGATATCTAAAACACACCGAGCGTAAAGAAGTTGATCATCGTGAATCGACTCACTAACATCTTGGCAACAGTGTTTGCGGAAAGCGACAAGATACAGAGGTCTCCGGATCAATACATATGCAAAAAGACTCATTGAGGTTAACATATTAAGAAATATCGTACGTACACAACCGGACAAATGCTTGGCACTTTTATGGAAAAAAACATTAAAAAGAAGTCCAATTAATGTTGACCACATTGAAGCTGTTGGTGCGCTCGTAGACAAAATTGTCATCTAGTCAATTGGGGAATATCGTGAAGATCATCGTATGAAATCGATGATCACACAGCTAAGGCGTCTGAATGTGCAAAACAATATTACTCATTTTTACCTGCATCATGATGACATCGATTGTGCAGTAGTTTAGCACAAACAAAAAGTGCATGCGTGTGTTCAACCTGGCACCAGCCAATTTTAATTGGACAAAATCACATTCAGGACAACTTTCCCGAATTTTGGGTGCTGACTCGGTGGAATCTCTCTTTCACTCTGATGGCGTTCGTGGACTTTGAACCCCGCCAGGCTTCACTGCTGAAGATAATGCGGCTGAAGCAGCAACCCGCAGTCTGCTAACCCTTCAGCCGATAGCTCGCAACTTTTGCCGACAACCATTGATGAAAGACTGAGAACACTGTGTTCTTGTGCCAACCCTCTCCGTCTGGAACTTATGTTTTTAAACGATATGAAACAGTTCTCCTGCTGATGAGTCAACTCAGCTTACAACTGTACATTTATTCCGTTTGTATCATACCTTTGAAGGCAGGTTTTTTTCACTTGAAACAAACTCCTAATCTCGCCCAGTATTGACGAAACAAAAAACCTGAAACAAAACCAATACTGGCTGCAACATAAGGAGTTTGTTTTAGGTTTTTTCCGGTCTTCGAGGTGTTGGAAGGCGCCCAAGAGGTGCATTACCAACTCTTTACAATTGCCTGTAAACTGGCATAATAAACATATTATTATATATTATTATTATCACGTCGCAAGTTGGTGCACGTTGCTTTCTTAAAGAAATATCCCTAAACATCACGGCAGTCTTGAGTATTTTTTATTCGAAATTTTAGTGCCAGTTCCCACCGAACCTGTCTGCAGTGGACGACAACAAAAACTGTGCAGTGATGGAGCTTTCATACTTGTTCGCTGCAGGGACAGGATGCAACACAGCGGCAATGGGAGCATTGAAGACGGTTGTGAGTAGTTAGTAAAATGACGGAATGCACTTTGTGGAGTGAAGCAAGGTTGGATAAACACCATATAGTTTTTCGGGTGAGGCAAATTAGAGAGGACACAAATATGGGTCGTAGCGTCAGCAACACAGAAAGCAAATTTTTATACATCCAGGAATGCGAAAGCCTCCGCGGAAGCTAGTGTGCCATGCGACAATGTGTGGATGGTCCAGGAGACCTGAAGTTATTTAAGTCGCAGAGCCAGGATGATCACGTTCTCCGCCTCTTCCGTGGCTAAAGGTTACAGAACGCTTATGTTTGAGAATGATGTTAAACGCCTTTGCCAATTGTATAATACGTAAAAACAGGAGGCGGCTCCAGTATCCTAGTGATTGTTAAAATTTCCACACTATCGATATCTGGAAGTGGAAGTTCAATCATGCCTTGTGTCTTTACAGAGAAAAACAGAGAAAAGTGACAGCAAGCTACGAAGATCAAATGCAGCAAAGAAGACGCAAAGACGCGAATCACCATCAAATTATCGTCTGGTAAGAAACCAAGGTCCAAATCCTGCGAAGGAGAGAGCAAGATATGTTAACAGATTTTCAACGTCCGCAAAACGAATAATTCAGACGTAGAAGTGCACGTCTGACTATGCAATCATCACAAAGAGCAGATCAGCGCCAAAAGAAACCTGGAAAATCCAGTTTGCTACCGATTCCAGGCGGTTTGGTGACTCTGTCCCGTCGGTTGCTTTTATAAATGCCCAAGTGTGAGACAAAACCACAATCAATTACAACCCAAATCTTGATTATATAGAAGATGTTAATGTTTCCATTGGGAAGATGGTAGAAGGTTGCGAACATTGTCAGGCGAAAAAAATGTCTGGTGAGACGATCAGCATGTGCTGTTCCAACGGCAATGTTCTACTGAATAACTTACCCCCATTACCAGAATAACTTTAAGCATTGCTTGCTGGTAATACCGATGACTAGAAAAGTTTTCTTTGTAACATAAAAAAATATAACGGTGCGCTTCAAATGACCTCCTTTGGTGCCAACGTTGTTCGTGAGGTTGGATGTATGCCTACATATAAGGTGAAAGGCCAGGTTTGCCACCGGATTGTATCGTAACTACCTCCTTCTGACATAGAATACATAAACCTAAAGCCTCAAAGCCGATCCCGAGTGTACCCAGGCTTAAAGCACCATATACAACTGTCCCTTCAAGACGTGCTACAACAGCGCAACAACTACGTGAAGAGTTCCAAGGGCGCCCTGGAGAAACACGCTTCCATTGACTTTAGTTTTGTCATATATGCAAATAAACGTCCTCGTGAAGAACACCAACGAAGATTTAATGCTCCCGCATGCAACGAGGTGGCCGATCTTATGTCAGAAACACAGCATGGCAACAGGGTTATTGTCTTGAGAAGGAGGGATGATAGTTTGCAAAGGATATGCGAGACACACCGTTCATATGACACCTTCAATACCCTCTCATGAATGTTAATGGTGAAGACGGTTATCGCTTCGGTTTTCCTCGAATTGGCACCCATAAAACAGTCAGTTGTAAAGCATTCTACTCATACCACTTTATGATTTGGGCACGAACTTTCAACCTTCTTTGCCGATTTAAAAACGTTTTCCCGCAATTAGCTGTTTATATGTTTGCCAAAATGGAAACAGAACGCCTTTGCTATTTTTGCACACATCAGAAAGAACTTCACGTTGACAACTTTATCCACCTTAGAGTCAATATCCTTTCTGATTTTGGTAATGATGCTGGTCGTGGTCAACTTTTCATCTTGCCGTCAAGACACACTAGGTCTCCTCACTACATGCGTCAGAAAACCCAAGATGTGTTGGTTTACGTTAGGCATTATGGTGGCCCGGACATATTCATTACGTTATCCTGCAACCCATCGTGGCCTGAACTTACTAATGCGTTGTTCCCCGAGCAAAAACCACAGGATGCCATGATTTTTTTCGCGCGGGTATTCCAGCTTAAGTTAAAAACCGTGATGAGAGTCATCAAACAATTCCAATTTTTTTGGTTATATTTTAGGCCCGGAGGGCCTCATCAGTGCAAACTTAGTGCCGTGGAAAAAGAAATATAAAGTTGATAAATTCTGCTCTCCATGAAATAACCACATAGACAGCGCGAGCGTTTAGTGTTGTTGGTAGATTAATTCATATTCACCAAAATATTGTTGTTAAAAAAAGTAGTCAACGCATGGTGAACTTAGGAGGAAGCCGTGAAATAAACTCCTACCATTTAAGCTGGGACGGAGGTCAGCGAACCCCGCTTAAAAAAACTTCCTGGTGGCCGAACTGTTCACAGAACCTTAAAGCTTCCTCAAAGGTTACCTGATGATGACACCGCAACATGCCACATAAGCAGAGGTAGTGGATCATCTGAATTGTTGAAACGGTGCTCAGCTATAATCGAAGACGAGTGTGCCATGGCCAACAGAATTGCAATGAAAGCGGTAGACAGAACGCTGTGTGATGCCACAGGAAAAAAATTCCATTTTTGTGGCATCACAATGTTTTTTTTTTCTTATGATTTTTGCTAGACACTACCGGTGATTGAAAGGGGTACAGGGGTGACCAGGTAAAATTATGCCTTAAATATTCGCCGCTATGGTCAACGGTAAAGACATTTAAACTCACGACCAATATGAGAGTTCTCCTGCACAAGGCCCTTGAAAACGACGGATTCTCCACCAAAATCTTGAAGATTGGCGAAGGGAAAATTAACAGCGAAGCTACCGGAAACATCCGCTGACACAGTTGCGGAATTTAAAAGAAGACTTGATGTGATTTTATTTGACAAAATGCGACTTTTACAACACGATTTCCTACTGCCAGCACTGTGAACAATTTTTCTGGCTTTAGACCGTTTTCATTCTTTTCCGTGAAAATTCACTCGAAATTCTGTTATGATATCATATGTGCTCCCCCCGACTGCACATTAACTGTAAGAATAACCTGTTTGCGTTACATTAGTAGGGTCCTCAAGGGCATTTCTAACCTGTTACCCTTAAAATATACATATATACAATCCACATTACTTTGGTTGCAAATTTTCTGAGCAGTGACAAAGATCATAAAGACAAAGTTTTCCGTGATCTCCAAAATAACTTTACCAACGCAGAATGGCTATGCGAACTATGCATTCTTTCTCCGACCAGCAAATTCATCAATTCCATTAACAACAGAATTAGCCGTCTTCTTCCAGGTGAGAAAAATCTGTACAAATCATTCGATGCGACAGTTGACCTTACGACTGTGTTAATTATCCACTTCAATTCCGGAACAAATTGGAAATATCTTGTTTTCCATCGCACAAACTGGTTCTGAAGGGTCGCGCGCCGATTATGCTGATGAGAAATATTGATGCATCATGGCTATGCAATGGCACTAGGCTAATTTTCAAGCGACTACTGTCATACCTTATAGAAGCTACAATTCTGACCAGATGTGCAAAAAGGGCAACTGCTTATAACCCCGCATTCCTATCGTTCCATCTGACACTCTCTTTAATTTCCAACGATTTCAATTTATCGTGAAAGCTTGCTTCGCCATGTCCATCAACAAGTCCCAAGGTCAAACCTTCAGGGTGGGTGGAATTCACCTGGAAGAATCGTGCTTTTCCCATGGTCAGCTCTACATTAAGATGTATTGGGTTGGCTCGAAAACCAATTTGTTCGTATTGGCGCCCAACGACGTTACAAGAAATTTCGTTTACCCAGGAGAGTTAGTCTGACGAATCTTCCCTCCATCTGCTTACGGTGCGTATTCCTGCCTTCTCATGATCACGTTTTTCTCACTTTTGCTTAAGTTCAAAATTTTGCCCTCTTAATGCCCACATTATCCTCTTTTCGCTGTATACATGCTAATTTCTCGCTCATATTTTAATGCCATCTGTGGACACGTTTGTGATGCAGTTGGACAAGCATGAAAAAATGTTCCTTGTAATGATGCTAGACTATTTATGAATGTGAATGTCTCCGCGGTCTATTGTACTTGGCTATGTGCGTAACATGTTTACCCGGCTAGCGATCTTATCAGCCAGACCTGATGGCCTAAACATTCACCCTTGGTTCGACCCAAAGCAGACTGTCGACGATCTGGACGGATGCCTCTGTTTTTCCAGTACCATTGGAGGATTCTGCAATCAGCATGGAACAATCAGGATGCGGCTTCCACGCGGTGATGATCGTAGGAACCTATGCAATGCCTTCCCCGTTCGAACTCTTTTTTTTCTCCAAATCTCAGGCATAACCCCCCACAAGAGCGAATGTTTTCTCTCATTAAAATCCCTGAGGGGTGTCCTCACTGTCTGCTCCTATTTTCATCCTATTACACAGGACAACTGCCCTTGCCAACTGTCTGCGAACCAAATTTTCTTCTTCCAATGCACATATGTACAAATAGGGCACTGAAAGGAATTTTTCCTACATATCCATCAGTATACTGCTACTGATACTATTTACATTGCCGCTCGGCTTCAAGTAAAAGTTGCCATCCAAATTCTATGACTGAAATTTCCTTTAAAAACCATACGGCTCACTACTTATCAGTCTTTGATTTGCTTTGAATAACTGTTGACGATTATTGGGCTCATGTGCTTCAATATCTGGTCAGCAGACACCGTAACCAGCAAGGGTGTACGATGGGCTCAAATCCGGTACTCGGTGATGTTCTGGTGCTCATTACCATCTTCCCTTCATGTGACCATTAGGGTATTGATCAACTGCGATGACCACCTCCTGACATGATTTCAACACTTTCACCTGCAGGGCATCCTATTTACATATACCCAACGCCTCCCCCCTCCTGGCCACAGCCCCACACACGACTGTTTTTCTCCTTAAAATCCCGCAAAGCGGCATTCGAAACTTGACATATGGAAAATGCCTAAGGAGTTGTTTACTGTCTTCACGTACCCAGCGCTGATCCATTTCCGGCAGCGCCGCAGGTTCTGCATCCAAACTATGTACAAAAAGGGAGTTCAAAGGTATTTACCTTAGAATTTCCCAAATAAAGCTGAAATTAATTTGAAATAATCATGTAAAGAAGTTTTTATATGTGGTTTGCCTACCTAAGGATCAACAACATGTAAGGAAGCCCAAGGTGAAGCCGGGCTTCCACGCTAGTTACTAATGTAAGATAGAATTGATAACTTAACAAATGATATGTACTAATACACGCACATGTGACCATATGGGGAATAAATTCCTTCAGACATTGACTCTATATGAACTCAATGGCTAAATGAATTCTCCAGAAAATCTAAATGCAAATGAAAATGTAAACACATGTATATACACTCAAGGCGACGAGTTAAAGATGTTGCTCTGGCACAACATAGAAAGAGAAAGTGATTAATAATACATCGGCTCGAATTCTCTGATACTGACTAACTAGTAATTTATAAAATTTGTAAACTAGCTAGCTATTTGTCCGGGCAGCATTCCCTGCTAGCACCATCCCCGGACTGGAGGGGGGTGCCAACTGGGGGAATCAGGTGAATACGGTGGAATACCCGGTTATGCGGATATAAAAAAACTTTGATTAACGAATTACATTTGCAGAGCCTATATTTTTCTATCTTCTTTTTATCAACAAATTATGAATGACATTATCCACTATCAAAACAATCAATTTGAGGTCTAAAAAGGGAGAAAAGGGGGAAGCGGGGGTGGTACTGGTTAAATTCCTCGTTCTGAGCACCGCCCTGATTATCTGTTCAATTCGGGGATTTCCCCATTCAGCCCTGCTGGTTTGGACGGGGCTCAGGATGGGGATGTCAACCCGTCATCCCGCCGCCTGAAAAATGTTTTCGCCGCGGGATGGCACCTCGTTCTCATTTATTAGACCCTTAATTCATTTTTTCATTAGAGGATAGTGTGATTAATAATTTATTGATAAAACAGTTCATATTGAAAACTGGGCTCTGTAGATATAAATTGTTAATTAAATATTTTCATCCCCCGATTCACCCAGATTCCCCCGAATTACTCCGTCAAGAGCACGGAGAAATCCGAGGATTGTGCTAGCTGGGTTGTGTCAAGTTTTTTGGGTCTACTCGTAAATTAATTCATACAAAATCAAAGAAAGCTATGGAAAAGGAAGCGTACAAAAACTCAGTTACATACCTATTGCAGCGACCGCAGCCATAAGAAGATATATTTTTACCACCATAAGAAGAAATTAATGGCCCCACTTAATTAACTGAAGTGACTCCTCTGACGCTAGCACAAGGACCCTGCTGGCCTGGTTCTCCTTCTACAACGGGAACAGTCGGTCCTGCATTTTGATTCTCCACTCTCGTAACATTCGCGTTATTTTCATCCCCTGAAGGCATGTCGTTCATCCACAATTACACCAAATGATAACAGAGGGATAGGGGAATGATTGTCGATTAAATTTATGGAAGTAGTTACTTGGAGATAAAAAAATATAGTAAAATCTGGAGTTATTGTCTTTGACAGGATTTCAATCGATACGGTCTCCTCTCCTGTCCACGTCCTGATGTTGTTTGCCAAAGGTTCTCTGATCAGCCTCTCCATCGTTCTCCCTTTATCGCACGTTCACTCGAGAAATTGAAATTTTCACCGACAACAGAAAAACAAACGTTAAGTAACTTTAAAGAATAAATGTTGATAAAATAAAATAAAGGCAGCTAGCATAATCAAAATATTATCATTATTTATCTCGGAACATTAACCCCCCTCTAGAAGCGGTACTGAGCCCGGGGCCGCTGATGGCTCGGTGGAAGCGCAACAGACGTCAAGTTCGGCGCCGAGGTCTGGAACGAGGTGTAAAGGCATGATCAGAAGGGTGTCGGTAGTTGCCTTCGGGAGGCGACCACGATACAGTTTGAGTTTGTCGGAGTGAATGGTGATGGGAGGTGCCTCCGGCCTGATAGCGTTGCGCATAACATAAACGTTATGCGGTAAGACCTCGGCGACCCGATATGGGCCATTCCAAGGAAAAAATAATTTTGCAAAGATGCCCATGGGCAGCGTAGACCGGTATCGGCACGCTTAGTCTCCAAGTTGGTACGGTTCTCCGTGTGCCGACTTATCGAAGTAATCCTTTTGTCGTTCAAAGGACGTGCACAAGTGATCGCGCGCCAGGTTAACGTGAGGCGTAAGGTTTCTTGGAGGTCTAGCACGTTTTTGTCAGGCGGGCGACACGCGGTCGTGTGGGTGGGTAACTGTGAGTCAACGGGTAAGCGAAAATCGCTTCCGGTTGACATCATGAAGGGTGCATAGCCTGTAGACGTATGAACATTGGCCCTATAAGCCATAAGGGTAAAGGGCAACTGAACATCTCAATCGCGGGGCTGTTGCTTACAGCAGAAGGTCTTCAATAAGTTAATAAGGGGGGGGTGTTTGTCCGTTCGACCTGACCGTTCCCTTCGGGTTGTAACGGCGTGATTCGAGTTTTTTGGATCGATAACAAATCACAAACATAATGGTCTAACTGGCTTTCCAAGTTCGCGCCACAATCGGAATGTGGGGTAACTGGCGCCCCAAATTGACAAATTTATTCCGAAAATATAGCTTGGGTCACGGTCGCAGCGTTTTGCTTCGGTAAGGGATGGCCTCCGCCCATTTGGTGAAGTAGTGTACCATGACTAATTTATTGCAATTTTACGAATCGCTTGAGATAGGAACCATGATGTCAATACCTACGCGCTCGAAGGGGAACCCGGTTATCATGGGTTTTTTGAGGTGCTCTGGGTTTGGGGTTGGGCCCCTTAAAGCTGGCACACGGAGGGCATGTTTTACAATAGAGGGTGACTTGCTGCTTCAAACGTGGCCACCAAAACCGACGTCTAGCTGCGGCTTCTGTTTTCATGCGTCCGGCGTGACCTAGCTCGTGATGTTAATCCTTAGGAAGAGTCATTGTCAGGCTACTGGGGACGACCATGCATTCGGTCTCAGGGTGATCTTCTTCAAAGAACAACAGGTCGTTTTCGATGAATAGATGATGCCATTGGGCGCAAAGCACGTGCGCGATATCTGAGGACCCTCGGAGATCCTCGCTGGAAGAACAGTGTTTTCCACGCAACTTATGGTCGTAAATTATACCGGTATTTGGTTCTGTACTTTGAGCTATGGCCCAGTGTTGTCGAGTGGGTTCGCTCACTATCACAGCATTTAGAGGCAGTGGAGTTACAACCTCATGGTCGGGTTGTATAGGTCGACGGGAGAGTGCGTCAGTATTTGTGTGCTTAGAGCGGGTCGGAATTCACACTTATAATCATACTCTTGAAGGGTCTGTAGCCAGCGGGCCATCTGCCCTTCTGCATCCTTCGAGGTTTGGAGCCCTTGTAGGGACTTAAGGTCAGCGTGCATGGTGAAACGATTGCCGAGTAAACAATGTCGAAATTTCTTAACAAAGGTCATCAGTGCTAACATTTCGCATTTATGCACAGAATAGTTACGTTCGGTTCAAGTTAGTGACCAGTTGGCGTAGCAGATCGGGCGTTCAACGCCTGACGAATCAGCTTGTGACAGAACACCACCGACAGCGTGGTCACTCGCATCCGTATCCAAAATGAAAGGAGGGGCGTCTAATGTGGTATTTGATAGCATAAGTATGGGTGCAGATATTAAACGGGACTCAGTTCTTCGAATGCGTTTCTGCACTCGGCTGTCCAGTGGAACGGTCGGTGTTTGTCGATAAGGCGATGTAAGGGCTGGGCAATATCAGCAAAATGGGAGATGAAGCGACGATAGTAAGACGCCAGACCGACGAAACTACGTAAGTTTTCGGCAGACGTTAAGACTGGCCAAGTACGTATCGCCTCGACTTTTTTCGGGAGAATCATGGATGCCTGTGGCTTTGATCTCATGTCCGATATATGTTACCTTTTGCTCCAGAAAACTGCATTTTTCGGGGTTCAAACGAAAGCCAACCTCTTTAAAGGCGTGAAAGACAGCCATGAGGTTCTGATTATGTTCGTCGACTGTTTTTTCCGAAAACGAACACATAATCAAGGTATACCAACCAACGTCCTGGGGATAAGTGGGCTAATACTTCTTGCACTAAACGCTGGACAGTGGCCGCGGCGTTACCTAAGCCAAATGGCATGGTTTCGAATTCAAATAAGCCTTCGGGCAGTATAACTGCTGTCTTCGGCCAATCGCGCTGTTGGACCTCGACCAGCCAATAGCCCGATTTCAGATCAAGGGTGAAAAACCAGTGGGCGCCCGATAATGCGTCTAGTGTAACATCAGTGCGGGGAATGGGAAATAAATTGCGCACGGTCAGTGCGTTCAGACGCCGGTACTCCACGCAAAAACGTATCTTACCGTATTTCTTTGGAACTAGCGTCGCGGGAGAAGCCAATGGCCAACGTGACGGGCGAATAAACTTAGCTTGGAGCATGCGTTCTAATAGTTCATTAACCTCTGCTTGGAGATGGCTGGGATACGGCGAGGGGGTCGTCATACGGGTTTGGCCGACCCCGTATCTATGGTATGGCGGATGACCGTCGTGCGACCGAGTTTTCGGTTTTCCCATGCGAAGACATCATGAAAAGATAAAAGGAGTGACCTTAGTGTTGTCTTAGCTGAAATGGGAACGTCAGAGTTCGTACTAAAAATGCGGTCGGCGTCGGAAGGTGGCAACTTAACGGCATCTGTGATCGCTGCACAAACAGCACTCTCGTCGAAAGGGTCTGGTTGCGTAACAGGAAGGTTTTTTTACGGAAACTAACAGACTGATTCTTCGCATTAATAAGACAGTCAGAAAATCGATACGTAAGACTACATCCCAAATGAGTCCGGGCACAACGAGTAAGTCGTGTTTCGATGAAAGCCCTCGAATCCCAATGTGAAATGGATGCTACCCGCACATGACAAGGGTGATCCATTGGCGGCAATTAAGGGATTGGACAGTGTACTTTGACGTACCTGTGGGGCTAGGGTCTCCGAAATGACGTGTCTGTGTAATAAGGGCAAAGTAGCATGGGTATCTATAAGTGCTTTATACGTCTGATCCCCTAACTTAACGATTAATCAGTTTGACAGCATGAGGGAAAATGCAACGAAAAGCACAAAGAGCGAAAACGAATGGGAACCTTACCCGGTTGCATGACCGTAGGCTCTGTACTGTCCGGTAGCTGTTGAAGCAGACATTGCCATTGGTTGGCTGGTAGTTGCCAGGTTGAAATCCCACGCGGATGGAAGTTGATGCCCCCAGGCTGGAATGTTTGCCGGAACGGCGCAGGAGGCCCGAAACGGCGTGGTTGCCCGCCAGTGGAGTTGCAGAACGGCGGCCGATAGGGACGAGGTGTGCACTGTTACGGGGCTGATACCTGTTGCGTTCTCGAGAGAGGAAGCGGTCCGCGCTTTCCAAGACCTCTTCTAGTAAGAGAGAGGGCTGCAGCATACGGTTCTCTGACAGTGTTCTGGAAGAAAGTCCAATAAGTAAATGATAGAGGTTAACGTCCTCTGCTACGTTCTGTTCGAGTGAGCAATATACATCGTAGCACAGGTGAAGAAGATCAGCCGCGAATTGGTGCGGTGACTCGTCAGGTTGTTGGTGGCGGTTGAGAAACTTCGAGATTCGCGGCCCGATCCAAAGCTGAGGTGCAAACAAGCTACGCAGCTGTTCACTGAGTTCTGTGTATTCCATATTGTTTGTGGCAACGGAGTTTAGAGCCTGCCTCAGTTGTCGAGAGCCTAAATGACGGAACAGTAACTGACTGCGTTCGCCTTCGGCAACATCGACTGCATAACAGGCAAGTGTACGGAGACACTCGACAAAGTATTCAGAGCCGTCATAAGGCTGGAAGGAGGGAGGAATAGCTTGGCTTGGAGCCAGCGTTGAACGGGGTAAGGGGTGGGACTCGTGGCCAGTAGCTGCCACCACTGCAGTGACTCCTCTGACGCTAGCACTAGGACCCTGCTGGCCAGATTCTCCTTCTACGACGGGAACAGTCGGTCGATCCTCGTGCCTCTTCACTCTCGTAGCACATGCGTTATTTTCAGACCCTGAAGTCATATCGTTCATCCACAATCACACCAGAAGATAACAGACGAATGGCGGAATAATTGTCTATCAAATTTACCGAAGTTGTTACTCGGAGATAAAACGTATAGTAAAATCTGGGGTCATTGTCTTTCACAGGATTTCAATCGATACGGTTTCCTCGCTTGTCAAAGTCCAGATGTTGTTTGCCAAAGGTTCTCTGGTCAGCTTCTCCGCCGTTCTACCTTTCTCGCACGTTCACTCGAAAGATTGAAATTTTAACCGGAAACAGAAAAACAATAGTCAAGTCAGTTTTAATAATAAATATTGATTAAAACAAAATCTAGGCAATGTTGTCTCGTTACATAACACTTAACAAACTAATTTTGACAGTTTTATTAGGATCTATCACAGATTTGCTTAATTTGAGTTGACACAATTGTGAAAAAAACTCGAGGCGTTTGGCGGAATTTGAACCCGCGCATCAGAGAAGACCTTTGCCGAAACTCAATGCTCTAACCAATGAGCAACAAACGCCCTTTTCGTGCCGTGAATTTAATCACACTTGGGTCGATATTACCCACCCAGCTCTACCGCCCATATGGAATCCACCAATACAGAACAGCAAGCTGACTGTCCAAGAAGGATTTCCTAAGCAAGCATCTAGCAGCCACCAGAATGACTAATAGGCCGACTTAATTACAAGGAGGTTTGGCAGATTGATTAATTTGACTTGACTCAATTGTGAAAGTCCGGCGAGTAATATCAACCCAAGTTTGAGTAAATTAACGACGCGAGGCGGGACGTTTGTAGCTTAGTGGTAAGAGCATTTACCTGCGGCAAAGGTCTTTTCTGATGCGTGGGTTCAAATCCCGCCAAACGCCTCGAGTTTTTTCACAATTGGTCAACTCAAATTTTACACTTTTGTTCCTCTAAATACGGGGTGTCCCAAAAATAAATACACATGTTACATGAATGCAAACTTAGTGTTTATTAGTAAAAACAATTAAAAATATTTACAGGTATCACTTTATTGTCTTTTGCTGAATGTTCTCAAACTGGCATTTGCATTAATCCATACACTGCGGACAACGCGCAGTAATGCAATCGGAGACAATGTATAAAAATGTCCTTGCTATTTAGGCGCATTCATGTTCAGTGGCTTCCTTTTGTCCAATTATTTAAAATATAATCAAATTGCAGTAAAAAACCATGACACGATAATTGTAATTCTTCCTGCATTTTGAAATAATAAAATTATACTGAACACCAGGCTAAAAATTATTTAAATTTTGTATACGAAACATCATCCAGGGATTAGCAGCTAAATTATGACGGAATTGCCCTCCAGAAACTGTTGAAGGTAGAACTCCAACAGCTGTAGAATACGCTTCTTGAAAGTGGTTACGCAGGAAGGTTTATCCTCAAGAATATTTGCGAGCAGACCAAGTAGTGTGCTATCTTGGTCGCTTAAAAGAAAGACGTTTTCATAAGACTGACTTCCTTTCGAGATGCAACAAGCGAGCGGGAAAGACGACGCCTTTAGACTGCTATCACAAACGCTTTCCCCGCGGCGAACTTAGGCGCACTCTTCACGAACTCTCGCCTCCAACGTTTGGAAAGTAATGACCAACTCCCGTTGAAGGCCACAACCACGTGCATATACTCCTTCACTGACTCAGGTGGAGCAGGGTACACTGGCCGAAATACGAGGTGACTGGATAAGAGATTTAGTAAACACGTACCGGCCTGTTAAGTTAAGGTGAATTTAAATTGATATCGAGCTCTATTCTGGTACACCTTGTCGATACGAATCACCACGTTAATAATACTGAAGCCTATCAGGTTTTCTACTGAAGGCCAAACAACTTCTCCAAAGGCCTACGCCAACGGGTGCTGGCGACAATGGAAGCATTGCTATACACCTAATGAATTCAATGCATTACTTTCTGAAAACTCTCACACAAGTCCTGTCCCTTTTGTGGCTGACATTGATGCCAGGTGACAATAGCACGTCGTCCCCAGCCTCGAGTGGCAGTCGGTCACATAATGCGCCGACCACATGCGCAGAATGCGAAAGTCCGCAGTGGCCAATATGCGCCCACCGAGGGTAATAATTTACTTTTGTACACATTCAAATGTTCAAAGTTTTTAAAAATTAAGGGTCAGTATCAGTATCAGTATATTATGGATATGTAGAAAAAATTCCTTGGAGTGCCCTATTTTTACAGATGTGCAGTGGTAGCAAAAAATTTGTTGCTTAGACTCTTGGCGAGGTCAGTTGTCCTGAGTCATAGGATGAAAATAGGAGCAGACAGTGAAAAAACTCCTCAGGGATTTTAAGGAGGAAAACTGTCACCCTTGTGGGAGTAATGCGAGGGATTCAGGAGAAAAAAGGGGGCTCCCACTGGGGGGGGGGGCATTGCAAAGGTTTCCAGGATCATTATCGTGTGGAAGCCACGTGCTGATTCTTCCTTGCTGATTGCAGAGTCCGCCACGGAACTGGAAAAACAGACGCCTGACAAAGGCATAAAATTATCGTTGTCTTGGGGTGCTTGCTTCATGGGTATAGGTTGTTTCTTACTCGAACAAACACTAGATTCCCTCCCCGGTTAAATTTGGAACGCAATTCCGAAAGATGAACTGGACAGAAATTTCTGTGGCCATATCTACCACATCAAGTGTCGGCTTTTTAGCGAGCTTAATGTCTGACAGCCTCCAAAGGGAACTGTTTAAAAGGTGCTACTGAAGAAGTCTGCATTTTTTCTATTGGCTTAAAATGCCTGAATTGACAATGAGATAACATAAACAATACAGAAGGGAAAGGTATTGTGAGCATCCGCATTTAGTCTTTACGAAATCCTGCAATGCATACGACAAGCAGTTTTAAACTTTGATAATTTTAGATATATTTAAAGGTCCTGAATAACCTCTTGTGCGTTTTAAAACCAGGAAAGCCATATGTATGTATGCATTTATAAACAGCGATGTCTGCGGCTCACATCTGGGTACAAAAGTCGAAATGCGGACGTCCCTTGTCTTATCCAGCGCTAAAAGATGTCAACAAAGATATTATTCACAGCAAAGACAGTGCGTCAGTTTCACTGTGTCATGGATTGGGAGACCCAATACCTTCCTTCTTTGCGGTAAGTCACTTATTGTTCAACTGACAGATAAGAGGGAAACATAGCTATCCAATACCATATACAGCACACACAACCGAGTTTTAGTACACCCATCCATTAGCAATGCATACTGCTTGAAGCAACATTTCCCTGGCGTAAATATACGATGGTAAAAACATTAAGATTTATTCGACTCAAGACATTCCGTGAGAGACCTTCAGCTGCTGCCTTTCATTGCATAACTTTAAACACGTTATTGAAAATGCAAACTATATTCATACAAAAATCGATGCTACCAATAAAGAGATAAGAAATGGCCAAAATGGTAATCAATAAGGTGAAAAATTTAAACTCTATGGGCAGAAAATGGGGGAAGACGTCTACGGAAAGCAGTCGGGAGGGAACATGTGTAAACAAGGAGTTAAAATTACCACGGCACAGTTAGGTTCGCTTTATGCTCCAGCTGTTTGCACACGGTTGTTAGGACCATCTTATGTGGGATGCCTCCTACTTACTGAAAGCTACGAGCTGTTCGTGCCCGAAAATGTATTCCAAAAGGAATTTTTTGGGTCAACAGACTGGTCCTTATCTAGCTGATGTTCAGTAATCGATTAACGGGGAATTCTGTTTTCTTGTTTCCATAACCAGCTAGGCAAACGCTCCTTAGCTGTGGCAGCCAATTGCCGTTGTGCTCGCCCTATGCACTTGCATCCGCAAATGCATCTACATACGTAAACACAGGTTCAACTGGCGTGCCACGGCAAGGCATCCTTCGCATAAAGAATCGGTAAGTGCTTTGTTGGATTGCAAATTATGAGTTCGGCAGCAGAGTAATGGCGTTAAGAAGGCGTCTGTTGATGGTATTGGGAAGGCTATCGCTCTTAAAGGGTAAGAAAATTAAAACTTTTAGTCATTTTCGGTTGTATGCCTTTAAATAAATTTGCTTATAAACTTCATACTGTATCTCCGCTTCAATAAGGTACATTTGTGGCTGGCCGATTAAATATGCAAGGATTCCATAGAAAAGATTTTTTGGTCCTGTAGAAAGAAGTATATATATAAAGTGTTTTTCCCATTGAATGGGAACAAAACTCTGATAATGGATAAACTGAAATTGCCAGGTATTCTTATAGAAGACCATCCGTTTAATGGAGGCATCTTTATCTGTAAACAAGTGAACGTCAAGGTAAGAAAGGTGGTTCTCTTGTTCCTGTTTCGCGGTAAATTTAATCTTCGGGTGCATCCTTCATAAATATAGTGAACACCTACGACCGAGAAAATACCGCCCTACAGTAGATTGCCTATCTTATGCAAGGTTGGGGATTGGAGGATTTTAACGTAAACTTGAGGTTGTTTACTTAGTTCATTGGGTTGGATTGGGTCGAAACATGTTGTTTTCTAGAATTTAATTACGTTCAGATCAGAATACTGGGAAAAATTAGAGGCAAAAATGGGCGAAATCCAGCGTTTGGAGGAATTTCATATGCTATTAAATGCTGCAAAACAGAACTTCATGCGTGTGCATGTTGCACTATAAAAGAACATTCATGAAGAGTGGAAACGTTTTAAATTTATCTGTTCGCAAAACGAAAAACTTTGTTTTGCATCCATGAAATTGAGGTTAGTGTAATTAGAAAATACCAAAATACTTTTGGGAATAGAAGAGCGAATTAAGTTTGAAATATTATCTTTTGCAAACCTGCCAAGTTTTGTGAAATAAAATTGAGTAATAAAAATTGAAGTTGTACTTTGCATTACTCCATATTTAACTTATGTTTGAGCGGTTATAGGCACGGAAGGCATGTAATAACTTTATTAGTATATGGCAACCAAATGAATTGTACAACCGATATGAAGTTGGAGACAGTTAACATAACATACATTTGACAGAGTGGTCACGGGACATAGCGAAAAAAGTTTTTTTAAATCGCCATTGATATTACTGTCACTTTACTTTGTATTTGTTAGTGTTGAATTTAGTCGTAACGTAATCAAATATGCTGAAAACTGTTCCGTTTTAAATAAAACAAGTAGTTTTTTCATTTATAACAGAAAAAATAACCTTAATAGTGGGGGAAATCAATCCACTGGCCAAAAGTTCACCTTCTGAACTTGACTTTACCAAAAACGGCATTAATTTACGCAGACATCAAACGCAAAATATATTAGTAAAGCATTTCTTCAAAAGGCATCTTGTTGTAAAATTTTCTAAATAACTCCTGAGCATATTCATTCGCGACTTTTGTAGTAGACGCTCATTTTTCTCGGCAATGCGTACACATGATTATGTGGTTCTGAAACTATGACACATAAAGACAGCTGCATAAGAAAAAAATGTTTAAAAGCTGGTTATTTATGTTAAAGATTTCAAGATATATATATTATTCTGAAGGTTTTTGATAAGCACATAGAATATGCTCATTAATTATGGTCAATTGACTATAGCAATTGAAAATCGTAAAGTCTTGATTAGGATTTCAAGGATGATCTGAACGTCTTCGTAATAGAACTATCGAAATAATTACAACAATAGGCTTTAACTCTTAGTGTACAAAAATGGAACGTTTATAATTGTTCTCGACAATTCTATTAAAATAAATTAGTCACTGACCAGCGTGTCTGCATGTGAATCTAAGAAATATATTACTCCTGTTATCTCCTTACGGGACATATCAAGCAAAGATGTGGTTGTCATAGTCCAACATAACGTAAGCGATTCAAAAACGAAAGAAACAACTAGCAGTTCCCGTGAAAAGGTGTTAAAGCACATACTTGAAATGTAGGCTCTTCGGTAACAGCCATACATTATATTGCACGCAATATGGAAACATATGCATTCGAAAACTTAACAGAACGATGATTTTCCAACGTAATTTTAGTTGTGCTGCTTTACTTACTCAGAGGTTATGCATGAACGGGCTTCCTTTACATGTAAAACTTCAGTTAACCTAGTACGCCCGATTTCCATTTTGTCGGAATTTTGCACTTATTTTCAAAAAAAAGCTGGTGTTTCTACTCAACGATATATTTCTTCATCAATCATTATATGCCCTATTTTGAGGAATGGCCATAACTTTATTGCTGTAAGACTTTGGGGCCACAGCATGGGCTGCATTTGAGTAAATTGGAGTTAATTGTAAAAATCATAGGATTGAAAGAGTTTGGCCACCTAAAGTAAGTGGACCATCTAGTGAGCTTTACTCTGCCGTGGTAACATTGGCGCTCTGATCAACTTCTTTCCCAAGACGCCTTTTACCCATTTCTGCTGCACATAGCGTTTAATATTGCCAAAAAATTAATTAGCATCTTGGCCATTTCTTATGAACATTTTGTTTGTATAGATTTTGTTTTATAAATTCAATTCGTATTTTCTCTTGCATAATTTACCTTATGCAATGAGAGGCAGCAACTGAAGATCTCTCTCGAAATGGCATGGATCCAATAAATCTTGCTGTTCGGAAGGCCTTCAAACTGAGCTGTAATAAACTCTTTGTGTCTACATGCATTTTACTATCAGTTCCTTGGAATTGGGTGTCATGTTTTGCATTCTCGAGCCCGAAAGTAACACAGGATACGTGCGTGGCTGACGCCGGCTTCTGCTACCAATCTAAAGAGCACGGCTCAATCATTGGGCTACCAGAAGATCATCAAGATACATGACAACGCACATTTTCATGTTAATCGTTCCATATTCAAAGACGTTTCTGCAACTGCGAATAAACAAGCTTTGCTTCGATACGCAAGGCCTGTTGGATTAACCTACAAAACTGTATTCTAGCATACCGACCGATTAGCATTCGCAAAGCGGCAAAAACGGCTGTACCAATACCTTTAAATAAGGTACAGCCCTCGGTGAAGTCGGTATTCTAATCAAAATATAACAAGTATTAATTGTTTGTTTAAACAGCTCGCATTTGCTTAAGTTTACTTGCGTTCCGCAAATGTGAAATGCAGATGAATAAATGTAGTTGTAGTCACTAGCTTACAAATTGCTTATATCAAAATAACCTTTCTTTACTCAGATATAACATTGCGCTTAGTTTCGGATCGTGTTTTTTGGTTCCAGCAAAGGTTTTACCGAAAAGCAGGCATCTCAAGAAAAGTCTTTTTGCATGAAAAGCCATATTTCTTTCAAGTCGGATGACGAACTGGGGATCCAGTGTCGAAAGTTTACTCAAAAAACATACTTATTTCCCCAAGGATGCCTTTCCATGAAAATAAATTTGCAGTTTATTCAAGCTTAATTACTCGAAAGTGGACCCTGTTCGGCGTTTATATAACAATTTGAAAATAAGATTTTTCTTTAGAAAATTTAACAAAATCTGCATTTTGAATATATTTGAATGTATATATATATTTTTTTTTTCCTTGATTATTATCTTGAGGTCATATACTAGAAACCGCATAGAGAACGTTGGGGGCCTACTGAAGAGTCAAACCCCTCGTTGCTGTATCATGCAGTAGAATAAACATTGGCGAAAGACGTGTCTGGGCTTTTAGCTAGTATCTATGCAAAAGTATGGTAGAACATCATTGTCATATAGAATTCACACTACTTGTAGTGCTACTCGTTTGTAGAATGGTTTTTCCGTGGTTTTTCCGCGGCAGTTGATTGTCTTCGACGAAAATGTTCATCGAAATCTAGGGTCTGACCCTTAAAAGTCATGTCCCATCCACCTACTTCCATGGCATGCGCCTCGCCAACGGCCATTTGCTGTCACTGCCATTTGCACTTTCCTGAGTGAATATATACCCGATCAGCAGTGACAGCAAATGGCAGGTGGCGAGGCGCTGATGAACTGCGGTTCCATGAAGTGCTTATGACCCATCTGATAGACACCAGTGGTGGACCAACTGCGCCGTCTGTGAGTGCGTTTGTTTGTGTTGTCCGACCAGCTGGTGTTCAGGGTTATGCTTGGCTGATGAAGGCTAATAAGCCCGAAACAGTTCTGTATCAAGTTACCCCCA
>JAYGXS010000006.1:33372471-33409531 GCA_036362985.1 Ligula intestinalis
AGTGCACGTCTGAATATGCCAGCATTACAGAGAGTGGATCAACGCCCAAACGATGATGGAAACTCCAGTTTGCAACCAATTTCCATACAGTTTGGCAACTCCGGCCCGTCGGTTGCTTCTATAAATGCTCAAGCGTAGGATAAGGCCTCACTCAATTTCAAACCAAAACTTTGGTTATGCGGAAGGTGTAAATGTTTCCATTGGGAAGATGGTAGAAGGTTGCTGACACTATCAGGCGAAAAAATGGACTGGTGAGACGATCGGCATGTGCTGTTCCAACGGCAATGTTCTACTGAATAATTTCCCCCATTACCAGAATAAATTCAAACATTGCTTGCTGGTTATACCGATGACTCGAAGAATTTTCTTTCGAATATTAGAAAATACAACGGTGCGTTTCAAATGACCTCCTTTGTTCGTGAGTTTGGATATATGCCTACCTTCAAGGTAAAAGGCCAGGTTTACCACCAGAATGGATCGTTTCTACCTTTTTCCAATGGCGAGCCGAAATTTCCACAAATGTATTTCGTAGAAGGCATAAACCTTAAGGTTCAAAGCTGATACCGAGTGTACCCAGGTTTAAAACATCATAAAATACTGCCCCTTCAAGATGTGCTAAAACAGCGCAGCAGCTACGTTAAGATTTTCAAGTCCACCCTGGAGATGCACGCTTTCATTAATTTAACTTTTGTCATAGATGCCAATAAACGTCCTCGTGGAGAACACCAACGAAGGTTTAATGCTCCCGCATGCAATGAGATTGCCATCATAATGTCAGAAACACAGCACGGCAAAAGGAATATTGTTTTGAGAAGGAGAGGCGATAGACTGCAAAGGATATATGAGACACACCAATCAAACGACGCCTTAGAATACTTTCACATGCATGTTTCTGGTGAAGACGGTAATCGCTTCGGTAAACCTCGAATTGGCACCCGTAAAACAGTCAGTTGTAAAGACTTTTACTCATATCACTTTATGATTCGGGAACGAACTTTCAACCTACTTTGTCGATTCAAAACGTTGTTTCTGCAATTTGCTGTTGATATGTTTACCAAAATGGAAACAGAAAGCCTTTGCTATTTCCGCACACACCAGAAAGAACTTCGCTTTGACAACAACATCTACCTTTCTGATGTTGGTTATGATCCTGGTCGTGGTAAACTTTTCATCTTGCCATCGAGCCACACAGGGTCTCCTGGCTACATGCATGAGAAAACCCAAGATGCGTTGGTTTACGTTAAGCATTATGGTAACGCGGACCTATTCATTACGTTAACCTGCAACCCATCGTGGCCAAAAATTGCTTAAGAGTTGTTTTCCGGTCAAAAGCCACAGGATCGCTATGATTTTTTCGCGTGGGTAAAACAGCTGAAGTTGAAAAGCATGATGAGACTAATCAAAAAATTCAGAATTGTTGCTGGTGTTCAGTGTCACATGTACATTGTTGAGTGGCAAATTATAGGATTGCCCCACGCTCACATTTTGGCATGGCTGAAGGAAAAAATTGCACACTTCCAGTGTTGACAAATGTGTATGCGCACAGTTTCCGGACCAATCCATTGACCCTGCCCTGTTTGAAACTATCTAAACTCAAATGGTGCATGGCCCATGTGGTCAGATAAATCCTAAGAGCCTATGCATGAAGGATGGAAAATTTACCAAGAGATATATCAAGCGATTTCTAGATGCAACTCAGATTGATGGGGATGGTAACCCCCTCTATAGAAGGCGAAAACCTGATGTTGTCGAATTTGAAGCAGTAATCAATGAAAGGCAAAAGGGTGGTGTGAAATTGATAACTGTTGGATTGTGCCATATTGCTTCTTACTGTCATAAGTATTCAACGCCCAAATCAACGTTGAATTTTGCAACTCAGCGAAGTCCATCAAGTACGTCTGCAAGTACATCAACAAAGGATCCGATGCCACCATGTACTCTCTTAACCATCGTAAAAACAACGATGAGATTTCCCAGTATGAAATAAGCAGATACACCAGCAGCAATGAGGCATTCTGGAGTATCATTGGTTTCGATTTCCATAACGGTTTTCCGGCAATTGAACACTTTAGCGTCCACCTGGGAAATGAACAACGGATTAAATTTACGGAAGGATTCCTCTTGGATCAGCTTCATTATCCTAAAGATACAACGTTAACGGCTTTCTTCATATGTTGCCAACAAGATTTTTTGCCCAGACAATTTTGTATATGCAGGCCCCTCATACTACACAGGGAATCAAAACAAATGCGCCCGACGAAAGTAAGGTATTCCATTTTTCGGACATCAGGGCATCGAGTTTGATGTGAAAATGGGCTGAATTCGCACTGTTAACCCCTCTCAACAAGAATGCTACTACATGCGAATGCTACTCCATGAAGTTAAAGGTCCAACATCGTTTGAAGCTCTAAGGAAGATTAACGGTTTTCTGTGTTTTACCTACAGAGAATGCTGTGTGAGGCGCGTTCTGCTTCAAGATGATAATCAGTGGGAGAACACTATTGTTGAAGCTGTCGTTGCTAACGCTCCTTTTCAATTACGACGACTGCTTGCGTTGTTCATCAGAAGTTATGAGTTAAACTGCCCCCATTTTCTATGGTTAAATTCCAAAAATGATATGTCGGAAGACTACCGACATCAACTTCAGCTGCAAAACGTCCATCTTTCCGTAGACTTCAATGCCGCAATCTACAACGTGGCACTCATTCACATTGAAAACACCTTGGCTGAAATGGGTGGAGAGCAACTTGAAAGGTATGCATTTCTTTATTTTGACAGGTGCATTGGAAATCAGCTTCCAGCTGAAATTCAGCGGGAACTTTGCTACAATGCTACCGAGCTGGCAGCATACGTGACTCTTCAAAAACCAAGCATGCTGGTCAATTAACTTCACGCATTCAACACTATTTTTGACGGTGTCCATAACCGCAGTTGTGGCGACAACGTTTTCTTTTTAGATGCGCCCGGTGGAACTAGCCAAGCGTTCATGATTCAGCTGCTTTTGACTGAGCTGTGCAAAGAAAGCAAAATTGTTTGGGCTGTTGCATTGGCTGGTAAAGCAGCGACGTTTCTTCCCGGTGGCCGAAAGGCTCACAGTTCCTTCAAGCTTCCTCTAAGGTTACCTGATGAAAGCACCGCAACATGCAGCATAAGCAGAGGTAGTGGATCATCTGAATTGTTGAAACGGTGCTCAGCTAGAATCTGGGACGAGTGTACCATGGCCAACAGAATTGCACTGGAAGCGGTAGACAGAACGCTGCGTGATGCCATAGGAAAAAAATTCCGTTTTTGTGGCATCACAATGGTTTTATCTTGTGATTTTTGCTAGACACTACCGGTGATTCAAAGTGGTACAGGGGTGACCGGGTAAAATTATTCCTAAAATATTCACCGCTATGGTCAACGGTAAAGACATTTAAACTCACGACCAATGTGAGAGTTCTCCTGCACAAGGCCCTTGAAAACGACGGATTCTCCACCAGCATCTTGAAGATTATCGAAAGGAAAATTGACAGCCAATCTACCGGAAACATCCTCATTACTTTGGTTGCAAATTTTCTGAGCAGCGACAAAGATCTTAGAGACAAAGTTTTCCGTGATCTCTAAAATAACTTTACCAAAGCAGAATGGCTATGCGAACTATGCATTCATTCTTCGACCAACAAATTCGTCAATTCCATCAACAACAGGATTAGCCGTCTTCTTCCAGGTGAGGAAAAACTGTACAACTCATTCCATACAACGGTTGATCCTTCCGACTGTGTTAATTATTCAGTTTAATTTCTTAACAACTTGGAAATATCTGGCGTTCCATTGCACAAACTGGTTCTGAAAAGTGGCGTGCCAATTATGCTGATGAGAAATATAGATGCACAATGCCTACGCAAGGGCACTAGGCTGAGTGTCAAGCGACTGATGTCATAGAGGCCACAATTATGACCGGTTGTGCAAAACGGGAGACTGCTTATATCCCCGCATTCCTATTGTTCTATCTGACACTCCGTTTAATTTCCGACGACTTCAATTTCCCGTGGTTTGCTTCACCATGTCCATTAACAAGTCCAAAGGTCAAACCTTCATTGCGGCTGGAAATCACCAGGAAGTATTGTGCTTTTCCTGCGGTCAGCTCTACGTGGCGATATCTCGTGTTGGCTTGAAAACAAATTTGAACGTACGCAATGGCGTTACGAGAAATGTCATTTACCGAGAAGCGTTAGTCTGAAGAATCGACCTTCCATCTCCTTACGGTGCGTATTGATCCTTAATTCTTGTATTCTAATGATCCCCTATTGCTCACTATTGTTAAATTTCAAAATTCTGCTCTCTTAATGCCTACATTTACCACTTTCCGCCGCGTACATACTTATTTTCTTGCCCAGATTTTAATGCCACCTGCGGACGTGTTTGTGATGCAGTAAAACAAGCGTGAAAAAAGATGTCATTTGTAATTATGCAAGACTAATTACATTTCCGCCCGACAGCAAGTAAGGTTTGCCACCAAACTTCTCTGGCAGCATTTTCCTTTAAAAAAACATATGGCTCACTACTTTTCAGTACTTGTTTTGCTTAGAATAACAGTTGACGATCCTTAGCGCTCCAGTGCTTCGATATCTGGTCGGCAGACCCAGTAACCAGCAAGCGTGTGCGATGGGCTCAACTCAGGTACTCGGTGCTGTTCTCGTGCACATTGCGACCTTCCCCTCATGTGACCATTAAGGTATTGATCTACTGCAATGTCCTCCTCCTGACATGATTACAACACTTTCAGCAGCCGGACATCCAATTTACATATACCCGTCGCCTCCCCTCCTCCCGGCCCCAGCTCCACACTCGACAGTTTTTCGCCTTAAAATCCCGCAAAACGGCATTCGAAACTTAACTAAATGGAAATGTCTAAGGAGTTTTTTTAGAATCTTCCCCTACCCAGCGCTGATCCATTTATGGCAGCGCCACGGGTTCTGCATCCTAACTATGCACAAAGAGGGATTTAAAAGGTATTAACGTAGGAATTTTCCAACTAAAGCTGAAATTATCTTGACACAGACAATTTAATAATTTATCATATGCCGTTTGCCTACCTAGGAGTTAGCAACATGTAAGGAAGCCCAAGGCGAATAAGGGAATCCGCGCTTGTTTTCTTATGAAGGTAGCTGTAGATAGCTACAGATGAAAGCTATGTAAAAGAGAAAATCAGTGTGCATTTTCCAGTAAGAGTAATATTGACCATGGAATTGTGATATTGTCCTGCCTGCTATCAATTGCGAAAAACCTAGCTTAGCAGGTTGACGCATTCATAAGCCTCTTAGATGGAAGTTCGACGAAATAATATCTGCGAATTTTACCCCATCTCCATGTTTTAGGAAAAGTGATCAGTGCTTTGAATTACTTTTAATAAATAACATTAATTAAGCTGGAATTAAAATAAATTCCTTTTCTCCCTTATACACGAGTACTTTCTTAATTACTTGATTGCCATTAAGCGACATTTTGAGACCACAACTGTAAGAGAGACAGGCTGAATATGCATTTCTATCTATCCTCTTTCTAAATTATGCATTACCAGAAATTATAAAGCACAAGGATTAATTTACCACATTTTCAGCTTTGATAAAATTGCTATTTACTTTCCTGATAGAAATAAAATATATGTCTATGGTTACTATCCCAAGTCGTCGATGCGTTTAAATGAAATACTGCGAAAAATTATATTAACTGTGTTTTGTGTCCAACTCTTCAGACATTGGAAAAAATAGTTGATAAAAATATTAATTTATTTCCAAACGATATGCGTTTCTTTTTATTGTGCTTTACTTGATTTTTATCAACTAGGGAATAGATTGTCCGGAAAAAAAATCGTTTACTGCGTTTTGTGGCGAACATAGTGGTTACAAATGATGCCACGAAATAAAAATTTTGCATTTCTTTTTTTATATTTAAGACCAGACATTATCGTTTGAATTATGGGATTTAGGATTCTTTTAAAATCTTAATTGATAAGAGTACCAAAATAGAGCTGGAGGAGTAAGCGCCCTCTCACTTACGGCTTATGCCTATCGGAATAAAATGCTACAATAATTTACTGCAGTGAAGGCACACCAATGCAATGCGCATCGAGGTATGTTTCGAGACAAAAGCTACTGTAACTGAACACGAGGCTGCCAAAATTCGCGCCGATAATATAATATTCTGCAAGTGGACCACACACTTTCAAAAAAAATAAGCTGTTAGCTTTTCGAGAGCGCGCGAAATACTGAACACCAAAAAGGTGTCAGTGGCACCGTAATAGGTATACTTGATCGATCATTCCGTAAAGGCACCATAGGCACACGCTGGATGGAATTTCTGACTGCGTGAAAGCAAAGGGCATTTGAAGTCAAGTAAATCTTTTATGCCAGTTTTAAGGCAAAGACACCATGGAATTAGTCGCAGAAATGTTAGTAACAAATGGTAATTCGAACACCCACCCCTAACTTAGATGATCTTGAGCTACATAAGGTGCATTATTTTAATGTTGTGTACCTAGTCACATATTCTTAATTTAACCGGGAGCTAAACTTAGTTCTGATGCTAACACAAATGCAGATTTAAATCGCCAAATTCAGATCAAAGCCATCTGCGACAGCTACCATAGCATGTCAGTATGAATACAAGAGCAAATATTTAATAAGGTGAGGAAAAGATCATAATAGCGACCGGATATACTTATGCATCGGCGGTAGCACAAGAAGTCATGAAAAGGCATAAAAGTACAGAGAGGCTGGAAGAGGAGACAGTTTTATCACCATGTGTCAGTTGACTAAAAATAAATTCCAATATGTCAGTTAAAAGTAAAAGAAGTCAATGAGCTCTTCGTAGAGCAGCATATTTTAATTATTTGATTACCTCGTAGTAAGACTTTGAATGCAATAAAAACAGGCCACCTGTACAATTATGTTTATTCTGAATAAGTGGAGTTTGTTGCATTTCGAGATGGTATGATGAAAAGAATGTAGATCTTAGGAAAATCGAATTTAACTCCGGAATTTTTGAACAGGTGTCACGTGTTTGTCGTCAGACTAAACGAATACTGAGGGCTGGGAATGTCGCACTAGACGTTTTGGGCACAGGCGTTAACAAGAACGGGGGGATTGGGTGGGAGGGTTATGGTGACGTGAGTCCCACGGCGATAGGTTTTGCTGGTGAGGGGAGGGAGATGTTAAAGTTTCGACTATGGGCAACGTATTCGGGGTGAAGGGTGAGAGGCTGGTTCAGAGTCAGTAAAATTTTATTTGACCGAGCACTGACAGCCTGCTGTTGTTTCAGGCTTGATGCAGATTAGGCGGACATGCACGAAAATCGGTAAAGTGTGAGTCAAGCTCTATGTGTTTGTTAATACTAGCCGGGCTCGAGTGCAAAGATGCAAAGAATTCTCTCGCGTGTCGTGTATTAGCCATTGTGATATTGCTCATCTTGGGGTTTTCCCGGAGCACAAGGTATAGAAATAAAGGGCATTGTACTGTCAGACTAAATAGCATAAGGCATTTTTCCGATGCATGTCAACATTTGTTTTCGCAAAAAAAAACCCTCATATCCTTAGGTATAGTGAACTTTCAAACAGGTTTCCCGATTTAAATTTATTCTTTGGATCAAATATTATAATGTGATCATTATAAGTAAACATACTGTTGACCTAATTTCCGAGATTTTTTCAACCAGGCATTTGCATGAACTACGTCATCTAATGTCTGTATAATTTAAGTGGACTATGCTCTGCGATGATAGGGAGTTAACGTGTTCCTCTATGTAAGTGCGATGGTCTTTCTGTATTGCGGCCGCTTATTAAATTTTTTAGTCGTAATTTATTGGTATGCTTTGAATCTCTTTATTTGGTGAGGTCTGGCCCTTTTGGAGCCAACGTAATGGATGAGAAAAATACCTCGGACTTTAGCTTTCGTCGTACGTTTTTATATATATAATAAGACTAAGTCGTTAGATTAAGAGGCTTGAGGGTGATGTTTCAAGCTTAAATCATAGCAGTCGCAACGCAAAACAAGAGGACTGAGCGCCCACTCATTAAGCGTTTTAAATGCCATGTCGGATGGACGGCATTAAATGTTACTCAAACCTACCACCTTAAATATCGGACAAGGGGCCACGTAAAGCAGTTTGTAGGCGGCAACGCGCTTCAAGGTATGATTTCAGACCAAAATAATGACAGTTGCGGCCGAAGGTGACAAAAGTCTGCCGACAAAACCACTTTCTTTATACTGCCCCAGTTAAAACCAAGTGCTAAATAGTAACATTTTGTAACAGCACGCCAAGGATTGAAAATCAAATAGGCGTCACTGCCGCTGCGACAGGTGAACTCAATCGTGCAGTCGAGAAAGGCACCACCGATACACTGCCAATTGTTAGATATTCTAAGTGCTTGTAGGCAAAGAACATTTGAAGAGGTGTGCATCTTATACGTTGGATTGTATGCAAATATATAATGAAATACTTCAAATCAATCGTGAAATGTAAACTTCGAAGGAAACGCGGTGTACCTTATCATCCCACATGAGATACAGTGGTAGCGCACGGTAATTTGAACCCTCATCCCGAACCAAGATGACCTTGGGATACATAACGCGCAAATTTAGAAATTGCGCACCCATTGTCATATTCTACCTTTAACCAAGAGCTCAAATGAATCCAAATCCGATAAAAATGCAGATATTAAAAAGACGATGGTAGAGCTAAGCCACCTGTGACAGATATCATAGCATGGCAGAAGCAAGATAAAATTGAAGCTTTAATCATTCGACACAATGTTCATCAGAGAGTCCAGAAAAAATAATGCATCGGAGATAGCACTGCAGTTTTAAAAAAAATCAAGTCCACAAAAAGCCATGGAAGGTCAGCGTAGCTGAAAGAGGAGGTAGTTTTGTCACCATGCATCGGACAGGAATGTATTCGGCCGTGTTTAATTCCGCCATAACAGCTCTTGACTCAGTGGACGTCTGTCCAGGTGATGGGACTGGATATATTACCATGAACACACTCTTATTTGATACGCGGAAGGTATTAAAAAGCTAGGACATAACAATAATTGTCCAATGACACATCGTTCCGTTCACGGGAAGAAGGGAAGAAAGCACAGGGATTAACAGGTTGCTTCGAGCATGTCGACGTTGCTCTTTTTCTCTCAGAAGTCGTCGAGGCCTGTAGGGGTGGATAGATGATAACATTTAATAGCAGATTCTAAAATGCGTCACTTTGGTAAAAACACAGGCGTAAAACACATTTAATGCTTGCAGATGCTGATAGGTGTGAATGTGACTCTAGCTTGAATAGAGCATACACTATGACAGAGAGATCAACGGGAAAATTGCGGCCCAATTATACTCACTATGTCGGAAGTCTTCAACAACTTATACACATTGGTGATGAAACGCGCTTTACATGGATACAAAAAATAACCGAATGCAGACTTTCTGTTGATTCAGGGTAAAGTTAACCTCCATCCACACATACACACACAGAAACACAGAAACACACATCCTCACAGAAACAGACACCGACCAGCTATTGATCGGGGATAACGCTCATGTGCTCTAGGTGGCCTTTTTATCCCACAACAAGAACCCAAAGTACGTTGCCGTGTGAAACGGAAGACCCAACAAATTGATTGTGGTGATGATTGCCTAGAAATAATTTATATCATAATCCCAAAGGCGTAATGCTTCCTAACTGAAATCAGATTTGAACCAGACTTTCGATACCATATCATAGGATTGGTGACTGAATTCATAAGGACGGCCGTTTTCCTCGTTAGCGGCCCATATACCATGCAGAGGCATAACAATCAACGCAAGGCTTATAAAGATGGTCGTGTCTACAGAAGAACTATCGAAACATATGAATCAACCCAACATCCACGGGGCTGGGCTCAACCGAGAAATGCATGAGCAATGAGGGTTATCACGCCTGAAAGACTCACCGGGGCGTGACTGATCAGGCAGCACAAAGCGTCCATTTTGCGCGTCAACGCAAACCTGCTGCGAGTTAGACGCCGGCAACATTGGTCGTAGAGATATTGCAGGTGCACCTTCACCACTGGGCAGTTCTCTTTTTGGCAAGCTGTACTCCTCATTTTGTGGTTGGTTCACGGTTGGTGGAGTAGGCACTGCCCACAGTGGCACAACAGTGTACGGTTGGCCTACCGATGGTCCACTGGGCAGTGGCCACTTTTGCAAGCTGTATTTTTCATTCGGTGCAACTGGGGTATCACTGGACCACTAGGCAACTGGCTTTTTGGCAAGTCGTAGTCAATGGGGGCCACCAGGGCAGGCGCTGTCACTGGGCTGCTGTTCGTCAGTTCCTTTTCAGCGATGCAAAAGTCAAGGAATTCAAAGAGGAACCACAGTTGCTCCTACAAAGGCGCCAAGTTCAACAAACATAAGCAGAATTGGAATAGACAGGTAAAACCACTAGACATCAGAGGTGAAGACAAGACCGCAGTCAGCACTGCTGTTATGAGTACTAGGGAAAAGAAATATACTGTTTTGAATGGAATAGGTCTCTACAGAGCATTGCAGCTAAATATGTGCCCCTGTTATCCTCAAAAAGGGTGCATTGTTTATGTCTACTGGGAGAGGTACGCGGAAGAAGGACTCACACTTCCTAAATTGCACAAAGAACTGTTCAACACCGGTTTGGGAGGCTTACCCACCTCGAGCATTAAACAGCATTTGGACAGATACAAGGCATAGATTCAAAAATAGGTATTCATGCTTAGGTAGTGATAAAAAACAACTGCGTTCCATCAGTATGACCTATGCAATAGTTGGACCATGATTGAAGCAACAATGGTTACTTAGATGATTTATTTAACTAACTCTGAATCTACGGCACTCTGTTATTTTTACTACTTAAAAAGAACAGTACGACAGATAAAAATATAATCAGAGGCAAGCTCGGGTGCACGTTGGTAACACAACATGTAAGTTTCTGAGGTTGCATATCTTTAAAAACGCCCAAAATAGTCTGATCTTGCCAATTTGGTGTAGGAATGAGGTAAACAACAATATGCGAGTTCTTCACCTAAAACACCATTTATAAGGGCGATTTAACTAAAGCAGCAAATGAGCGATCTAGATAGGTGGTTTAACTATAGAACCCCGAGTAAGTAAGAAAAAATGTGGCATGTCAGATTGCCCCCGTGAGTGTGACTGGGTCCAGAAGAATAAATTGGAAGCCTGGATAAAAACAGGTATGTTGCGAGATAATTGGAAGGAGAATCGAACAGTAGAGAAGCCCAAAATTAAGGAATGCCGCCCGCATTCATAACACATTAGTGGTGCACGCTTGCTGTTCAGTTTCTCTACTCTTGTGGCTTTAATTTTAAAGTTGCAGAAGCTAAAAGACTCTCATCCCGAAGTAAAAACCCACCGATTCTCGTAAAACTTTTTTCGGCGATAGAAGTAGACCTTTTATTCTCTCAACATGAGCGGTCAGCCAACTATTTAAAGGAAAATAAACTTTACATATGCAGGGATAAAACGCCAATGGAGCGTCGGGTTTTATCTAAAGTAGCAAATGAGAACACTGGCGCCGGTTCCACAAAACCAAAAGTTGTCTCTGAGGCCGGCCCTCCCGCTCAGGTAAGCCCACATCCCTCTGGGTCAATGTCAGTTTCCCCTGATACTTCTCCCATTCACCTTACTCGTGATCCGAGTGAGATTGAAGCCTCGTCAAGTCGTTCTCATTCTAAGCCAACCACGTCTGTAAAAGCTTTAAATTCCGATAAACCTATGAACGCCCCTAGTAAATCTACGTCAGTTTTCAAATTTGGCAATATGATTACCGATAATAACTCAGTATCTAACAAAGACCCAACTGCTCAAGCTAGCGCTTTTCCTATTCCCAAATCTCATCAACATCCCCAAATAATTCAGCCAGCTTATAAAATTGACCAGTCATGCAATTTTCGAAGGCCCATACTCCGTCAAATTTTGATATAATGCCTCTAAATCCTATACTTATGCCCCCTCCTGGTTTTCCCATGCCACACTTCAGCTGCCCTTTCTATGGAGCCCCCTCTAATATGCCTTTCTACAATTTGCACAGTTCATTTGATAATAATTACTTGACAAACTGTAGACCAGGGCCAATTTGCTTTCCGCCTTTTGTTTCTCCCATGCCGTTTCCCTTTCCGCCACCAAGTTTTCCTTTTTTATAAATACTGACGAGCGTAACCTGAATCTGAAGAATACGCTCAGTATAGTCTCACTCAATGCGAGATCAGTTGTTAATAAGATGACAGAACTTAAAACAGAAGCATTAGAGCTTGATCCAGATGTGCTCTGTGTCACTGAATCTTGGACACACTCTTATTTCTGACTCAAAACTCGCCATAGATAACAATAGTTTGTACCGACAAGACCGCATTGAAAAGCGTGGCGGTGGTTGCCTTCTTTATATTAAATCATCATTTTTACATTTCCCGTATCACCTGAGCATTTCGTCATTTTCTGGAAATTTTTGTCTTATTTTATTCATCCTGCCACACAATAAAAAAGCGATAATTGGGTGTGTCTACAATACTCCCTGTAACTCAAGTAATGTAATGCAGCTGTGTGAAATGTTTGAAAAAGTTGCAGAGACTCAATTCGATGTCAGAATAATTATAGGTGATTTTAATCTGCCAGACATTGACTGGCATGCAAATACCTGTCCATAAAGATTTCAGAAATTGGTTGACTCTATTAACTTTTCAAACATGTCACAACTGGTCAGTTCAGTCACCAGAAATGACAACATATTAGATTTAATTTTTACAAATGATGCCCACCCTCTTTTTATGAATTTTCATCGTGATACTTTCAATAGTGCCCATGCCTTAATTCACTGTTGTTTTCCAGTCTCTCTTTCTAAAAAGCCCGATGTAAAATGCAATAACCTCGACTTTGGTAACGTGAACCATGAATTAGTAAATGATTTCGTAAGTACCCTAGATTGGCATAGCATATTTTCAACTAACGATCCCTACTTCTTCCAGGAGCTATTGCAAAACCTTACCGAAAATATTCAGGCTCTTACCCCACTTAAGATTTTTAAATCAAATTCAGCTTCTTCAACTGTGCCACATTTTCTCCAAAATAGACTTAAAAAATTACATAAACAACTTAAGGATACGCCTAATAGCTCTTTATCAGTTCACTAAAGAATAGCGCAAATATTTGAATTAGCGCTTAAATTAAGGCTTGCACGAGATAGGCGTAGAGAGGCCACAGCATTAAGTGATGCGAATTCTTCCAGATCAGTTGCTCAAGTCTTCCGTCTTCGGTCGGCTATGCTTCAGAAAGTCATTCCACCCTTACTCAATGGCAACAATCATTTTATTACAGAGGATTTGGAGAAAGCAGCATTGCTAAATTCATTTTTCGCCGAGTTCTTTACCATCGAAACTAGCCCCACTCCTGTAATCCCCCTGCTGTGTGATTCAAATCTCAGTACCCTTAATTTCTCACCCGCTTGTATTCAAAAATAAATAAGTCGTCTTAAAAATTCACATTCGGTAGGAACTGATAACTTTCCAAACTCACTCATCAAACAATTAAGAGATTTCCCACCCTTACTGAGTAAGTTATTTTCAGTGTTTCTTGAGAATGGCTTTTTCCCGGACTACTGGAAAACTTCTATTATAATTCCCGTATTTAAATCTGGTTCCCGATCAGATATTCACAATTATCGCGGTGTTCATAAAACGCCCTCTCTGGCTAAACCCTTTGAAAAATTAATTGCCAAAAAAATTACAGATTTCTGCATAAATAATAACATTCTCAGCTCCTCACAGCATGGCTTTTTACCGGACCGATCTTGTGAAACTTGTCACATGTCTTTTCTTAATCTACTTACTTCTCTTCGTAATGATCATCTATCTGTGGTAGTTATCTATTTTGACCTTAGTAAAGCATTTGATAAAGTTCCTCACAGGAGGCTCCTAGCCAAACTAGAGGCTATAGGATTCCGTAGTCCACTTACTGACTTCATCAGATCTTAACTTTCAAATTGACAACAAATGTTTTAGCAATATCCTCATACTCTACTCCTACCGCTATTTTGAGTGGTGTCCTTCAAGGTACCGTGCTAGGTCCTCTGCTCTTTTTGCTTTGCATAAATGATATCTAATTGAGTGTTAAACACTCCCAATCTTATATTTATGCAGATGATCTCAAGTGTGTTTACTCCTTCTCTAAATCTACGGCCGCGAGATGCTTAGAACAAATTCATTCTGATCTGCACGCTCTTTCGACGTGGAGCTCAACATGGCAGATGGAGTTCTCACCTTCTAAGTGCCGATATATGTGCTTTGGGCCTGAAAGGCTGCCACAACCTGTTATTTTTCAAGGTTACCCAATGACTGAATGTTCCAGTATCAAGGACCTAGGATTAAGCTACACCAATAAATTAGACCTTTCTCCTCACGCCGATAGAATTACAGCCAAAGCCGCACAGATCTGCGGCTTTATCTCTTATAATTTCTATCTTCCTAAAATGAAATTAAGACTTTATCGTATGTTCGTTCTCCCCATCTGAGAATACTGTTGCTCCTTTTTCGGTCTCATGAATGAAGGTAGCCGTTCAAAAATTGAACAAATTCAAAAAAATTTCACACGAAAACTGCTGTATCCGACAGCTTCTAATACTTGCTACTCAAATAGGTGTCAATTAACAAAACTAAGGTTCCTTTGGGTCAGGAGATTGGAAGCAGGCTTTTGTCTCCTTTTCGGCTTAAAAATAGCACAAATTTACCCAGGACTTCTGTCATTACCCCCTTCAGCCGTCCCTACAACCTAAGAAACTCGGCACTTGTTATACCCCTTCCGGCATTTTCCTCATGTAAACGCTCTTTGTTTTTTGCTTCCAGATATAGCTTTCTTTGGAATAACTTGCCAATCTCAATTTGGTCGTTAACTAGATTGTCTACTTTCAAACAGAGACTGCACGTTTATCTTAACACTGACTCTATTAACCTTCTATTCTCCTCATCTTTTCAGAGCAGCTTTCTCCATGACCCCGAGAAAGGACCATTGGGAATTTAGAAGATCCGCTTGAAACTATTTTCTCTGCCTCGTGTCCCCGAGAACCTAGATGTTTCCATTAACCACCGCTGAATCAAACGAAGCCACGTGGAAGTACTCAGTCTAAAATGCTGTAGTTTCGTTGAATACTCACCTTCATCAGACCACCCACACCTATTTCTGCTCTATTACTATCATCCTAAGCAGTTTTTTTCTCTTGCACACTTTTTGAACATGGAGGCCCGTTGAACACTGTCTCCATTTTCACTGTAAGAGTTTTTTTTAACTGCCATAATTTTTAGTTTTTAGTTCAAAATTACCTGCAAAACATTGCTAATGTTGCCCCAAAAGGACAATTTCTGCTGACATTATTACGACTTTCTACGTCTACTTGCACATTTTGTCAAATTATTTTTTGAATTTTTATTTTTTTCAAAATTAACTTTGTATAAATAGTGCCGTACTGGCGCTGAAAAATATAAATCTCAAATCCCAAATGATAGACTGAAGCACTCGTGAGTACTCAATTTGACAAAATACGTAAGGGCGGTTATCATTTGATAATGGAGGAAGATCAGACATACTTGCAGAGCATGAAGACCACTGGGGAAAATTTTTGATGCACTATGTAGTGGAAGTCAGCTTCCGTGTGTGTAAGGGGAGCCTGAGTGGCGAGGACCTCCGGTAAGCTGGTCTTTGACGCCACCTCCGCCCGTCCCATAGCATCGTAACCGCAGGCCTTCACGTAGTTGGCATTTATATGAAGTTGTGGAACTTCGCTTATCTAAAATTGTGACACAAAGGAGATGTTGGAGTGATGGTTTACGGGAAACAAGGATACAATTGTAATCAGCAATATTCAAACGGTACATTCTACAGACTGCGAAAGGTGGACCCCATTAGCAGGGAAACGGGTTAAGCCGTTAATCACCAGCATTTCTTAGCTAATGTCATACAATCAGTGTGCACGACTTCGAATAAAGATAAGTATTTGGAGTACGCAGGAGAACCTATGTGAAATACTTGAGATAGATATTCAATAAAAAAACAGGACAACTCTTAGAGGGTATGGGCTAATGCGGAGAAAAAGGTTCGTACTAGAGGTCCAATGTGCTGTTGATCATTCCGGTACCTGTTCCAGTCGCGGTCCAGCCGAAAGATGCTCTGATCATCTGGTAAAAGAATGCACAATTGAGGAAATAAACGGTAGAAGAGGAATAGGGGCAGCTGAAATCATCAGCACCATCCCAACGAAGGAGTCTATCATAAATCTGCTGGGGTGAAAGATCATTGCGAAGAGGTCAATTGCTAGAGGGGCTAAGTCTACATGCGGATCTTCTCCACATTTCGCTTTCCACTATATTTTAACGCACACAAGTAACTACTACCCTATATACCTAATGCCTTATCTTTTGTGGACAAAGAGTAGCTTATGCAAGCCCACTCATATACCCCTAGTTCTAGAATTTTTTTCTTGCAAGTACGGTAAGTTGGACCACAGGTCAGTTGAAGTAGACGACTTCTAAACTACCATTTCAATTATTCTGGCAATTCAAGCAGCCTGCAATTTGATAATCAGGTTTTTTCGCAAATTTAAACGATAATGCAGATAAGAAACAAATCTACAGACATAAATTAACAACACTTCTAAATGCAGTAAAATAAAATAATGCATTCAGCATCCATTATAGTACATTTCATTGTGTGTCCTAATTCCTTCCCATGAAAACCATATAGGCACCGTTTTTATAGAATAACATGCAGGGAGTACGTATTAATGAGAAGGCTCTCATAAGCTGATCTTCCTCTTCTGTGGTTAATGCGTCGTAGAATATCCCAGGTCGTTTTCTTCCGTTTCTTTTTTCTATGAGACAAGACGCTCATATTGATTTCGTCCCCATCCCTTCCTATCTGCCGTTGTCTTTGTGTCTTGTTTGTGTGTTTTTAAAATTTATTTTTAAATTATTAGGAGGTGGGCGTTTGAAGCTCAGTGGTTGGAGCATTGGCTACCGGTAAAGGCGTTCTCTAATACGCAGGTTCAAATCACATCGATTACATCAAGTTTTTTCACAATTGAGTCAGCTCAAATTATTTTTCCATTGCCACACGTTTTGCTATACATAAAATTGTTTATAAAAGTGTTGTCTACTATTTTTGTTTTTTTTCGTATTTATCGTATTTTCTCGCTTTCCAACCTGCATAACCCCTACCACTGCGAGTAGCGTATTACAGCATTCAGGCGGGGTTGTTTACGTCGTTGGTCCGTTACCGGACTGCTACTGTTTTCCCTCAATTTCTTTCCACGTTTCCTACTGAAAAAAGGTTGCTGCCAAGCACGGATTTATTATCAACTGAGGGCAAGTCAGACAGAAGGCTTTGCGACAGATCACCTTAGCCAAAGCAACAAGAGAACTTACAGGGTGTCATGTCCACATACCGGTTCAGACTTGCCTTTACAGTATACATTATGGCCGCTGGCTTATAGTCCACATTCTGTTGCTTTGTATGGTAGGCAAGTGTCTAAAAAGTATACGAAATTTAGCAAATAGAGTAGTCTAATTTTCACAGCCTGAGGTTCACAAAATTGCTCTCTAATGCATTAAAATTACGCTACTGAAAGTAGCTTTCACCTTTCTTAAATTCGGTCGATGAGGCGGCGTCCGATAATAAAAGCTCAATATGTACGTCAATGTCCTTGATATTAATCGGCGATGGACTAGGAAGTAAAACAAAGAGAAAGGCGTTTCAAAAACAGAGGATAGCAACTTAAAATTTCAACTCGAAGTGGAACCGAATACCTGAGTCGAATTCTTCTAACGTTAGCGTAATAACTGTAAAACGGTTATGCACTTTAAACCTGAGTCAGTTGTAAGTAAATACGCAGATTTGTATCCGTCACACTGTTTGCACAATTTAAGGTGCAAATTGAGTGCAGAGTATTAAATCATAAACTACCGGAGGGATAAGAATCTATACAGAGCAGGCGCCATTGCGTATTCTGCAAACACATTATAGTAATAAGCCCTAAACCACTAAATGAGCGGTTTTCATGCACAACAAAAACCAAATTGCCCGTTCAAACATTATCAGGAGACTCGTGCTGGAAGTATTGTGTGACGGAAGATGTAAAGCTGCGTAAAGCATTTACCATCAGAACATTTTCAGACTGAGGTTCAATTAGCTCTTGTTGTACGATTTACAAACGGCACACTCTACGTGCATTAATTTGCAAGGCGGTATTGGAATCCCGTTCGCATCTAAACACTACCTAACCCCCCCCCCCCCTTACACCCCTCCGCAATACCTTCTCTAACATCATGCACGCAGAAAGCTGCTTCTAGCACTCTAGCATTACATTATCTTCTGTTCTCCTAAGAAACTGGACATGAAAATCGCACTGGTTAGCGGTTTACCGAATTAATCTCACCCTGCCATGCCTTCTCCAGCGGTAAGACAACTGACCAACATGATAATTATTTCCGATACTTAAAAGAATCAGCTGCTTAGATAACTATTCATCTGTGAACAAGGGCCACACTGGGATACATTTGTGCAAATGGCGTGTTTCGTAGCGAGCAATGCCAATGTGAGATTCGCGGCGGGAGGAACAGTCCGGGATATTTTGTAACTTAGCAGTAGGCTGTCCGCCTTAAAATATGAATGGCACATTGAGTGCCGTATTTGCTAGGACTGAAAATTAACATGACATAAGGTCTGAAGTGCTGAAGTACTGCAGCTCTTAACAATGCCACATATCATCCTACTCCTCAAAAGTTGTCTAACGTTTGCGATAGGTCCAATGTGGGCTCAGACTCCGGTTCGTAGTTCACATCGATCCTGGTTATGTAGTCCACATTATTTCTCGGTTCGTCTTCTGCAACACTGCTAAAGAAAGGGAAGACACACTACAAGGCGACGGCGCAAAATACTGTTCACGCTGAACATGTAAAATAAGTTGCGAATGTGAAAACGATGTAAATACTACGCTCTTATGAAAGGACCTTTATATGCCCTAAGTTACAAGCCAAGTTGTTTAGATGGTTGCTCATGTGGGGTGCTATTTATATCATGAAAAATTGATACAGGGTTGTTCATTGTACACGCTAATGAGATAGGATCCACTTGATAGGCTAAAAGTTTAATCTAGAATTCAGTCAGTACTCATACAACCTCTACAAGAACAACACCGCGCAGGTGGATAGCAAACAGAAGAATTCAGGTTTGCCCAGAAAAAAAGCAAAGGATTTGCTACACCTGAGCATCAAATGGCTGACCCGGTAGCCTATCGATTGAGCTTCGAGGCACAAAGATAAGAAATATGCACCGTAAAGCCAATGGTTGGCCTGCCTATCATTAGCAATTAACATAACAATCAGCTTGTGCCTGGCGGGTTAGAATGTTGGACTTCTAGCCAACAGGTTGTCGTTTCGGGGCCCAGGGAGTTTAAAAACTTGAAACTGCATATTGCTGTCTGATGTGAACTACTACAGCAAAAATGTTAATTCCATTCACTTTTGTCATCGTAAGTAATATTTCTTTGTGTCGGTGAAAACAATTGTGGTGTCTCGTGCATACATATTTAGACCTTTATTGGTGACTGAATGTCAATTACCTGACAATTGGGTCAACTAAAATGAAGCAATTTGGTCATCGGGTCAGATAAAATTAAGCAAAGCTGCCAAGCCCGAATATTTAAGTCAGCCTAGTTGTCCTTCTGGTGGATTTTAGATGATTGCGTAGGAATTCCTGCTTGGGCAGTCAGCTTGCTCTTCCCTACTGGTGGATTCCATACTAGCGCAAAGTTGGGCGGGAAATATCGACCCAAGTGTGATTAAATTCATGGCGTGAAGCGGGCGTGTGTAGCTTAGTGATTAGAGCGTTGGCTTCCACTAAATGGAATCATTTATGCGTGGGTTCAAATGCCGCCAAAAGCCTCGAGTGTTGTCACAATTGGGTCAACTCAAATAACCTGACAGTTCGCCTGCGCCTCATCCAGAAGATAACGAGCACAACAGCGGCCAGGACGACTGACGGGGAGGTAGCTGTTTATGACTGACTGATTAGGACAGCAAAACAGATAAAGGTCATTTAAGTGTTTCTTTTCCTTGTTGGTTGTACTATTCTGTTTCAAAAAGACAGCTAGTTTTAACTCAACATATCCATGCAACACATTTATGCATAGTAATAGGTAAATGCATGCGTCTTACCTGCGAGTTCACCTGCGCCTTATCCAGCAGACAACGAACAGGACACCAGCGAGGACGAAAACGCTGGACACAGTGACACCGACAATTAAACCAACAGGGAATGGCTCTGCTACACCTAAGCAAGATAACACTCTGGTCAGCATATAAGTCAGCGTAATTAAGTAGATGCAGCTGCTGCTTCAAAAAACTCTAAGTGTGGATCATTGAACCTTCTAATCTAAAACCAAAATGATATTTTACATTCCAGACACCACTACTTTAAGTGGCTAAAGAAACGAGTTTCAAGTGCACCTCCGGCCTGTGAATGTATGTTATCGATTAAAATAAGCATTTTGCCGAGCATTTTGACATATCGATATACACTTAAACAAGCAGGTGCTATGCAAGCAGCAGAACTCAATTCGAATCTGGAAACCATGATCATCAGATTTTACTACCAAAATGACTGCGTTCACCATCAAGTAGCGAGTCGGTTTAAGAAAGCCACGAGATTCATCGTGTGCATAAGTTTAAAGTGAGGCGGACCTGCGCTGTATATGCCGCAACTCGAAGTCTCTCCGCTCAGGTGCCTTGATGCCAACCCTACAAAGACCGGGAGAACATATTTTTTAGACAAGCCTGCACCTATTGATGTTGCAACTTACCATAGTCACATTCTGGGTATTGCATTCATATGCGGCTATGCACTTGTTTAGAATGAGGTTTACTTAAGCTGCACTTGTAAAGGCCAAAACTCAAAGAATTTTGAAGTTTAAATTCAAGTTTACACGTCCATGCGGGCTTGTGATATCACACTACACGATGCGTAAAAACGGTAAGAAGCTCCAGTATCCTACTGATTGTCAATATTAGCGAATATTTGAGTCCCAGAAAGCAGTGCAGAAGAAGAAGATGCGATCACTATAACAAGAATTTATATTTGCCTGACGTTTTGGATTACCTCGGGAATCCTTAATCATAGGTGATGATAGCACATTTATGGTCATGTGCAGATAGTGTCCTACTGATTAAGTCACTTTAAGTCACTTTATTAAGGGAAGAAGGCTATCGCCCTTGAGCTCCCTATTCATAACCAAAATCGCATAATAGGTCCACCGTAACAATAGTACATAATAAAAATGTACAAATGTAGGCTTAACATCAGCGATAAGTGTGAGCCAGTTGCAAGGTGCTGCTACTGACACTTTGTTCATTATATCTGCCACAGTTTCTCAGCAAATGAGAATCAAGTTTGTGTTTAAAAATGTCAACAGTATCTGAGAGGACCACCTCTTCCGGGAGTCCGTTCCACGCTCCAATGACCCTCTGAGAGAAGGCGTTTCGTCGAACGTCGATACGGGCCGGTTTCCTCTGTAGTTTAAAAGGATGACCTCGCAGATGGTCAGTCCGAGCCAATTCGAAGAAATCATCAAATTCTAGGGCACAGTCTCGGCCTCTAACAATTCGGTAGGTTTGTATGAGGTCCCCGCGGAGTTGCCTATAATTGAGAGGGAAAAGATCAAGTTCGGTCAGTCTGTCTTCATAAGGCAGATGACCAAGATTCTTGACCATCTTCGTAGCCCTCGCCTGCACTCGTTCCAGGTGCAGGTAATCCTTCTTGAACCACGGACGCCAGGCCTGGACAGCATACTCCAAGTGGGACCGAACAAACGCTCCGTAGGTTTTCCTGAAGAGCTCCTTGTCAATGTTTACGAATCCCCGCCTTATCGCAAACAGCACCTGTGTCGCGCGTTTAGCTGCCTTTACACACTGAGTAGATGGTTTGAGTGAGGAATTTATCAGAACACCGAGATCCTTTTGTTCGTTCACATTTGAAAGCGGGTGCCCATTGAGGAGGTATTGGAAGGAATCGTTCTCCTCATCAGTCCTTCTAGTACGGAGTCTTAAAACCACACACTTACTAATGTTGAAGTTTAAAAGCCAACGAGCAGACCAGCAGCTAAGTCGATTGAGACTCTCTTGAAGCGCTTTCCTATCGGCATCAGACCTGATGGCTCTCCAGAGTTTGACGTCGTCGGCAAACATGATAGCACTGCAACCCAGGTCGTTGACACAGTCGTTGATATAGATAAGGAAGAGCAGTGGCCCTAAGACAGAGCCTTGGGGGACGCCACTCAGAACATATGTAGGGCTTGACTTTGAGTCACCGATGCACACAGTTTGCGATCGCCCTGTGAGAAAATCTGTGATCCATGCCAGCAGGTTCCCTCTTATGCCAATTTCTGACAATTTATACATTAGACGCTTATGTGGGACGCTGTCGAATGCCTTCTTGAAGTCCGTATAGATGACGTCAACCTTACCATCTTCATCTAGTGCGCGAGTCCACTGCTCAGTGGAGAGAAGAAGGCTGGAAAGGCAAGAATGGTTCTTACTGAAGCCGTGTTGGAGCCCTGACAGTAGATTGTTCTCCTCCAAGAACTCCATTGTCGTCTTCTTAATTATCGTTTCCATCACCTTACAGCAAATAAAAGTTAGGCTGACGGGCCGGTAATTGTTGACCTTCGTTCGGGCTCCGCCCTTGTATATCGGGTAAAAATTTGCCATTTTCCATTCAGATGGCAGTTTTCTTAGTTCAAATGAAGAACGAAAGATATGTGCTAGGGGCTCTGAGAGTTCGCTTGCCAATTCTTTCAAGAACTTGGCTGGTATATTGTCTGGACCGGATGACTTTGCTTCTTTGAGGCTCTGCAGCTCCCTCTCAACTACAGATGCTGGAAATAGTAGAGAATGAAGTGCCGGACCGGCTTTTGCAACAGCACTGTTGGCATTATCAAATTGAAGCTCGGTTTCCCTAGTGAATACCGAGGCAAAGAACCGGCTACAGTACTCGGCTTTCTCGTCATTCTCAACGACTTCTCCGCCATCATCATTCTTAAGTACTGCGACAGGATCCTTGTTTTTTAATCTACTGTTAATATAGCGGAATAGAATTTTGGGCTTTTCTTCGGCCTGTTGGAGGATTCTTGATTCATAGTTTTTCCTGGCCTGGCGAATTGATTTTTTTACTGCATTTCTTTGGCGTCGGAATTCCTCGAGGTGTACTGGCGACCCAGTTTTCCTGAATAACTTCCATTTCCTATTCTTCTTCTTCAGTTGCCTGTTAAGGTCTCTCGTCAACCAGGCAGGACGACTAGTCGTCTTGTGTACCTTGACCGGGCAAAAGCGCTTCAGCAGATCTAATGCAACCCTCTTGAGTGATCTCCAATCTTCCTCCGGATCCCCCTTGAGTAGGCAGTCCCAATTCACGGTCGATAGTGCATTCTTCATTGAATTAAAATCTGCCTTCCATATGTTTGGCTGGTCCTCCGTTTTCCTCAGCCGTTGAGTATGGAGTGAGTAATCCCACATTAGCGTCGTATGATCACTCTTACCGAGCGGAGCACTTGAATGAACTTCATCTATGTAGGACGAATCCTTCGTAAAAATGAGATCCAAACAGGTTGCCCGCTGGTTTTCTCGAAATCTGGTTATGCCCTTAACGTTCTGAACTAGAGACAGGTCAAGCGTGAGATCCATTAATTTGGAACTAAAAGAAGTTGACGCCGCCTCAACTGTCAGGTTGTTCCATTCAATTGCAGGGGCGTTGAAGTCACCAACGATGAGAACCTCCTGGTGGCTAGCAGCTTCCTTCACCAGACCAAGGAGTGAGTCGTCGGCTCCACTCAGAATGTTTGGTGGCCGGTAAACGGCCAGGAATTCAAGGTTCTGTGAATTCGCCTTCTTGATCTTTAACCAGATGGACTCATACTCCAGGGCTAGAGTGTGTTCTCTTTCTACAACAGAGATTTCAGTTCTGACATACACGACAACCCCACCTCCTTGTCGGTTTTGGCGGTCTTTGCGGAAAAGCTGGTATGCTGGAATCGAAATCTCCGAATCTGCAATTTCTGCTTTTAGCCATGTTTCCGTTATGGCAACTACATCAGGTTTCCGCTCCGAAAGTACTGCCTTGAGTTCATCAATTTTTGAGGGAAGACTTTGGGCATTAGTGTAAAGAAAGCTCAATTTAGACTTATTCACCACTTTATGCAGGCGGTTGCCTCTTGCGTGAGATTGCATGCAGGGGGCTGTCGGTGCTGATGGAGATGGACTGTTTTCTATCCCGACTAGGCTGTTAGTGTTATCGGCTTTCTCCAGAGGAGTGACCTCGGGACATGGACGATCTCCCCGTTCAGAATTCGAAGATTGCTCTCGCCGAGTTCGCATCTCCTGTGGAGTTCTTCTTTTAGCAATCTCCATTTCTCCCGCTCCGCGGGGGAAAAATCCCGCTGAAAAAAAACCGTCGGGTGTGAGTATCTAAGTACTGGTTTCCTGCTTAACAATAGCTGGACCTCAGCCTCACTCTTGAGAACAACCTTCAACGGTCTTGGTTGGCGTTGTTCATCTTTTGCGTCTGTTATACGGTCCATTCGGAATGCCTTTAGAACTTCGACTTTTTCCTCACCCTTTAGGAGGAATTTCAGATATTCTTTAAATAACTTCCTGTCCTCTTCTAATCTTGATTTCGGGGTATCGGAAGTACCTTCTGTCATGCCTTTTATGACTATGCAGTTTATACGAGTGGTACTCACCTTCCGACTGTCCTCCCCTTCTGCTTCTCTAGGGTTTGTTAGGACATATTCGCTTCGAGGTTCAGCGCTCCTGTTCGTTTTGGCCTGCGAAGGTGCCCTTTTTGTTTGGCTCGTGCTCAATCTCGGCGTACTTATATTAGCACTTGGGCTTGGTCGGCCTTTTTTGGGAGCCCGAGAGCGCTTCTTCGATCTCTTGGAAGTCAGTGGGTTGACCGTTTCCCCTGTCCATGGCAGACTACTAACTCCGTCAAGCACCCTGGCTGCCGGATCATTTTTGTGCTTAGACACTTCGGCGAGGGATTTTGTTTCTCCGTACGTTAGGTTTCCTCGCTCAAGTTCACGCATCGCCGGTTTCTCCTCACGAGGGAGAAATAGAGAAAATTTTTTCAGCTCCTCCATCTCCACTCTAAGACTATTAACTACCTTCTCAAGGTTTGTAAATTTGTTCAAAAGCGTAAAATATGATACGGAGGCTTCATCTTCATGAATTACATCCCTTAAACTTTTACGACTTTTAGTTCGCTTGGCAGGAGGAGATTTCAAAGAATTTCTAGATCGAGCTTCCGTAGTTAGTAAGGGAATTTGGAAACCATCGGAGCATCCTGTGATGGCGAAGTGAGGTAGGCGTTCGACCTCTACTCGGGGGATCCAGGGTTCGAATCCGGGCGGTGCCGTGATTTTTTTTCCTTGTTGCGATGTCGGGATTTCGAATGCAGGCACTGGCGAACATTCCTTCCCGTCTTCCAAAGCTGTATAGCACATAGTTTCAATTTTTTCTGTCGCAATCTTTTCACAACAGACCGTTAATGAATCAAATAATACAGAGGATTGCTTTTTGACTGTTAATAACCGATTTTGATTGCTGTCATCCTGTGTCTTCGTGAAGGAGTTGATTAGACGCTCAACTTGGTGTTCGTAAATTGAGTCTACTGAACTCGAGAGACTTTTAGCCCTTTTAGCGGGGGGTGATTTCATCGCATCAATCTTGCGACTTCTGCCCTCGAAATTTCGACTAGGGGTTTTAAACCAAATTAAATTAAAGTCAGCAGTCGACGCTGGTGGTGTAGTGGTAACGACTGGTATCGACGAACGACAAGTTTTGGGTTCGAGTCCCTCTCGCGCCTCAACTTTTACAAGCTGATCTACACGTTTATTTTTGTCACCCATAATAGATCAGACTGACGATAAACGATATTAAAGCTCTGTGCAATATGTATAAAGCGTTCAACTGTATGAAAAAGGTTATTGAAACGACTCAGCCGTTTGTAGAGAGCTGGAATCCAGGAGAATTGTTGACAGAAGGCAGTGACGGAGATGATGCTCGTTTTGGCTAATGTCCTGTCGTGTCTTCTGAGGGTGGAGGTATTGCGAAAGTGAATCCAATAGCTAACAACGAAAGTCCGCCAGAGGGCTAGGTGAACCGAAATCCCGAAAATAATATTCCCCACGAAGGACGAGAAATTGAAACCACAATTTGAAGCGCGCGCCGATTGCTTCAATATCCACACTAGAGATATATATACGTGGGGACACAAACAAACCTTGTACCTATCCTGATTACCATGACTGCAGAAAATAAATAACAGCCATTTATTTTTCAGGTGCAAGCGGCTGACACGGCAATGATTGGTACCTAAGCCCGTTAGTATACCGGCTTAGATCTCCCTAAGTTGGACTGCAATGGCAGCCGAATTAAGACAAAATAGACGTCGCACAAGTCCATTGCTCCATGCAAATTAAAACAGAGTCTACCAGAGGGGTCCATATTATTGCATAGTGGGTCCACACGTTTCATTTTGTTTATAGTAATGCATATGTATCGATAGTTGAGGAATTTTTTTCTCTTTAGCCTTTCATACACAAATTGATCGTCCGATCCGAAAAGAATATTGACTTAGTGATTTTAATAAAGCTAAAACTGCTACTTTTCCAGCACCACGCACAAAAAACGCGTGCGAGTCATATTGAGACGAAGCAGAAGACAGCTTATTATACTTACTGAAAATGTACCTACATCGCCCGTGTGGTGTACGACTTCAAGTAGCCGATCAGGCTTATGCGTTATATGCAAAAGACGGCAAGACATATTGAGCGAGGTATAGTCAGTTGTTACATGTAATGGCTGTGTTGGAGGTTATGCAGTTGATGGTAGGGTTAAGGTTGAGCAGGTTGCTGGAAATGTGAGGGCTACGATGTGTGTCTACAGTGAAATAAGTTTTTTTTCTGCCAGGCGGCTTAATATGACTGAACGCGAATTGAATACGCATGTGCACTGTTAGGGCAGATACAACACGTGTATGTCGGACCTAATTGTGCATCGATGAATTTTCTTACTTTCGACACTGCACTTACTCAATTTTGTGTCTTTATGACAGTGAGCCTAATTTACTTACGCATTCGTCCGACTCAGCTCTCATTGTGATAACCCGGGTTCGGAATCTCATTTCTGCTTTTCAACGAGATCACACAAGCACATTCTTCCGGGGAACCACAACAGACGCGTCTTCAACCGCGTTCTCACCCGCCCGCATGGCGGCCAAAGTCTGCTGCACCAAACCTTCCTACCGCGGATCTATCTCCCCTACTCTACAGCTCTTTTTTGATGACGGCGCACCCCTCCCGACCACGCTGCTCCGACTTCCCCTCCTCCACACCGCCGGGATTTAGGCCCATGCGGCGAGGCTCCTGATCCAACGAGGGCTACTAGCCAGCCAGCACATTCGTTCCTCCTACCCAAGTTGTCGACTCACTGGCAAATTTAGTCAAGATGACATTTCCACCTACCACTTTTCCGACTCACTGGTAAAGGTAGTTGAGATCAAAGAAACACACTTTCCGCTTTCCAGCGTACAGATTTACCTGCAAACGTTGTTAAAATTACAACAGCACTTCCCCTGGCTGATGCCACAACCGCATCTCAGAACAGGTCGCAGGCATCGCCTTAGACTCCAACTCGAGCAACTACTGTCACACATGACAAATGCTCTCCAACCTGCATGTGTACTGGATTATCTCCTTATTTTCATCATTTTCTCACATTCGACACATTCACTTCGTTCTGTGTCTGGTGGGGAGCTGTGGTGGAATGCTATAATTCCTCCTTTGTTCTTTAAGGCTCACTGCCCCATAGTTGTGTTGTCACAAGCAACTCTTCAAACGCTTTTCTTCCTTGGTGCTCTCCCTCCGAGGCTTGACCTCACAGCTGCTACTGGCTAACCGATAACAGCTTCGTTTTTCCACTTATGCTCTTATGTTTTATTTTATTCAAACCCGCATAACCATTGACCATCGCTTTGTCATTTTTCATATTCCTAACCAAAACCGACAGAAAAACTAGCCCGTAGTGCCCACGCAGTCTGTCACATTCCAGGAAAAACAGCCTCGAATTCGAATTTAAGGTGTTTTAAAACATTTATTGGGTCAGCGTGGCTGACGGTGACTAACAATTCGAACATGGCCCTTTGATTTTCCTTATCTTTGCCGGACACATGTCATATTCCTACTGGGTAAGCCGCTCTATGAGGGAGCTGAAAGGCACAGTGAAAATAGTTGTCCTATAATCAAATCGGCGAGTGCCAAAATACGATGAGGATTTCCAGTAATATGTTATAGTCGACAATGAGGTTAGGTAAGCGCGGTTGCGGCGATCTACATTTTATGCAAAATTTATATAACCTCAAAGACAATTTCATTTAAAACTCTTTATTTTAGCAAGTTATCCATATGAGTTGACCAACATTTGTGCAGCAAGTAGCAAGCTGTTTGCAGCAGCTATACGATAATACCAATCACAATCATCGCGATGATTGAGCAGTCACGATCTCCATGTACTTTTGAGCTCGTAGCACACATTATGTTTTAAAATCAGACAACGTAATAGCAATTATACATTGAATTAAATATATTGAACAGTGGTTTAAATGAGCCAAAATCGTGTCAAATATCATTTGTTGACATTGTCAAACTTAGTTTGACATAAATTCATTCGTAAATTTACATAGTCATTTATACAAAAGCAAAATTGTTGGTTAACAAGCGTTCAAAGCTGTTAAACATAACCGCCATTCCATACGTCACCACGAGGAGATAAATGTTCAAAACAATAAAGGCAATATACCGGCCCCATATCTCACTTTCATTTCACAATGTAACGGGCCAACCCGACACACTGAGTCTAGGGGTTGTTTGAACGTTTTCAAGGTTGGTCTCTTTTTTTCAGTTTTGGTTTCTTTCAGGACCGAGTCAGATTGCACTCTGGATTTGAGGATTGACACCCTTCAATTCACGTGCCGGACAGCTATCACTTCGCGTAATCCCATTTTCCTACTGGTCCCATTGTTTACATATCGTTCCAATAAACCTATCTACAAATCTGCCCCTTCCGTTCTCATTCCGTCTGGGTGTCCCCATGTCACAGAATAAGAAAGTTCTATCTGCACTACACACTGAGGTTAATCGACTTTTAGAAGAAATATCTATTCTATCTGCTAAAAGTCGACGTCTTCCTTTGTTATCAGTTCACGCAACGGATTTGACAAGGCCTCCGGTAGTACGAAATACTACATCGGTGCCCAACGTCTTACCAAGTGTTGCCCCCACCCCCATCCATCGTATACACATCTTTCCTTAAAGCACCCCCTTCCCTCCCACCTCCCACCCCCACCCGTTTTTCGCCCCGTCTGCCTTCCAACCCGGTCAAGACATCGACGTTTGGCTGGCTTAACTCGACCTCTTCTTGGCTGACGCACCACCCTCTGAGCATACTCGTTATTTACTTGCCCTTCTGTCCTCCGAGGCTCTTTCCCTTGCCCTCACGAATAACATTACGGTTAAAACTGACTTTGCTGATGTTCGTAGACGTTTAGCTTCTATTTTCGTCAAACCCCTCTCCGCTTCCGCCGCCGGCGATCAGTTTTATCGCCTAAGGCAGGGCCCCCAACAGTTGGCAGAAGATTTCGCTCATGGTCTGGAGCGGTTTGCCTCCCTGGCATATTCATCTGCATCACCCGATGAATGCGAAGCAATAATACTCGACCACTTCATCGTCTGTTTGAATGACCGCACCCTCAAGCACCATCTAGCCATCAGTCGCCCTAAAGATCTCCGCTCTGCCCTTGTTCAGTGCGATCATTTTAACCAAGTCATTGGACAGGATTTGCCTCCACCTGTTGCCCCCACCCACCCTCGCCCGCCGCTTCATTCAGCACAACCGCCTCTCTCCCAGCCACCTATTTCTGCCCAAAATAATCACCGTCGACCACTACCTGTCTGATTCCCCAATCATCATTCTGGGTGTGAGTACTGTGACGCCTTCGGTCCTCGTGCTCGTCACTGCGGCCGCAATCCCCCATGTAAGTCCGTTCCTTTTAACTCCTTTTCCGCTGTTGACGTTCTGTACCCACCCGCGTTTACTATACATATTTTTTTGTCTGACTCTCGTATCCAAGCCTTAGTTGAAACAGGGGATAATGTTTCCCTAGCTTCTTTGTCTAGACTCCCCCATTATGTTCGTAATCTCGTTCACCCCCTTCCCGTTACTCATAACTTAAGGGCCGCTAACGGTACAGCCATACACATATCAGGCTCCCTTACCCTTGACTTTGCTTTCGACCATGCACGTGTTACTCACACATTTCTCATTGCCCCGGACAGTTCTTGGCCCCTCGTCATTGGTCTCGATTTTCTCTCTGATCACGACTGCGTAATCCACATCCGTGAGCGCTTAGTAACTCTTGGCCCCACGTCTGTTAAGACTTCGCCACCTGACCCCGATGTTGACCTCGAACTCGTTTACAACTCCGTTATGTCAGCCGCCGCCCTCAATCCCATTGATTTAGATTCAGTTTTACCCCCTCTTCCGTTAGTCGGTGAAGCCGTTTATTCGCAGCTTAAGGACATCCTCACCTCCTTCCCTGGTCTCTTTACTTGGTCCCCTTCCACGTTAGTACGCACACAGCTTATCCGACATACTATAGATACTGGGGACGCCAAACCTATTTGGCAACCGCCCAGACGTATCCCCGTCAAATATCGAGCCGGAGTCGACAAAATTCTCGACGAACTCCAACGCTGCGACGTCATCCGTCCTTTGTCCTCACCTTGGGCATCCCCTATTGCCATTGACTCGTTTCCCCTCCCTCGTCTCGACGACACCCTTGACACCTTAGGCAACGCATCCTGGTTCTCCACCCTTGATCTTAAGTCCGGCTATTGGCAGGTTGAAGTCGATCCGAAGGACCGTCGAAAAACGGCCTTTATCGTACCGCAAGGCCTCTTTGAGTTTCAAACCCTTCCGTTTGGCCTTTGTAATGCCGCCGCAACGTTCCAACACCTCATTTATAAGGTTTTACACCACCGCATCCGCACTAAATGCCTGGGTTACCTCGATGACGTTATTGTCTTCGGGAATTCCATTGCACATCACAATGAGAATCTCTCAGCCACCCTTGCCGCCCTCCGTGCCGCCGGCCTGACCCTCAACCCGTCGAAATGCGTTTTCCTTCGACAGGAGGTGCAATTCTTAGGACACATATTATCGCCCGGCCGTTTAGCTGCCCTTCCCGAACGCCTACATGAGATCCGTTGTTGGCCTACACCTACCAACCTCACCAAACTCCGTAGTTTCATCGGCTTAGCCTCTTATTACCGCAGATTCATCAAAGGCTTCGCCCACATAGCTTCCCCTCTCCATAAACTGCAGGCGAAAAACCAACCTTTCAAGTGAACTACAGAGTGTGATAAAGCCTTCAACGACCTCAAAGCTGCCCTTTTTTGGCTCCTCTCCTTGCCCTCCCTAACCTCGAGCCTGGGGCTCCCCCTTTCATCCTCGATACTGACGCTAGTAATGTTGCCATTCGTTCTGTCCTCTCTCAGACGGATAAAGACGGACTAGAACATCCAATATGCTTCGCTAGCAAAACCCTATCCAGTAGCGAGCGCAATTACAGTGTGTTCAAACGTGAATTACTGGCGATAATAACCTTAATTTGCCAATTTAAACACCTCCTCTTAGGCCAACGCTTCACCCTTCGTACCGACCATAAGGCTTTAACATGGCTTCATTCTCTCAAAGATCCAATGAACCAACTTGCCCGGTGGCAAGAGTTCCTTCAGGATTTTGACTATAAATGCGAGTTTCGCCCAGGTCGTCAACACAGCAATGCAGACGCACTCTCCCGTCTGACGGATTACCCTTGCCCCAGCGAGGGCGAACACTCCCTCAGCGTAAATGTGGTTAACATTTCTGAACCTGCCCGCCATACGTGGTCCGAAGCCCAGAAATCTGACCCCGATACCGCTCTCGTTTGCCATCACCTTTTTCGTGGCCTCCCCCGGCCGTCGGAACGCCTTATGCGAGGCTGTAGCCAACGCGCCCGCCTTCTTCGTAACCACTGGCCCAACCTTCTTGGCATGAATGATATTCTATTCTGGCGCAATCCAGACACACACCACTTGCGAGCAGTGGTGCCCAGCTCCCTAATTACACCAACCCTCGACAGCCTGCACGTGGAGCTGGAACACTGTGGCCAATTCAAAACCGAGTCGGCAGTCCGTGCCCGTTTCTGGTGGCCACAACTTCGCTCGGATGTCCGCCACTTCTGCCAGTCCTGCCCCACTTGAGCCTCCTTTAAATCCCCCGTCCCCGCTCCGCGTGCCCCAATGGGACCTATGAATACAGGCTTCCCTGGCGAACGCGTCGGACTAGACATCATAGGCTGACTCCCTATCACCTACCGTGGCTGCGAGTATGTCCTGGTCATGGTCGATTACTTTACAAAGTGGGTAGAGGCCGTTCCTCTCCTACATCAAGATGCCTCTACCATCGCTAACGCCATTAGCCGAACCTGGATCAGCCGTTCCACTCCGACTGCGGCCGCAACTTCGAGTCCGAACTCTTCCATGATGTCTGCGAGATCCTTGTGGTAAAAAAACCCATACCACACCCTATCACCCAGAAGGTAACGGTCTTGTCTAGCGGACCAACAGGACAATCAACAATCTCCTTCTGCCTTCTGCGAGGAAAATCACCGTCACGATTGGGACCTTTACCTCCCCATCTGCCTCATGGCCTATAGAGCCTCCACCCATTCCTCTACCGGCTTCACTCCACATTATCTCTGGATCGGTCGCGATCTTCGCTTACCCGTCGATCTATCCTTCCCCCTTCCCGCTCCCACTGACACAAGAGTCCATGACTTCGCCACACATCTCCGCGAGACCATTCGTGCGGCCCACAACGCCGCCCGTAAAACTCTTGGGGCCGCCGCCACCCGCCAGAAGGAGTACTTTGACCGCCACACATTTGGGAATCCATTTCACGTCGGTGACCTGGTGATGCATGCGATCCCCTCCCGTTGTATTTCTTCCAAATTTCATTACCCTTGGCAAGGCCCCTTCACCGTGCTACAGGTTCTTTCGCCCACCACCTATATACATCGCGATACTTTACACCGCGAATCTCTCTCGTTCACCGCCCATTTCTCCAAACTCAAACCCTACCGCGGCCAACCCCCTACCTGCACCTCCGACACACTCCCTATTCTCCCCGATGGGCTGCTCCCTCCTGCTACCGTTGACATCTCTGTCCCTTCTTCTACCTCCAACACCCTCGACACCCCTCTTGACCACCCCTCTGACACCCTAGACATCATACCAGATGACCTGTTACCCCCCGTCGCAATCCAAGTGGAAGTCCCTTCCCCCACTTCACCCACCAGCACTGAGGACAGTGCACCCCTTTGAAGGGGGGGGCTATGTAACGGGCCAACCCGACACACTGAGTCTAAGGGTTGTTTGAATGTTTTCAAGGTCGGTCTCTTTTTTTCAGTTTTGGTTTCTTTCAGGACCGAGTCAGATCGCACTCTGGATTTGAGAATTGACACCCTTCAATTCTAGTGCCGGACCGCTATCACTTCGCGTAATCCCATTTTCCTTCTGGTCCCATTGTTTACATATCGTTCCAATAAACCTATCTACAAATCTGCCCCTTCCGTTCTCATTCCGTCTGGGTGTCCCAATGTCACAGAATAAGAAAGTTCTATCTGCACTACACACTGAGGTTAATCGACTTTTAGAAGAAATATCTATTCTATCTGCTGAGAGTCGACATCTTCCTTGGTTATCAGTTCACGCAACGGATTCGACAAGGCCTCCGGTAGTACGAAATACTACAACAATCAATCAGTTATTTTCTTCAAAGTACGCCCTTGGCTTCTAAGAAAATTAGTATGAAAAAAACAGCTTAAGTCAAATGTTGAAATATGTTTTAAAATGATTATTTTTTGCCTACATTTTCCACATGTTGATACTTCATCCATTTACGAGACTTGAGGACAGTGCAACATCTGATGAGGAAAATTTGTGGTGGAAGAAACAAGTAGTGTACTATTATCATATTTTTACATAATTTGCACATTCCACTGAGAAAAGAGCAATTTGATATTGGGATTCCAAAAAAATCAACCATACTGCACTTTCGGCGTCAAAACGAAAAATAAGATCAAGGTAGTAAAACTAGCCACTGACATTTGGCAGGTTCTGCGTCACTCCATCGTTGTATCAGCCGAGGTACTTGACCAGCGATTCCAAAATGTTGGCGGGAAGCAAGGTTAACTAACTGATGCAAGTGTTGTTTTTCAAGGGCTGATCAAAATGGCACTGTTTGAAGCTCTATGTGACAAGTAAACTGAACTCTGGATTTCACGACTCTATTTCCTTAAGCCAGAATTTGGCAGGCCCGGATAGGAAATGTAGGCAATTCTCTACGATTAAAGCCTTTTTAACCAAAAATAAGTCATTCGCCAAACGTTTACTGGTCTGATCGATAAGAGAGCATCTTAAATATAGGCCAAGCTGATATGTCGAACGACTGATAGCCACCGTCCAAGCGCATGCACTGGTTTAAAGCTGCTAGGTAGCTTTCGTATGCAACTTGCTCTGACATGACTCATTCAGGATATAGAAGTATTCCCAAAATATCATGAAAAATGGGTCGGTATCGCTTAATCCACTAGTGGTATAGTAAAGTGTATAGGCCTTTTTGGACGAAGTTGGAGAAGGAATCTATGAAGTCGAGAATGGGAGAACAGATACTGCGGGCTTCCAAATTGGTTCGGATTGAAACCTACAAGCTCACAGTCGATATTTCCCCTCGCCACTCCTAGGACATTTCTACATCGATATCCCCCATCAATTATGATCTAGGATATTGTGGCTGCAGCCGTTCGTATACAATTTTTTCTGCGCCTCTGGAATTATTTTTCATGCGTGGACGATCTTTTAAAGTCAGAATTTAAAAAGATTTTGTTTTCCAACCAATTCTACCGAGACGCAATCTCTTTACCCCAGCCGATTCGTGGCCTAGTAAAAGAAATCGTTGAGATCAGAATATTCTCGAAACCTTCAAAGGCTGAGTCGTTCCCAATATTGAATACACATTTTCAAATAAATTTAAAGTGCTTATTAAAAATTGCTACGGTATTTGGTAAGTTCCCTCTGATTTTTGTCGTAAGTTTTAATCTGAAAATCATATCAACTGTTTTTTTTCCGAACGTAATAAATAATACAGTTTGTTAAACAATTTTAAGGGATTTTAACAACCGGCTGTGGTAAAATCATAAAGGCTGAATTTTTCTAAATCATCTCACATTTAAAGAAGAATTTTATCAAAATTATGAGAACGAAAATTGTAGGTCATCGTAAGATATCTGCTCTCTGACCCAAGCGGTGCCTGACCACGCCTATTAGTCAATGCCTTGATATCAACATGCAGCCCATTGTCAAGGCTAAGCAAATTGGTTTATCTGCATTACAGAACGGTAATGACTTCATGATGCAGTTTGATTCTGTTTTTTTTCAATACTTGGCAATCTGTTTGATTGTAAGTTATCACATATGCCCTCGCAACATTGTAAACAGATGACTCCCTCGTCCATCTTATAACCAAGGAAGCTTTTGATAGACAAAAGCGAAGATTTAAATTTATACTTAAAAAATGCCTCCCTATTATGTCGCCCTTTGGATATTGCAAACTATTTTCTATATTCGGGTGGTTTCAACTACAAATTTGCAGAAGCCAAACGCCTCCAACCGTGTTGCATTAACCCACCCATCCTAGTTAAATTGTTTTCACCGATCGAGGTGAACTCAATCTTTGCTCAACGAGGTCGCATTTCCCGATATTAAGAAATGATTGAAAGTTTCCTCTGTCGAGAGCTTACGCCAATGGAGCGAAGAAATGTGGCTTTCCAGTCCAATAGACCAATGACTTCTCAGCCTACTATTCCATAATCTGTTCGGAGACTCGATAGTGTAAATGCAATCGCTAATCCTCTTCACCCCTGCATACCTGGCCATCCACCCACTTGCGTCAGTGCACCCATTATCCCTGCCTCCAAGATGTCTATTCATAGTCCCATAACCATCAGTACACCTGCTATCCCTACCTCCCGAATGTCTAGTCATAGACCCATAAACATCAGTGCACCAGTTAGGCCATCCCTCTTGATTTCGGGACCATCAAGGCCCGCCGCTCTGTCATCTACTTCGATTAAAACTAGTCTAAATACATTCTCTGTCCAACGATCGATTATTTCCGCTGCCTCTAACTTGGCAACGTATTCATCAAGAATGGCGCCAACACAGTCGAAGCGTTAAGGCCAAGCGTTTCCCAACCACAATCTAGCTCCTCTTTTGACCGTGGGAGTCATATTTTTCCCCCGCATAATGCGTTATTGAACACACCGGGTCCTTACCACGAAAAATTTAATTTGCACGGCAGTAACCCAAACTGGTATAGTTTTAAATCTAATCGGAGTTGCCGCACAGGACATTCGTTGATTGAGACCACTAGTCCTTACGCAAGCGGCCCCAACACTAACTTTATTTCACCGTTCCCCACTTTTCAGTTCCTTTACCCATCCTCTACCACCCAAACCTACAAACTTCTACATAATAATAATAATAATAAGGTTTATTCGTGAAACACATGTTTGGCGCCGTCAAAATCCCCGGAAGGCAGGAAAAAATCAAACCCAAACCCCTTTTTTCGCAGTGACTATTGTATTTGTTTTGGTCTTTTGCTAGGTCAATAGTGTGCAAAATAAGGAGTTTGTTTTAAGTGAAAAAAACCTGACTTCTAGGGAACAAATCTAGAAAAACATGAAATAAAATAGCTTTACATTGTACGTGTTACGGTTTTATAGTAAGAATAGCTGGAGTCTGGAAAAACTGT
>JAYGXS010000006.1:33409631-33423672 GCA_036362985.1 Ligula intestinalis
CATTAATAAGCGTGATGGTGGTTGGCTTCTCCATATTAGAAAGTCATTTAGGCACTTTCCATTTTATCTAAATAGCACGTCCTTCTCTGGAAATTACTGTTTTGCTTCTATTTTCCTGTCGCCCCGGCCAAAGGCGATTATCGGATGTGTATATAATCCTCCTAACTCTTCATCTGAAGAGGATACAAATTTGTGTGAAATATTCAAGTTTATTGAGAAGAAGAAGATGAAGACTCGATCGCTGGGACAAAATGTTTATGCGCCTGACGTTTCGATATCTTTCGCGAATTCGTCATCAGAGACATGAGTAGCAGAAAGGTTCAAGTTTATTTCAGAATCCACGTTTGAAGTTAAAATTATTGCTGGAAATTTTAATTTTCCTGAAATCGACTGGCTTTCAAACTATTGTCCACCTAGACATCAGCCGTTCCTGGATACCATTTATTTTTCTATGTGGTCTCAACTGGTTAGTTACCCAGCAAGACAGAATCATATCCTAGATCTGATTTTCACAAATTGTACTGCCCCTCTCTTCGTTGACTTTAAGCAGGACATCTTCCAAAATGATCACACATTGATTCACTGTTGCCTTACACTTCCTTCCACAGAAAAGGCTGATGCTAGTCGTACGTATAATGCATATGAACTCGCAGATATTAGCTCAATCAACAATTTTCTTGACTCATTAGGTTGGCAGAGTCCCTCCTCCATTAACGACGCTACATATCTTTCTAAACTTATGTTGGTCGTTTCTAATGAAATGCTGGAATTTGTGCCCACTAAAATTGCGAAACCCTACGCACCAGAATTGACCATTTCTCATTTTCTGTTGCCCAGACTCAAGAAATTGAGAAGGCAGCTGAATGATCGATATTCTAGTTCATTGTCTGTGCATCTAAGGATCGCAGAGATCTTCGAATTAGTATCAAAGATTCGTCTTGCATGTGACCACTAGAGGGAATCTTGCGCCATGAGCGAGTCAAACTCTGCAAAATCGGTTGCACAACTGTTTCGTATTAGGTCCTCTGCAAAACGAGGTATTAAAATAACCCCATTGCTTCATGAAAATGAAACGTTTGTAATAGATGGGTCTGATAAGGCTGAATTATTAAATGCTTTCTTTGCGAAGCATTTTATGACAGAATCCGAACTATTCCCGTCATTTCAACCATACTCAGGCAATACTCCCGGGAACATTGATTTCTCCATAGAATTAATTCGTAAGCAGATAATTTGTCTAAAAAACTCGCACTCTTCGGGAACTGATGGTATCCCCAATTCAGTTATCAAAAGCGTGTCGACATTTCCCAAATAACTTAGCCATATATTTTCAGTCTATCCTTCAAATGGTTACTTTCCTGACACTTGGAAGACATCCATTATTCTTCCAGTCTTTAAATCAGGATCTCGTTCAGACATAAATAACTACTGAGGTTTTCATGAAACCCCGGCCCTTGGTAAACTTCTGGACAAGATAATTTTTAGTCAAATTCTCGAATTTTGCCTAAAAAAATGAGTTTTTAGGTGACTCGAAGCATGGTTTTCTACCCAGAAGATCATGCGAGACGTGTCACTTAGCTTTTCTTAACCACTTCACTTCCCTCCGTAACGAGCAGAAATCCGTGGTAGTTATCAGCTTTGACCTGAGCAGAGCCTTCGACAAGGTACCGCACAGATGGCTTCTGGTAAAATTGAGAGCCATTGGCATCTGTCCCCCTCTCCTTAACTTCATCAGTTCCTACTTTTTTAATCACAGCCAGAAGGTCCTAGTTGGTAATAGTTACTCCACTTCTCAGCTGATCACGAGTGGCGTTTTTCAAGGCACTGTCTTGGGTCCTTGTCTCTTCATTCTATACATAAACGAAATTTTGACTGCAGTAAAAATTCACACAATCTCATTTATGCAGACGACCTCAAATGTATGTTCTCCTTTTCTAAGTACATGGCAAGTATATGCGTTGATCAAATAAATGCGGAGCTACATGCACTCTCACGTTGGAGTGCTACCTGGCAGATGGAATTCGCTCCATCCAAGTGTAGTTTCATGTGTTTCGGTCCCACCAAGCTTCTTCGTCCCCTAGTCTTTCAAAATACTCCACTTTTAAAACTATCCACTGTAAAATACTTAGGTCTAAGCTACACAAATAAACAAGCATTGTCGCCTCATGCGGATCGAATATCTGCGAAGGCTGCACAGATATGTGGTTTTATATCACACAATTTCTTCCTGCTGGAAATAAAGTAAAAACTTTATCGCATTTATGTTCTACCCATCCTAGAATACTGCTGTCCCTTCTTTGGTCTAATGAATGCTTCTGACAGAGGTAAGATTGAAAATGTACAGAGGGTAGTGACTCACAAAATGTTCGCTCTTCCTCGATCCACTATTTCTTATACGGAGAGATGTCAGTTAGGTAACATGACATTTCTTTGGGTCAGAAGACTCGAAGCGGGCCTCTGTTTCCTCTTTCGCGTTAACTCTACCCCTAACCTTCCACAAATCAACGCTCATATTCCTGCAGATAGATCTAATGCCACTCGTAACTCCTCCAGGATTATTGCATCCCCCTTAAGCTCCACTTCGAACCATCCTCACTTCTTTGCCTCCAAATATGCCTTCATTTGGAATAATATTCCCCTTGAAATTAGGCTGTCGTCCAACTTAGCAGTTTTTAAAGTCAAATTACGTTAACACTTAACTTCGGAAGATATAAAGTCCTTGTTATCCGTCTCCTTCCTCAACACACAACATTTGGACTTTGAAAAGGGTCCCCATGGTATCTAAGGTGGTTATGTTTATATCAAATTTTTTCCATACATGTCTATTTATTCCTCCTTTGAGTAATATTTGCAACGATGTTTCGTCCACTTCTCTGTCCAGTCATCATTGCCGCTTTCTCCACTCTCCGTTTTACAACCCTGACGATAGGCTTCATGATCTTTAGTCATGCTCATGGCGGTTCTGCTATTTTCGCCAGCTCGTCGCTAAACTCCGCAGTCTACAAGGTCACCTCTCCGGCGTTTCGTTGATGATCAGGTAACCTCTGCCTTTCACTCTCTTGTTGACCCTGTTGTCCGCAATGGCCTCTTCCGGTCTCGCCTCCCTGATAGTTGAGCATGCAGCCAGTAAAGCGGTGTAACAATGGTGAATGATAGCCTTTGTTGTTATATGATTTCTCCAATTACCAGAAGCGTTTCCAACCCTCATTCGTTCTCATCAACAGTCCTGTCTCATTTGCGCTATATTCAATCCTCTTAACCGACCCCCTTAATTGTGTTGAAGCAGTTTTTTTCTCCTACGTTTAGTTTTTTTTAAGCGGGGGTTCGCTGAACTTCGCCCCAGCTTCAATGGTAGGAGATTTTGTTCACTGCTTCTTCCTTACTTCACCACGCGTGGACCACTATTTTAAAACGACGATATGTTGGTAAATTATGAATTAATCTACCAACACTACTAAACGCTCCCGCTGTCTATGTAGTTGATTCATGGAGAGCAGCATTTATTAACTTTGTATTTTTTTCCACAGCACTACGTTTGCAATGACGAGGCCCTCCGGGCCTTAACTATAACATTTATTGATTTATTTATTCTGGTTTTCCTCGAAGACGTCTCTGTGCTATCTTGTCGAAAGTTATGTCGACGTAAATCAGAAGTACTGATTGCTGTCATCGCGAAGAAAAGTGAGAATATTAAGAAAGGCTGAGTTGCATGGCTTGCACAAGATTCCATTCAAATTAGCCATACAGAATTCGATAATAATAATAATAATAATAATAATAATAATAATAATAATATAAGGAAGAAGAAGAATAAGGTATTAATGATGTTTTGCTTGGGCCGCAATGTTTTGTTACGCACTATTAAGCCATACAGGATTAAACTTCCACGATGCCATTCATGTACAGTCGACATAACAATGCAACTATATACCCATAGAGCTGTAGGTTTGAAGTTTTCCAAATGCCTAGATCCTTATGCGTGTCTACTTCAGCTGGCGGTGTTCCTATCAAGGATAACCGGCGTTACGAAAACATGTTCACACAGATTCTAAATAGGGGAATGCATAAGGACCCAACCACTCATGCTAGCGCTTTTCCTATCCCCAAACCTCATCAAAATCTCCAAATAATTCAGTCAGCATATAAAATTAACCGTTTTTCAAAACTACTCATGCAATTTTCGAAGGCAAATTTTCCGTCAAATTATGCTATAATGCTTCAAAATCCTATTTTCATGCCCCCTCCTGGTTTTCCCATGCCACACTTCAGCTGTCCTTTCTAGGGAGCTCAAGGGCGAAAGCCTTCTTCCCTTAATAATAAAGTGACTTATGCATCCCCCTCTAATATGCCTTTCTACAATATGCACCGTTCATTTGATAATAATTAATTGACAAACGGTAGCCCAGGGTCGGTTTGCTTTCCGCCTTTTTTTCCCATGCAGTTTCCCTTTCCGCCACCAAGTTTTCCTTTTTATAAATACTGACGAGCGTAACCTGCATCTAAAGGATATGCTCAGTATAGTCTCACTCAATGCGAGATCAGTTGTTAATAAGATGACAGAACTTAAAACAGTAGCATTTGAGCTTGATCCAGATGTGTTCTGTGTCACTGAATCTTGGACACACTCTCTTATTTCTGACTCGACACTCGCCATAGATAACTATAGTTTGTACCGACAAGACCGCATTTAAAAGCGTGGCGGTGGTTGCCTTCTTTATATTAAATCATCCTTTGTACATTTTCCGTATCACCTGAGCATTTCGTCATTTTCTGGAAAGTTTCGCCTTATTTCAATCATCCTGCCACACAAAAAGCGATAATCGGGTGTGTCTACAATCCCCCTGTAACTCAATTAATGTAATGCAGCTGTGTGAAATGTTTGAAAAAGATGTAGGGACTCAATTCGATGTCAGAATAATTGAAGGTGATTTTAGTCTGCCAAGCATTGACTGGCACGCAAATACCTGTCCACCAAGATTTCAGAAATTGATTGACACTGTAGCGGGTCGTGCCTGCCTGACTAGCTTACGTCGAAGTGCACTTTCCCAAACGCTCATCGATGTGCTGTCGCGACGTCTCGATCAGCAAATCATAGTTCTCGCATCTATGAGGCGATGAATGAGGAGCTTGCACGCGTGCCCGACGCAAGTTGCCTCTCTGCCCAAAATCTCCAGGCCGACCTAGCCAATGAAAGATCTCCCTCTCTCTGTCTTCTCGCCTGTCTACTATAAGACCTCACTTGGGCTCGGTCAACCTACTGATTGGACGTATCTCTCCCAAGTCAATATATTCTCCTTTTCCGTTGTGTACACAATAAACTCTTCCATCTACTCTGGCCTTTAAAGACTTTTCCTCAGCACTAAGTAACCATGTTCTGAAGATCGCAGTTGCACGATTTGACTTTTTTAACCCCCTGCGATATTGGTGACTTTCCGACGTGAGATGAACACTCAACTTCTGATCTGGCTGAGCTCACTCATCATCAAACCTCCCTCGCCTTCAATTGAATTTCTCCTGTGTCATCTGATGTGACCGCGATATGGAGACTTTCTGCACCGACATCCTGTCGTGAAGCGGGCTCGAGATCTTCAACCACTCACAACTTCTGTTGTGGCCTGCCTTCCCTGCGTAGTTGCCGACTTCCCGACCTGTCCCAACGCAGTTCCCTGCGTATTTGGCGATTTATGGACTTGTCTATACGTATTTGGTGATTGGCATTGGCGACTTACTGCCGATAGCTCATTCAGCCCAGGTGATGGTTACTTCCCAATCCAACATAGACGTCCCCTTATGAGTGTCAGCACCCAGATCTCCTTCTCAATCTTCACCCTTCCTTCTACTGCCAACGATTCTTCTGGTTCAATTTTTACTGATGCGGCATACTGATTTGCTGTTGAAGTTCTACCCGGCCAACCAGGCTCCCTCTCACGTAGTTGAGATGCCCAATCTCCTACGACATGCCGATGCACGCGTTGTCGAGAAATGTTCTCCGACTGCCGACCCAGTTGCCCACGCGGACGCGAGATGACCCTTCCTCGTCCTAAGTGGCACTGGCGGCACTAATCCACCTCTCGCAACCTTATCTTGGTACGTATCTCTCACAACTAACTAAACTATTCTTCCTCCACTCGGATTCTTTCAGTGACCTCGTTACGGTCTCCGAGGGGAGTACCTTTAGCGGGTCGTGCCTCCCTGACTAGCTCACATCGAAGTGCACTTTCCCAGACGCTCACCGATGTGCTTCCTCGACGTCTCGATCAGCCAATCATAGTTCTCGCATCTATGAAGCGACGAATGAGGAGCTTGCACGCGTGCCCGACGCAAGTTGCCTCTCTGCCCAAAGTCTACAGGCCGACCTACCCAATGAAATATCTCCCTCTATCTGTCCTCTGGCCCGACTACTCTCAGACCTCACTTGGGCCCGGTCAACCTACTGATCGGAAGTGTCGCTCCCAAGTCAATCTATTCTCCTCTTCCTTTGTGTACACAATAAACTCTTCCATCTAATCTGGCCTTGAAAGTCTTCTCTCTTCTCAGCATTAAGTAACCATGGTCTGAAGATCGCAGTTGCACGGTAAGACTCACTTAACCCCCTGCGATAACACTATTAACTTTTCAAGCATGTCACAACTGGTCAGTTCAGTGACCAGAAATGACATGATATTAGATTTAATTTTTACAAATGATTTTCACGGTCTTTTTATGAATTTTTATCGTGATAATTTCACAATTGACCACGCCTTATTTCACTGTTATTATCCAGTCTCTCTTTCAAAAATGCCCGAGGTAAAATGCAATTACCTTGACTTTGGTTACGTTTACCATGCATAAATAAATGATTTTGTGAGTACCCTAGATTGGCATAGCATATTTTTCACTAACGATCCCTACGTCTTCCAGGAGCTATTCGAAAACCTTACAGGAAATATTCAGACTCTTATCCCACTTATGATTTTTAAATCAAATTCAGCTTCTTCTTCTCATGTGCCACATGTTCTCCAAATTAGACTTAAGAAATTACAAACACAACTTAAGCATACGTTTAAAAGCTCTTTATCAGTTCACTTAAGAATAGCGCTAATATTTGAATTAACGCTTAAAATGAGGCTTGCACGATATAGGCGTAGAGAGGCCACAGTATTAAGTGATGCGAATTCGTCCAGATCAGTTGCTCAAGTCTTCCGTCTTCGATCGTCGGTCGTCGGCTGAGCTTCAGAAAGTCACTTCATCCTGACTCAATAGCAACAAGCACTGTGTTACAAAGGATTTGGAGAAAGCACCATTGCTCAGTTCATTTTTCGCCAAGTTCTTTTCCATCCAAAATAGCCTCACTCCTGTAATCACCCTGCTGTGTGATTCAAATCTCAGTACCTTTAATGGCTCACACACTAGTATTAAAAAAGAAATAAGTCACCTTTAAAATTCACATACGGTTGGAACTGATAACATTCCAAACTCACTCATCCAACAATAAACAGATTCCCCCCCTTACTGAGTAATTTATTTTAAACTCTTTGAAAAACTAATTGCCAAAATAAATACAGATTTTTGCATTAACAATAACAATCCCAGTTTCTCACAGCATGGCTTTTTATCGGACCAATCTTGTGAAACATACCACATGTCTTTTCTAAGCTTTTGATAAAGTTCTTCACAGGAGGCTCCTAGCCAAACTAGAGGCTATAGGATTTCGTAGTCTTCTTACTGACTTCATCTGATCTTATCTTTCAAATCGACAACAAAAGGTCTTAGTGGGATCCTCATACTCTATCCCTACCGCTATTTTGAATGGTGTCTTTCAAGGTACCGCGCTAGGTCCTCTGCTTGGTAGGATTGTGTTATGGGGTCGTGTGAGTGCGCGCGAAGCGCACCCATGTCGAAGACGGGAGAGTGGTAATAGGGGATAGTATGGGTGGGGCATATCAGGGGAAGTGAGAGAGTGAAACGATTCCTTTAATTAAGAAAATTACGTCGGCACGCTTAATTTGTTTGACTGAACTAAAAATTGGCAAAAAATGGTCTTTTGAGTAATAAAAGGGAAAAAAGCAGAGTGGAAGCCAAGAAAATCAAACCGCGAAAAGTAATTGGAGGAAAAAGATTCACCTAATTGAATATATGGTCTCAAGGAGACGCAAAGCCGAGCCACTGCGCTGGCGACCGATAAAATACTGTAGTATCCAGAGAACAATGAGATTGAACCTTGACTTAATTACGTCGGCGCGGTGACTTTGAGTCTAGTCCAAGATGTTGTAGGTGGTGTGACCTCGCAGGTAAATCGGTGTATTGGTTGTCCCCTCCCTGGTGGTAGCTTCCAGCCCCTCCCTCCCTAGTAGACAGTTGTGAATAACAGTTGCCCTTCCTGCGAGGGTTCCACGGAGTGTTTCTTTTCTCCAGTGGTAGTCTCCAGCTCCACCTTTCCCCGATTGTCTTCTTCGGTTACGTGTTAACCTGTATGACAGTTTATTATCGTTATTATTCTACTGTACTCGTAATAAATATGTGTGTGTTAACACTTGGCCTCGGCTTATCATCTCGATGAGTGACTGTTCCTGTGATCAAGCATTCTAGTGGAATTACAGTGCGTGGACACAGCCAGAAGACAACGGGCGTAGACGAACGACTGAGTAACGGCCATAATCAGGAAGAAGATACGCTACCAAAAGACAACAGGGCGCTCGGGCGCTACAATACCAGCAAAAATATGCGTGAAATAGGAAGCCAGACAGACATATGGGGAATAACCAGGTAAGTGCTGGTTCTCCTTAACGAAGTGCGTTGTAATAACTGAAATTAGTGGACTAAATTTAATTAAATTGTTCCTTTAAATTTTTGATAGAATTATAATCATATAATAATATGTTTATTAACCCAGTTTACAGGCCATTGTAAAGAGTTGGTAATGCACCTCTTGGGCGCCATCCAACACCTTGAAGACCGGAAAAAACTTAAAACAAACTCCTTATGTTGCAGCAAGGATTGGTTTTGTTTCAGGTTTTTTGTTTTGTCAATACTGGGGGAGATAGGGAGTTTGTTTCAAGTGGAAAAAACCTGCCTTCAAAGGTATGATGCAAACGAAATAAATGTACATTTGTAAGCTGAGTTGACTCATCAGCAGGAGAAATGTTTCATATCGTTTAAAAACATTAGTTACAGACGGAGAGGGTTGGCACAAGAACACAGTGTTCTCAGTCTTCCTTCAATGTTTGTCGGCAAAAGTTGCGTGCTATCGGCTGAAGGGTTAGCAGACTGCGGGCTGCTGCTTAAGCAGCATTATCTTCAGCATGTAGCCTGGCAGGGTTCAAAGTCCACGAACGCCATCAGAGTGAAAGAGAGATTCCACCAAGTCAGCACCCAAAATTCGTGAAAGTTGCCCTGAATGTAGAAAACTAATTATAGCTCTCTTAAACATAGGGTAGTTTTGCTGGGTTTTAATACTTTTGGGCAGCTTATTCCAGATTGATATGGCATTTACTGAAAAGAATTGCCGGTACTTAACTGTACGTGCCATAGGAAGAAATAAAATTCGTCTCGATGACTGGCGCGTCGAGAGTGCTCAAGCTGCCTTATTGTACTAAGAGGATTAAACCTTTGCCCATTCAAAAGTTTAAACAGTAAAAATAGACCCTTCTGCAATCGACGAAGCCATAGGGGATACAGCTTTATAAGTTTGCCCCTTTGTTGGAAGGTTAAGTTACGGTATTCTGTAGTGAAAGCTCTTCTAGTGAAGAAGTGCTGCACCGATTCTATTTTCTTCCGTTCACTAGTGCGCAGAAGACTGAATAGGGGCGAGCAGTATTCAAGACTAGGTTGCACGTACATATTATAAAAGCTTGTTCTTACCTTGATAGTCTTAAAATTTCTAAGGATAAATCCGGCGGTTTGGCGTGCTTTCCAGACTATCAGAGTACAGTGCTCTGACAAATTGAGACTATTAGAGTAGGATATGCCCAAATCCTTGATAACTCCTGGGACATTTAATTCGTGGCCGTCAATGCTTAATTCCGGTTAATGATCGTCGCCAACAACCATGACGGAACATTTCTGCCATGAAAGGATGAGGCGCCATGTGCAACACCACTGGACAAAGGCCTAAAAATCCTTTTTTATCAGCTCGAGCACGATGTTGCGATTTGCCGGTTTATATCGATAAGCGACATTTAAATCATCAGCGTACATGAAGGGTCTGCCATACTGAAAACAATCTGAATCGTCATTGACAAACAGGCAAAATAGGAGCGGACCCAATACACTACCCTGTATAACCACTCCTCACATGCGTGGGGTTGGAGATAACATAATAAATTTTTACTCGTTGTGTGCGAGCATCAAAATAGGAAGATATGAAGTTCAGAGGCTTGCTACCTATTCCGAAGGAGGCCAGTTTAAGAAGGAGGAGGTTATGATCGACCCGATCAAAGGCCTTAGTAAAATCAAAATAGACGCTAAAAGTGGCAAAACCGCTGTCTCTAGCTTGCAGCACATAATCAAAGGAAGAGCTCTGACAGGTTTCACAAGATCGTTTCTCAAGAAAGCCTTGTTGAGCTGTTTTGAGCAGGTTTTTCTCTGTCAAGTGACGCATCATCTTTTCTTTGATTAAGGTCTCCAAGCTCTTCGAGGTTGCGGGAAGTGTATGTATTGGCCTAAAGTTGTCGAATGACGTCGGTCGGCCATGCTTGCGGATAGGCATTATGTGCGATTCCTTCCACAACGAAGGAAACGTTTCGCTCTCAAGAGCAAGATTAAATACCTTACACAGAATAGACGGAAAGATATCATTCGCTTCAGCTTTTAGAAGGCTAACTGGGACGCCATCTGGTCCTGGACTATAAGATTGACGATAACGACGAATGGCTACAGTCACGTCCAAGAGGGTAAAACTTATGGTTTCAAGTACGGCACCCGTCGAAGCCCGGATAGCCGGAAGTGCAGTGAACGAGCTTTCACTTAACGTTTTGGATAGGAACGCATTGAAGCTATCGGAGGTCAACTTAGCGTCAGCTATGGGGTTTCCTAAATCTTCTTGAAATATGGGGTGTTGCGTTTTCCTCTGCGATTTTACCGTACGCGAAAAGAATTTCGCAACATTAAAGGACGGATTTTCAGCGAATTGGGCCTCATCGGCTATCTGCTTTTCTTCGGAGAGCTTCCTAGCCTGCTCAAAGGTCAGTGTCAACAAGGGCAGAACGGAAGTGTCGTTTTGCTGATGCAAACGACGAGAGAGTTTACGCAGCCTACGACGGAAAGACAGAGGAAGGTAAACTTCATCCTTGCCATGCATAACTTTCTTACGGGGGACAAAGTGAAGGATGAATGGATCCAGCACTTTGTACAGTGCATCGGTTCAAACATTTACATCCAAACTTTAGAAAAATTTAGACCAGTCGAGAGCGTTTAGATGTGCCAGTAGGTCAGCCATGTTTGCTGATCGGAAGTCATGATAAAGACTATTCTTTTGGGAAAATGTTTTATCCGCCTCCAGTTCTAGTTCACTAACAACTGTAAGATGGTCTGAACTCCCAAGTGCGTCTATGGATGACACTGAAAGTGGTTCGCATCCCCTACATAAATAAGGTCGAGATTTTTTGCTCCTCGAGTGGGAAAATCGACTACCTGATCCCACATTCCGATATCTATTGCCTCAATTAATTTCTCGAAATTTAAAGGACCGGATGGAGTAAACCATTGCACGTAAGGAAGGTTGAAATCGCCTGCAAGCAAGCAACACTTAAGATTCAAGTCAGCTGTGGCATGAAATGCCTGCGAGAGACAAAGATCGTAGTCTGCATTGGCATTAGGTGGGCGATAAACACAGCCAACAAGTAAGGAGAATTTGTTTTTTGTAGAACAACTCGTAGTCAGCAGCTCTCCTCCACTGCTGTGAATTTTGGATAGTCCAACGGGAGAAATGCAAGTGGCTGCTTTATATAGATGCAGCTTCCTCCGCCACGGCCATTGTTTCGATCATTCCGAACGCATGAATAGCCTAGAGCAGAGAGTTCTGAGTCAGCTACACAGGCCGATGCCCATGTCTCAGTTACCATAACAATGTCTGGGCGGTTGACGAAAACCATACTCTGGAGCAGAGGCATTTTATTAATCAGTGATCTGGCATTTAAAACGACCAATTAAAGAGGGCATGTCTGAGGTTTCGGTGGCAACACAGCTAGGCCGTCACTGTTACCGGCTTCGACCAGAGCGATGCCCTTTTGACCTGAACTATTTGTCCCTCTCTTATTTTGAAATTTGCCTTGCCATTGGTTCTCCGTTTTTCCAGCTCTATTATTAGCTGTCTCCTCTTTCTCCACTCTTTCAACTGGTAATCCGGCTGAAAAAAAAAACTTGCGAATGCAGACTTCGTAAGGATGGTTTGCACTCTAGCAAGAGTTTCGCCTGTGCTTCAGTTTCTAAAATAACTTTTAGAGGTCGTGGCCGAGAATTTGATTCTGGAGCTGTTGGAGCCTTCCCTAATCGAAATGCTTGAAGAATGCGGAAAGACTCGCCTGGTTTTAGCAACAGCTTGGCGTAGACTCGCATAAGACCCACGTCATGGTCAATTCGTTCTGTTGCAATTGACGACTCTGCGGCCCCTTTTAAAACTATTTTCTGCTTGCAACTCAATGGGGCATATGTTGCAAGCTCACGTGTTTCGGCCGAGGGAGTAGTTGTATCTGGTACACGCGGCAAGGAGCTCAAACGGGTGCGCAAATTAAGGAAATTGAGCTGGTTTTCTGTCTTTTCTAGCAGGAACGCGTGAACGCTATCCGAAGAAGCCTATTTTGCACCGGTTGGCAGCCAGAGAGACATATCTGGAGCTATCAGGTATGATCCCAACTGGGCCTGCGGTAAGCTGGTTTAGGGCGCAAGCAGCCTGCCATTATAAACACAGGTCTAAGCAGAAAGATACTGAGTACACAACCTAAGCAAATAGTATGAGCTTTTTTACCTTCCAACACAGCTTTGGAAGAACGCAAACCGCGGAAGCCAATTTTTGGACAGAAACCCCGTCCAATACTTCACCGAACAGCCCACAGCAGGCACAGTCTTGCCTGCTAGTTAACCGACACAGAAGGTAAGCCGAAAGACGTCTGGGTGTAAGGGAACAGAATAGAAGGGAAAAATTGTGGGGAGAAATGGGAGAGGGGCAAGAAAACTACCCATCCAGAGGGTTACGGTCCACCTCGGTTAGTAAGCTTGGCCTACGTGGGGCGGAGAAGTAAAGGATGAGTCTAAAATGGCACTCGTTTTATACTTTAGCCTGGACCACAGGCCACCGAGGCCCCTACGATTTGAACAACCGACACCAGACAATAGGCTTCTGCAAACCATCAATTCGGCCAAACTGGTGCCCTACCTCCACTGCAAAAGTCTCCTATCAACGAACTTACGATGCTCTTGCGGTGGACGAGTGCCCCTACAGAAGTATGCGCAGAACAGAGACGGACAAATCTTCAGGTGCGCTCTGTGCCTCAGAAAAAATATGTGCGGACGAATTCTAGATTTTATGGAAGCCGGTTAACCTTGCATCAGCTAGCAAATATGTGTCTGGCGTTTGTTGCCGGCAGAACGGTACAGGAAGCGGGAACTCTGTGTGAAGTATCCCTAAAACTGGCCGTAAACTGGTTTGCAATTTGTAGGAACGTCTGTTACAACACCCTGAACAGGTTAGCTTTGTCCATCGGTGGATGCGGAATTCAAATGCAGGTGGACGAGTCGATGATGACCCGCCGTAAGTACAACCGATGGCGAAAAGTGCGACAATTGTAGGTAATCGGTATTTACGACCCTGCCAAGAGAAGAGCAGTGTGCGAACAACTGAACAACCGCTCTGCGCCGTCCCTCGGCAGTGTCACATGCTGGAGAGTTAAGCACGGCAGTGAAATCGTGACAGACTGTTGGAGCAGGTATAGTAAGCTGAATACAATAGGTTATTCGCATTACATGGTAAACCACACTGAGAGTTTTGTGGACCCAATTATGGACAAGCACACGCAAGCCATTGAGGCGTTTTCGAGTCGACGTAAACGGGGTCTGCACCAAAGTG
>JAYGXS010000006.1:33423772-33437897 GCA_036362985.1 Ligula intestinalis
CCTTCCGCATTTGTGGTTTTTTTCAGTGATCTGTATGCAGCCTTAGCATACCCACTATCTTTTTTATGCTGGCTTTCTATGCCCGAACCGACTTCACAAGAAAGTGGAGTTGTAAAATCTCCTTCTCCGATTGAAGCGTGTTGTTTGGTGGGTGTTTTGTTTCGCGCAGTATCGAGAGGATTTCAGGTGGAAGCTACCAATTTTGCCGCTTGGTTTGCCAGTGTCTGTTCATCTTTCTCAGTGGATGCTCCGCCCCGAGATTCTGCAAATACTCTTCTCTGCTGGCTATTCTCAACTTCAGGTACGATAATGTTGTCCTTTTTAAGGAGGAAGCGAAGAGATTTCTTCAATTCCTCCATCTCCATTTTCAGATCATGGAGCTACTTATCGTGGTCTGCAAATTTGTGCAGAAGCGTAAGACATGATGTGCAAGCCTCATCTTTATAAGTTGCACCTCTTAAACTTCTGAGACTTTTCGTCCGTTTGCCGGGAGGACTTTTCAGTAAACTTCGCGACCGCTCTTTTGTAGTTGATAATCTAATTTGATCCTCACTACTGTACTCTTATATAGCCCCATCGGCTAGCCGTTCTACTTCCACCCGAGGCGTCCGCGGTTGGATTCCTGGCCCCGTTGACAGTTTAGTAGAATTATCGAAGGTAATATTTGCTACTTCCATTTGCAAACGAAACGACTAAATTCAAAATGCGACTATGACGTAGTGTGTTGACTGGTATTCAAAATAACGAAAATCTTCTGATGGTGTGTAAAGTATTGCAAATATTTCTAGCAGACTGAGTAAACAATACGCTTAATTACTTAGAAGCACTTTCAAATGTGTATAAAAAATATGCAGGATATTCAGGAACGACTCAGCCGTTTGAAGATCTTCGAGGTCCTGAATAACTGCTGATCTTTTCACTGGTGGTTTTTTCAGGCTGTTTTCACTTGCTTTGGTTGTAGGCTGCAAATCCAGTTCGATGACGTGAAGAACAAATTCCAATTTGATTCCGTTTTCTGATGAAGTAAGACACAAAAACAAATTTCACGAGTTGCAGAAAGTACTTTTGCACATACAATTGAAGCGATAATATCCAAAACAGTACTGGCGAAATGGTATCAGAATCCAAATAGTCTACGCTTGAGAGCAGAAATTAAGGTTTTGTCCAGTCGGGCTCAAGGTCAAGGTAAAAGGAAACAATGAATCATAAGTTTTTGAGGTGTGGACGGGGAAAAAGGACATATTCCGTCGGCGTTTTACAGAGGCTTAGTCCGCGGATTATGAAAAGTGTAACGGAGGCGAACTTTTGTGGAAATCCTCAATGACGCGGAGCATGGGGAACTTAATTGAGACGCTAGAAGATCCCTAAGTATGGAAACGCAGAGTAAGTGGCCGCGGCTCAGTTAGTTGGCCGCAGCCGAAGCTGTACCAAGAAACGACCGGGAACAAGAGATTCGACCGAACCGATTAACCAAAGAGTAAACTGCACTATTAAATCTTACGTTAGTTGGTAAGTAGCCCAAGTTGAATCAGGGGTTCCCGCCGGAGTCCAAACGGGGTGCAGTTGGGGAGAGTGAGAGAAGTCGCGACCTTGGCCAGCTTGAGCCAAAAATCGGAGGGGGGGCATGAGTTGGGTGCGTAGGCAGGAACTGCAGACGATCAGATGGCGGCAGGCATGCGACGATACGTAGCAGTCGGGACGACAGTAGAGTGTAGGCGAGTCCATCCGGTGTTGATGCTGGCAAATGAGCCTAAAGTAGCCACTGAGTTGCTGTGCCAGAGCACAATGAGTTACCCGGAAGGGAATGACGTCCCGAGGTAGCAATCGTCGATGGATAGTAACCCAGAACGACTTGGGGGATGGTAGCAGGACCTTGGTGCACTGGCTCACTTTGCTTGTGACCTCCCTCGCTTGGTTCGCGAACGTGCAGATATTCGGTCGGATCGTTCTACCGAAAACTGTACGGCACTCCTGACTCGTCCACGTGGATGGTGAGGAATAGACAAGTTTGTTGATTGTAGGGATCGTGTCCGTTCCCGCTCAGGAACACACTGGCTTCGAGAAAAACGGTCGGTAAAAGATAAAGTGTTTAAGAAGGGCAGAAGCGGAGGGCAAACAAGAAGACGATCGAGGCTTTTGGGAACTTAGGAAGAATGGGACAATGTGCGATGCCGCACCAGGAAACGTCCTAGGTCAGGAGATTCGGTCGGTTTGTCCTGTAGAAGACTTAACTGCACACGTCAGTCGTCCGCTTGGGCGGGGAGGAATAGACATGTTTGTTGACTATCTGGTAAGGTCCATTCCGGCTCAGGAAAACATCTCCCAGAAAGCGGCCGAAAAACGATAAATTGAGAAAGAAGGACAAAGGCGGACGGCACACGTGATGACAATCGAGGATCTAGGTAAATTTGGAAGGATGAGTCAATGCATGATACCCCGTAGGAACTCTAGCCGGGATAGCGTTAACCATAGTAAACACGTGGACTGCTCCATTCACTCGTCCGCGTGGACGTGTATGGGAGCCCGAAATGCGCCCGAGACACGGGATCAGCAAATGTAAGCCACCCGAAGGTAATAGCGTAGCAAGCTAAGAAATGAGCACAGGTCATGTGATCATGAGACGTGCGATCAGAAACCGTAAGCAACCTAACGATAGTAGTGTAGAACACCAAGAAATGTTCCAAAGCAAAGTAGGCATACGATAATAATTAAGAATAACCATCTTTATGCAAAATTTAAGTAGGCTTACTGTGGCGAAAATTGGGTCAGGCAGGAAAATTTGTAGTCTGGAAAAGTAAGCCTACTTAAATTTTGAAAGTAGATGGTTATTCTAGGTAAGAAACGTTCCGATCCCTAGAGGCAACCTCACCCTCTGCTCTTCTTGCTTTACATAAATGATATCTCATTGAGTGTTTAACACTTCCAATCTTATATTTATGCAGATGATCTCAAGTGTGTTTACTCCTTCTCTAACTCTACGGCTGCGAGATGTCTAGAACAAATTCATTCTGATCTGCACGCTCTTTCGGCGTGGAGCTCAAAATGGCAGACGGAGTTTTCACCTTCTAAGTGCCGAAACATCTGCTTTGGGCCTGAAAGGCTGCCACAACCTGTTATTTTTCAAGGTTACCAATGACTGAATGTTTCAGTATCAAGGACCTAGGATTAAGCTGCACTAATTAATTAGACCTTTCTCCTCACGCCGACAGAATTACAGCCAAAGCCGCACAGATTTGTGGCTTTATTTATTATAATGTATATCTTCCTAAAATGAAATTAAGACTTTATCGTATGTTCGTGCTTCCCACCTCAGAATACTTGTGCCCCTTTTTCGGTCTCATGAATGAAGTTAGCCGTTCAAAAATTGAACAAATTCAAAAAAATTCACAAGAAAACTGCTGTATCCGACAGCTTCTAATAATTGTTACTCAAATATATGTCAATTAACAAAACTCAGGTTTCTTTGGTTCAGGAGATCGGAAGCAGGCTTTTTGCTCATTTTTCGGCTTAAAAATGGCAAAAATTTACCCAGGACCTCTGTCATTACCCCTGTCAGCCGTCCCTACAACATAAGAAACTCTGCACTTGTTATTCTCCCTTTTGCATCTTCCTCATGTAAACGCTCTTTGTTTTTTGCTTCCAGATATAGCTTTCTTTGAAATAATTTTTCCAATCAAAATTAGGTCGTTAACTAGACTGCCTGCTTTAAAACGGACACTGCAGATTTATCTTAACACTGATTCTATTAACCTTCTATTCTCATCTTTTCTGAGCAACTTTCTCCGTGACTCCGAGAAAGGACCATCAGGAATTTAAGAGCTCCGCTTGAAACAATTCTCTCTGCCTCGTGTCCGCCAAGAACCAAAATGTTTCCATTAACCACCGCTGAATCAAACGAAGCAACGCGGAAGTACTCAATCTAAAATGCTGCAGTTTCGCTGACTACTCACCTTCATCAGACCACCCACACCTATTTCTGCTCTACTACTATGTTCCTACTACTATGTTCCTTAGCAGTTTTTTCTCTTACACACTTTTTGAACATAAAGGCTCGTTGATCACTGCATCCATTTACACTGTAAATTTTTTTTAACTGCCATAAATATTCATTTTTAGTTCAAAATTACCTGCAAAAAATTGCTAAACCTTGCCCCAAAAGGAAAATTTCTGCTGACATTATTACGACTTTCAACGTCTACTTGCACATATTTTCAAATGATTTTTTTTAATTTTTATTTTTTCGAAATTAACTATGTACAGATAGTGCCATACCGGCGCTGAAAAATATAAAAGTCCAATTTCCAAATTCCAAACGCTTCCAACTCATGCCAAAGGGCCTAAGAGGAAGGAGGATGATCCACGACAAAAAGTGCCAGCATCATCCGTGCCCCGTCAAACACCTAGTCGGCCAACTCACAGCGGCGTGCGGAAAAGACGTGATGTCTCAACAAAGTCTCCATCCTCCTTACCCACGACTGCCACCGGCTCCCTAGAGCTCTCCACGAGGAACCTCAAGGGCAAAAAGGCAGTTACTCAAGCCTTTAAACAATCAGCCCGTCCGACGTCAGCACAAAGGCAATGCAACCTACGGCGTAGTATAAAACAGCAATTATTCCACCCAGGTCAGACGGTGCTTGCAAAGGACTATAGGAATTATCAGGAACAATGGACGATAAGACGTGTAAACAGAAAGTGTGGTGACGCGGTTTCCGTGATTCGGGTCGGCTCTGACATTTGGGTGCGGCACGCCAACTGGTTAAAACACGGTGAATGTGCTGACGCATCAAGACCAAACCCAACCTTATCACTGGAACTATTATTGAACACATTTGACCTGCCAAAAACATAACAATAAACTGCATTTCCAGTTGCCAGTCAATCTCCTCAAGTTTCTAGGTGATCAGGCCGCAAACAAGTGCAAATAGTTCCATTGCAAGTGAACCCGCAACTCAAATCTTACGATTTTTCTTCAGAGGGAGTGTTAGGCAGGCAAAATGCACAGCTGAGCAAGCAGTAGCTTGCAAAGCATGGCCACAACCCAAGCTGGCTATAGATTGGCCGTCACGGGCAAACGTACAAAAGCCGTCCAAACGATAGATAATTCACAGTTTAAACCACTGTCATCCCCTGAGTCAAACAACCAATGGGACTGATCACCATCTCAGAAGGAAAGCTGATTGGCTCAAAGGACATCGTTGCGCACGTTGTTTTCCTTTATTTTTTTCTACCAAAAGCACAAAAGACTTCTGCTATTGCACACTTCTTCCCATGTTCTCTCTTTGGGGACTCACAGGGGACGTCATTTCGTGCAATATTTTGGCCTAGGCATCCGCTATAACAGCTTCTTCCTCAAAAGCACTTCAGTTAGATATTTCGAAGTAGTATATCTGTGTACGATACCCCTTCGAAGATAAAGTCAAGTCAAAATGGGATCTTTTGACGGGCTTTGACTTCCTTTAAACTTAGAGGGAAACCTCTGATGGAACTGAAAGAGCTTACATTTCTCTAGGAAAAAGAGCAGTTTTCAATACGTCATTTTGTTTCAGGGCACCGTTATTGGATTTTAATTCACAGCAGAGTGACGCAAAATGTCCTCCAATATTGTTAAGCATTGTAAACCTGAACAAACAAGAAGCAGTTTTCTGCAGCGCTTGAAAAATAAAAGGAGGTCATGCAAAATGCTGGTGAGTCAGGATTACCATTGAAATTGGGGTAATGGTTTTGGTTGACATAAAACATCTTTCAGTCGTCATTTGCTTCCAAAATAGACGGATTCCCATTCAGTGCAGGTGAGTTTGACCATCATTCGATCGAAATCGCCGTGTGAATTGCAAATTTCTTTCCTGGTGGTTGTGGATCTCCAGGCCATCTAAAACAAGCTAAAACGCATAGTATGATGACAATGTCTCCTGATCTAACGGAAGTAGACATGAAACTTATGATAATTGATAACGTGCGATTTCGTGAGTACAACGTCCAGGTGATTGGTATGTGGGTCGTAGAGCGGCGAACTTGGAAACGTGATGTGGTGTAAGAATAATCGAAAAAATAACGATTTGGTGACCATCGAATATTCAAGCATGTTCGGACATCAAGAATTGGTGAACATATTGCTACAAGAGATAGCTTGATCACCCAATTAACGTTATTTTACAGCTTTGGCAAAATATATAATAAGGTTTATTTGTGAAGCACGTCTTTGGCGCCATCAAAAACCCCGAAAGGCAGGAAAAAACCTAACCCAAACCCCTTCTTTCGCAGTGACTATTGTATTTGTTTTGGTCTTTTGCTAGGTCAATAGTTTGCGAAATAAGGAGTTTGTTTTCAGTGAAAAAAAAACCTGACTTCTAGGGAACAAATCTTGAAAAACATGAAATAACATAGCTATACATTGTACGTGTTACGGTTTTATAGTAAGAATAGTTGGGTCTGGAAAAACTGTCATTTCCTTTAACTGAGGTATACTTAGCCGCGGTCAGTTTGAATGTGAAAAAATCAGCTGAGGACATCACATCTACTGTATGCATGGGTCTGCTCGATACGGAGATTACAATCGTTGTCCAGTGGCAAAAGTTTGCTAATTAGATGGGACGTTGCAGATGTCTGAGGTGGGTCGAGGCAGCTGCGCAGCACCATCGTCATTCAAGTGCATTGGCAGAAGACACTTGGCCTTTCGTTTGTCGAATATCCCATGTAAAAAATCACTAGCGATCGCTGCGGACGTTCACTAAAATGTCCAATAATTCACTACCCCGCCGTTCTGTGTCCCCACGCGAACGTACGCACCGAACGCGTGCGCGCTTGCTCTGAGTTTTTCCAACCCCCTTCCACTTTGCGCAGCCCTCGTATGGCGTCAGAGTGCGCGCACCCGTTATCAGCAAAATGTAACGATCCGTTCTCATGAGACGCGCTGCTTGGGCCACGACGAATAACTGGTCACGCCTCTCAGTCAACTTAACCGGTACCCGGCCGCGCGAACGCCACCTTCCCCCTACCAGTAACTTCACTCACCCCTCCCCCCTTATTTTGCGCTCGCTGGCGCGCGCACCCAGGCCCGCGCGTAGAGGACGATAAGGCTGGTGGATCGGCGAGTGCAACCATCCATCATAGGGTCCAAATTTGGGTCAGATTTGGTGATAGTGATTTCTTTAGCATGCCCAGCGGTGAGAACGGACGAAACAGCTTTTGATCGTGGGACCGGCTGCATTGATTTCTGCAATCTCTAAGTCGTAGTCGTTTGGATTAATGTCATTTCGGCAGAAAGTGTCACAGGAGGAACATCTGATCTTCCGCGAAAAACTTATTCCAATTGTTTTATTATTACCAGCTGCTACTAACGTTTTTTTCTCTTTGCAGGAATACAAATATTCCGTCCCAGTTGCCGTGAGGCATTTGCAAGTCCCTATCGACGGCATTTGGAAGGCGGTACTGGTGGCAACCAGAGTAAGAAGTCATCTGAACAGAGCGGTTTGTATCGTGGTGTTTGTTTATTTTGCGGTAGTATTAAGAGGTGTTTTTTCTACCGTAGGAAAGAAGTATAAGTTGGCTCATATCAAGTGGTGTATAGACCATAAGGTGCCGTATAGGACTTCAAACCCTATGCTGAGAATGTGGTCTCAAATCTTCCCGGTTTTTCCGGTGGATACGAGAACACTTCTAAGAACAAGAAATATTTATACGGTAGTGAGAATGGATGAAGGCAAGTACATGCACGTGGGTTTGAGGACCCAGGTCATTAAGTTAGTTAGGGATAATTTAACAGCGGTTGGGCCGTCCGATGCAGTAGTAGTGCAACTGCATTTTGATGGCTTTACTAAGTTTAAGAAAAATCCCGTTAGTTTTTGGCCTTTTGAGGTAGCATAATAGAACCCTTCAAGAGTACGGTATTCGTAGTGGGTGCATACTGCGGTTATTCAAAACCCGCAGATGTAAACCATTATTGTAGTCCTCTCATTGAAGAGGTCAATACCCTGACATCAGAGGAGTTAGTACTCCTGCCAAGTACCTGCCGAGTTTCGACTGCGACTTGGGGCCTGCACTGCCTTCGCTCCAAAGCTGTTTGAACGAGGTGTTGTTAGGAACCCCTGCAGGTAACCTGAACATTACCCTTCCTTTTAAATATACCTTAGGTACGAGCTCGGCTGTGCCCTCTCCAGCCCCGCCCACGTCCCAGCACATGCCCACTTCGGACGGGCTGCCGGCCTGGATGACCAAGATCGACAACCACCTCCGTAACATGGAGACACAAATGGCTCTCATCCTCGCCAGGATGGATGTTCTGCTTAAGAATCCGTCTGCGGCACCAATATCGATACCGCCAGCCCGGACGGAGTGCCCGGTTCCGTCCTCGATTACCTCTATGGAGGAATTCGAGACGTTTGAGGAGCGCCTGTTAGATGCAAATTATTGGCAGCAGGCGGTAGGACTTTTTGCTTTTTTAAGTAATTCCTCCTTTAGGTTGCCTTTCTGCGTACGCGGGAGGCGTGGAGGGCGCATGACCTCGTCAGAGACCTCATGCAACCCCTCTTCGACAGCCGCCTGCTCGCTAAATTCAATCTAACGGGCGGCTACCAACGACAGAATTTCCGGTTCACCAGAGCATACGCCCTGCTTGCTGGTAAGCGTTTGATTCTTCCTTAATATTCGTCAACCCCTAGATGTGTATGGAGCGTGGGCGGAGGGCCGCCAAACACTGCCGACGAATTTCGAGGAGGCCGTCCGCTCCGTGTTAAAGTCGGCTGTTACCAAGCATACTCGCTTACAAAAACGGCATGACGGGAATGCTGATCAGGACAGTTCCATGGAATAGTTGAAGCCTCCCTCCCTTCTACATAATTCCCGTACCTTTGTAAATAAATCCCCCTTGTTTATGTACTACGAATCACTTATTTCTATGTCATGTCCTTGTGGGAAGGGAGGGACGTTCACGCGGGGAAGGGCTGTGCAGGTGAAGGGGGCGGGGAGCATTACTCGTCGTGCCGGCCGGCCAGCTACGCTAAACACGCAGTTATCTGGGGGAGGGCAGCGCCAGTGGATGAGGGGGAAGAACCGTAGGCGTATGCATATGCCCAAAACTTGGTGGGGGATGTGTACGCGAGCACAAAGGGAACCACTGAACATGCGTAGGGTGGGAAACACCGTACAAGAAAAAGCCTCCAATCAGCGCTCAAGAAGATGGTGTGCCCATGTGACCTATGGGCACGCGAATGCGTACACCCACAGGCGTGGACATTCCTATTTAACCAATCAGCGTACAGTTCAGTTAACGGAAAGGCAGACAGCGACACAAAATGGTGCGCGCGTGCCAGTAACACGCGCAAGCATTGAGAGAGAAGCATTAACGATCAGCCAATCGTCTGAAGCTTTAATATGTTCACCTTTACGCCTACTGTTGAAGCGCATCGCGCTAGTGAAATGCTACTAGGGATCTAAGTGAGATTATGATTTACATCATTAGTATTGATCCTTCTGATACATTATAAGAGGAAACAATATATATTTAAGTATAGTTGAAGAGAAAATTATTTTCTTTCATAATAATTTTTATAAACATTGAGATATTAGTCGAGGAATATTGGAATCGATAAATTGTTCGTAGTTTTTGTTTTTTTATTTTTAATTTTAAGGATGGAAAACGAGGCAAGGCACAATTTTGCTTCAGCTTTGATTTCATCAGCGTTGAAAACCGTCGACTGGAAAGCTTCCAGCATTGGCCAGTTTTCTCCAAAATGTGCGGGAACTCTCCTGGACCGTTAGATCTTTTTGGTCCGAATTGGACGTCAAAGAACTGGTAAGCAAAGTGTCCTTTTTTGTTCAGAAATATATGCGTCATGTCATTTGAGAAGAACTGCTTGGTCTTTCTTCTAAATTCGGCTAAACTGTGGCTTTTGCGAATATCGTTGGGTAGGGCATTCCATATGATCGCATATCTTATTGTGTAGAAATTTGATCGCTGGGCCGTCCTAGCTTTAGCGTTATAAATTGTATGCTGGTTGTATCTAGTGGGACGGGAACCGTTTTGATTTGTCAACATATTATTGCTAAGGATGTTCTGATTATGTGTAACTTTAAATAGGAAAGTTAAACCATTTTGGAGTCGCTTTTGCCAGAGGGGTTTAAGACCATATCTATTGTACATTATTGAATAGGAGTCTCGGGCTTCATCGCGTTTAAACAGAACTTTGGTAAACCTTCGCTGGATTTTTTCTAGATCGGTACCGAAAAATATTGAGCAGTAATATAGAATAGGTAAAACGTACATTTTGTAAAGTTGAGTCTTAATTGTAGTTAATGTGAAATTTTTACTGATGAAGCCACATAGTCGATTGGTTTTTGGTGCGATTTGTGTAACGTGTGGGGATAAGTCAAGAGTATTAGAATAGCTAAGACCTAAATCTTTAAAGATGTTAGCTCTTTTATTTCTTGACCACTAAACATTATGGGGGGAACTTTCAGTGGTCCAAAAATCATGAGGTGACATTTTGTTGGTGAAAACGGCATTTTCCACTGAACACTCCGGCCGTTTAGTTTTTGAAGGTCTAATTCAATTGTTCTATGCACACTACTTATCGAATTTTTGTTATAGGCATATGCGAGTTTTAAGTCATCTGCATATAAAAATGTTTTAGCAGATGTTGATATCGTGGATAACTCATGAATGTAAATGAGAAATAAGAGGGCACCTAGGATAGTGCCTTGAAGAACAGCTCTGTTTATATGAGCTGGTTCTGATACTATATTTCGAAGTTGTACTACTTGGAATCGGTTTTAAAGAAAGGATTTGAGGAAATCAAGAAGGGGGCCGAATGTCGTGACTCACTAGCTTCGCGATCAGTCTTTTATGGGGATCTTTGTCAAAGGCTTTTTTTTAGATCAAAGTAAATTGTAGCTACCGTGTTCCCATCATCTCGATTTCTGGAGACGAATTCCAAGAAAGTGAGACGGCAGGACTGACATGACTTTTTACGTAATAAGGACATTTTGAGAAGGAGTTATGAGATTTACATTCGTCAGCTGGTTTAACATTTGATTATACATTATTTTTTCTAAGATTGTTGCTAAAACCGATGTTTGGTGAACACCACGATAATTTTGGGCATTAGACCGATTTCCGTTTTTGTAAATTGGGGTGGTACATGATTTTTTCCATATATCTGGAGAAGAACCATTTGACTGCAGTAACGAGAAAAGGTTAGACAGAAGTATTGGGGCATATGTCATATGCCTCAGTATGCAAGGAGGGATTCTATCCGTTCCATATGATGTGGAATTGGACAGTTGGCGTAACTATCGGAGGGTCTGGTGTTGTGCGAGGTGGGTTTTGAGTGTGCAAGTTATATTGAAAGGGTTGGGTGTGCGGTGGTCGTCTTGTGCATGGACTAGGATATATGGGTTGAGAGAAGGTGTTAGGTGTCATTTGAGGGTGTGCATTTAAATAGGGATATTCGTTTTGATATAAAATTCTGTTTGGGAATGGTGGTCTATTCTGGATTGTTCGGGGAAGATAATCTAACACTGGTTTACTTCTTGGTTCGTTGAGTTAGGACTGGTATTGCTATTTATGGACATGTTCACACGTGTGTTGTTATTTATCAGTGTACCTTGATTAGATCCAGGATAAGTGTTGTTCATGTCTAATGGGGTTGTACTATTTCGGGGTCTTTTTGTTTGAACCTTATTCGTTCCTTTAATTGCTTCGGCAGGTTTATTATTTGCTTTCTGGTTGTCATTATTATAATTAGAAGAAGTCGCTCTCAAGTCACCTAAGCTGATGCTACGTTGATAGTTTTCGTTTTCCTTCCCAGAGTAGGAGGAACTCGTTAATTGTTCCTCTGAAGTAGCATTTTGTGGAGTGTTTCCGTCCACTACGACTATATGTGGCTGACTTTGTTTACGCCCTTTGTCTTTGTGAAAAACTTGTCTGCGCTGCATAAAGGTCAAGTCAGGGCCTATATATGCTCTAAAACTCCGGAAATTCCCATTTATTTCAGAGTTTTGCAGTATCATTTGAGCTTCAACGTGGGAAGAACATGTAAGCAAAATCGGTTTGTTATTACTCCGCGAATTTAGTCTTTTGATAGACACTATGCCTATACATATCCCACATTGTTGAAACACGCTTTTTATTGCTACCATTGGATTACTCGTTTGAGGAAAGTTGCGAAAGATTATATTACAGCTACGTTTTGATCTATCTGAAACTTCTGTTGATACCAAATGCCCCACTGACTCAATCTGAGGTAAATTCGTGAGGTTGCTTTCAAATGAATTTGAGTCCAGAAGTGAATTAAGAATCATAAATACAGGTTCATACTTTTCAATAAAGTTTGTTTAATTTAAGAGGGCTGACAGATCAATTTGATCCACAACAACTTTCGCGTCAGTCGTTGTTTCTAATAAAATTTTCAAGTAAAGGATGTTTGAATGCTAAATATATGTCGAAGTAATGTGTTTTTGACAAATAAACTATAAAATACTAGAAGTACAAAACAAAAGATTTGTACAGCGTTCTATGAAACAGAGGACAATATCCGACCAAATAAACAAAGGAGTTTGTTTGCAGATTTTGGCTCACATAGTCAACTGTTACTTACTGATAATTTATTTCAGAAAACAAAAGACTTTGTGTCGTTTCCTCTCTTATATAAATCAATTTATATAAAGCTTTCACTTATCTTCAAATTTGAACAAACCGCGTTCTTACCGCTTTTCCTGTGTTCTCTTTCTTACGGGTAGCCGGACATACAAAAGAACCGATGATTCCCATTTCGTACGGATAAATTTTGTCTGATAAAATTCGCTGAGATGGATTTTCAGCACTTCGAGTTTTGATATCACCATCTTTGCATAATGGTTAGTTTGTGGTTTACGCGGCTAGTGTTTTGGACGCATCTCACTATCTCTTTTCCTGTTGCCCAAGGTCTTTGAAAGTGCAAAAGAGATGCTATATAATGACCGTGATTATAATTATGCGGTAGACTGGGAGCTCACACAGGCGAGTTTTCCACACGAAGAGCAGAAGGCACTGAAGTACTTTTTTGTTGCAAATAACACAATTTTGTCCCATTTTGGAGAGCTTCGGTCTCATCTTCACCTAAAATTGACAAATTCTAAGTCACATTCCATAGGTAAGTCGTTCCGATTAAAAATAAGCCTCGTTTGGTCTCTTTTATCCTAACGTACCAAGAGAGTTCTGGGACGTACTGATTCAGATGGAACGTTTGTCTGTTTCCAGTGGCAGAGGAGTTTGAACATTCCACTTCCTAAAGGGTATCCGAACGGAATGTTCAAAATATGTTGAAATGGTGCCATCAGTTTGATGAAAATGCCCACTGAAATAAGTGGAATGCCAAATAATTTAAGGACAAGGCAAACATACATTGTTAGACCCCGTAAGTACTTACCTGCAGTACAACACTGAAATCGAGATAAACTTCACAAAAATTAGAATTATTGTTTGAAACAAAAATACTGTGGCTGACGGAGCTACGTTCGGGTCTATTTTAATTATCGGGTGTTTTACTAGAATACATAGCTTAAGGTCGGCACCCGAAGCCTTCTGTGAGGCAGTTTTGGATGACTTATGGCGAGGTGGAGATTTTACCTTCTTATGATTCTGTTTTCGGTGAGCCAACTTGATTTGGCGGTTTGCATTTTGAGCTGTAAGTCCAACATTTATCGAGCAATTGTTACGAAGTAATTCCTACCATAATGTTCGCATGTAGACTCGTATTGGAACTTATCAATAGGCTTAAGCGCCGTCATGTGACTGTAAAGAAACAAACTTAACGAAGCTATTTTTATTTTTCTTATTATATTATTAACTTATTACTATATGGACATTTAATAGTAACTTGAGCTTATTGTGTATGCAAAAAATCTGGAAAATTCGCAATTGCGATCAGCAATGCTTAATAGGGCGGTGTTAGTTCGGCGAGGGGGATTTCAAGACTATAAACTGGTTTTTTAGCGTCCATACATCAATTGAATTTCTCTTAAAAAGTTTTTTGAAAATGATGGCATATTTGCCACACAGTTGCGTTATGCCAGCAATATGTACTTCACATTCACCACAGACGCAGGATAATAAGGTTTTGCATTAAAATAACAACGCCCACGCAGTTGA
>JAYGXS010000006.1:33479879-33491078 GCA_036362985.1 Ligula intestinalis
TTTGCAATTTAGTGAGACGTCCGATGGTTTACTTGGTTCGGCAGATGGTATGCGAGTTTCAGGTTCACCGGCCGAGGCTATCTGCGCATATATACTTTTATTGACCACCAGTTTTTGATTAACAAAGGCTGTTGTAACCACTGGATAAGAAATATGCGTTTAAAGATAGGCTATTTATTTACCTCGTGGTCAAGTAACTGCTTCATCTCCGAAAACTCCTGGCGGAAGACGAAGTCCTCGCAGTCTAACTTTGGTAAACGTAGTAGACATCTTGGCTGTTTGGCGGCAGGTGAAGAATTAATAAAATTACCTAAGTGGCCATATCGGCAGTTACTTTCTGGTCGTATCTTGATATGGTTGTCAAGGGCCCGTGTCGAAGTGGCTGGGCTGCCTGAGGTACTAACACCGCTAATAACCAGATTTGGCGACACGGGTTCAAGATCCAGTGGTGGCGAACCGTTTCGTGCTAACGGACCTAAGCATCTAAACTCTCCATGCTATGTAATATTTTGTGTTACGACCTGCGTCTGATACTGCCAATTATGTCGGAAGCCACATCCAAGAGCCCTTGAGTGTGAGGCGGAGAGAAGATCGATTTGCAAGATAGTGCAAGTTTACTGAGACAAGCAGGTTATAGCAAGTCAGAGTAAAATATTGAGTTCCTGACATACATAATGCAATATGTTTGGTCATAAAATTGCGTTAGGAAATTCTTAAGAGTCAATTTCATCCTAACTTATGAGTCACTTTTATCCTAAATATTCTGACAAAATTAGGATGATGGCATAAAAAAACATAGTGATATCACGACTCAGCCTCGGCGTAAAATTCGAAGATGTGCGGATTTTTGTGGCGCAGAGGAGTTTTACACAAAATCCGCACGTCCAAGAAGACATTTCCAAACTTTAAAAAGAATTCACAGCGGAGGACCTTTCATACCGATCGGATAGGGATTTCCACGTAGAAGATTCCAAACTTTGAAAATATATAGTAAATTCTTGAATAATTTCCAAGAAGCGTGTTTTATACACTGAGATATAGACTAAAAACACGTTAGCTCGAGAGACTTGAAATTCGCAATTAATTTCAAACTTCGCGCTCCTATTGCCGGCGGAGGCCACTCCTGGCTTAGTAGGCGCACTTAAACACTACCTCTAGTCTAGACGTTCACTGTTTTCTCGGTTGTGATCGGGAATATGATGAATGCATGTGCTTTCTTTTTCACGCTTTTCTTGTTTCGATACCACAAGTTGGCTGCATGCTTTCTATACAATAAGCTTTCATGATTTTTTCTTTAAGACAAGTTTTCGGGAAGTTCCAAATCAACTTAATGGATAAAAATATAATATGACCGATTTTCCGTTAAAACACCAATGTGAATTTATTAACACAAATGCAAATTGGCTAGTGTACGTAGTGCAGCAAACGATGAGTTATGCTAGGAATTGCGTGATCATGAAATCGACGTACTAGAAATGTTGGCAGCTATGTTTCCAGCAGAGCAAACTGACAGCCAATGTTAACTCCCCGGAGGCAATTGCTCCAGCGGCGTAGCAGATTGAAATAAAATATAATCCCAAAAGCTCAGGATGTATGGGTTCCCCTCGTGTTCCCTGGTTAAAGCACCTATGTCTGAATGCCATAATAAGGACTTGTTTCTCTTCTGCTCTCTGGGATATCTGCACTTTGGAAAAGTACCTATTTATGTATTATTAGATTGTCAATACCCTCATAAATTTAAATATATTATAAAGAACTCCTGCGCACATGTTTTTCCTATTGTACGCAAAATAATGTCATTATATAAATATGTTTTACATATCCGCATTCCCCGGTTATAACACTTACGTCCGAATGCAATATTAAGGACGCGTTTCTCTTTTGCGCTCAGGTATATGTAGTATTAGACTTTAAAATCCCTCATTAATTAAAATATAATATAAAAAGTCTGCACAAAAGTTTTTCATATTGTACCAAAAATTATATTCTAAAATATTTTTTCTTTTTCGAAAAATGTAGTTTGGCTTTAAAAGCTAACACGGTTTTTAATACTAAATTATAGCCTTCTATAAAGGCTCACTTCTTTCCATTCTAGTAATGCTTTTTGTACTTTATTCATTATAGTCCATCCTTACTGTTTCTCTTATGAAACTTATTATATGTCTTCTAAGGAGCCTTTAGAAATGCGATACATTTTTATCACGAAAAGTAGGTAGCTTTTGGTTTTACAACCCTGAATGTAAGAGATACGACACGTCTGCCCTGTAAAGAAAGATTTTACCCTTCCATTGAAGCAGGCCATGAACCAGTGCTAGGCCGCTTTTGGTTAAGCCTAAACAGACTCCTTTCTGGGGAATATTGAGTAAGAATAGGATAGTCTAACCTGCTGTAACGGTGGAAGTGTGTGCTACCACGTACAAATTACGCTCTTTGGAATCTCTAAGGAAGAACGCAATACGATAGATTTTAGCTTGGAATCCACCGGGTCTGTACTGTTTAAAAAACCCGGAGTTGCTTTCTAGGTTGCAGCTGCCGCTGGTTGATCATCAGTGGACTGTTTGGTCACGCGTCTTGTCAAGGCTTGGCAATCGGGAGTGGACTGGCGGTCGGTGTGAAACGTGCTGTCTGAGAGGTGACAGTGGCTTGTAAGTGATTGTTGAGCACGTTCGCCTGTGGCCTGATTGGGCGTATTGGGATAAGGTCACTTGCAGTGGTGAACCTAAGTGGCCCTTGATGATCTGCGACTAGTTGGCACGTGCGTAGGCTCATGTGCGTTTGCGTCCTCTCCAGAGATTAAGATTATCGCGTGTGGACAGGCAAACTCCCTGCGAAGGCATATGACCTTGAAGGCAGTCCGCACTGGCACAGAAATCATTGTCGCCGTCGGTGGCAGGCACGAGGAGATCCCGCAAGGTTGCTAGCATTTGGTCACGCTAGACTCCAAACATAATAGAAGCGTTCATGCAAGTGCCAGGAAGAAATTGAGAAGTATAAGATGACTCTATCGGTGGGACCGCGTGTTAATTCACCGGACGTTTCGAAATCCTTTGCGGATTTACCATCAGTGACATACTCAGCGAGTAGTAGCAGAAACAGTTTGTGTGTGCAAAAAGTGTTGCCATACAATGCAAACGTACAAAAAACTGTTTGACGAGGCCGAACTCCTCGCAAGAGCTGACAACCGCGTGAGCCGTGAGCTGCTCGAGTAATGGTTCTCAGATTCTGAGTTCCTTAACGAACGCAATGATATAATGTCCCCATATGATGTACTGTGGCATTCCTTGAACAAGAGAATCAGTCACGTGAAAAAGACCATGTGAATACTGCGAGTATAATTGTCCTGCAATGGTCAAGCCCACATTTGATACTGACAAAAAGCTGTGGGAATTAGTATGCCATAACCGCACAAATTAAGACTTGAAGCGGTAACTACGGGAACTGACAATTATAGTACGCATGTGGATGACCACAACGAACTATTACTACCGTTATACCTGTGAATGTATCACCCTTATCTACGCATGACTCCAACATTCCTACAATTACATTTGATTAAGGATTCCCAAGGAAATCCGCAATGTCAAAAATAAAACCCTTGTTCCAGTGATCGCATATACTTCCTATCCTTTTTATTCATCGACCACGGCACTCCATTGAAGACACTGGAACCATGTTTAGGTGTCAGTGTCATGTAAGGGTAGACACAGTGAACGGGTGGCAACATCTTCTTTGTATTTAGCTCGAACGAATGGCCAAACGTTGCGGCTAGATTCAGGAAAGTGGCGACGGCAGTGATTGGAATTGCCGGTTTGCGAGCAGGTGCACCAGAACTGTTGGCCTTAGAGTGTGTGGTGGTAAAATACCTGTAGGAATAAAGTCTATGCATGAAAATTATTAATAGGTGACATCTTAAAGCTTCAAAGTAAATGAACGTTGCTGATTTAAAAATGCATACCTGAGAGTGAAAAATAAGACATGAAAATTGATAATATCTGCAAAACTCAATTTTAATGTCCAATTTATCATTTACTTTAAAAGACGCAGGTGTAATCAGTATGAATCGATCGTGTTTCCATCTCTTAAACAATAGCCAATCATGGCCAACGCCAAACTGTCTAGGTTAATTGTATTGATCTGTTCGTATCGGAAATAATCTGACAGTGTTCACTTTCGCAGAAGATGTAATCTTCTAATGAGTCAGTACAACAAAACATTTGCAGTGAAATTGTGTTAACCAAAAGCGACTAGGGCGATGTTGTATGATAACACATGCGACAGTACTGCCACCTACGTAAAAGTGGTGTTTATAATGGGATAAGAAGAAAATAAGCCTCGTAAATATCGCATTTGGCGAAATATGATTGGTAGTGGCCTATATATATAAACGCCACGCCTCGGACTTTGGTCTTACGGCTCCATTAATAATAGGGGTTTAGGCATTGTGTAGTAGTGTGCGCAGTCTGCGAAGTTTGTTGACATAAGTGCAGCAAGTTGTAAACGAATATTTTCACAACAGCCACTGTATAGCAAATGAGTATGGCGCAACACAATGACATAAAACATACCATGAAAATTACCATGTCCGCATGACTTTTACAGTATGACTTACACTTTTAAATATAGCTGTTATTGTTGAATGCAACTGGTGGAGAAAGATTGAGATCCTAAGCGTTAGAAGAAAATTTCCGAGAACAGGATAAGTATGACAAGGCAGCAACCGCAAAATTAGGACAATCAGGCTGATCTGATTAACCCATAAGGATGAAGTATAATGTCGACTCTGGTTCATAATGCACACAAAAAATTGCATTAATCGTTATCAACCATGCACAGGCAGATAAATTGCAATTTCCTTGTATATTAAGTATATTCTTCTTGTCAACCGGAATGGGCTTCTTTGTGCGCTGAAGTGTTGGATCTGCTTTTATTCGACAGAAATTTTAAGTTGTGGGTGTATGTGTTCGCCATGGGATGATCGATATTTCTACACATTCTGGTGAGTGCACATAATTTTTGACATTTAAACCATAACTCTTGCTCTTACGGTCTTCAGAAAGAAAACTATATTATATATATATATTATATTGTATTCTCATCTGTTAAACCACTATTATTTGGTCAGCCTTTGTGTGCGGTGCTGAGCAAAGAAAGTTAAGCTACCATATAACAGATTTCAGATATGTCGATTATTAATGAACGTGTTATGACAAGAACTGGCCGGATACCGGCGAAATACGCATGTGAGTCTTTTTTTCCTACAGCCTCAGATGTGGTTCAGCTTAACTGTACACCAAGAACGTTGAGTAATGTGCATTTCACAGTACATCTAACTTTCAAATCCCTAGTTAAGATACTTTGTAGTATAGTAATTAAAACATCTGCAGGCTTCTATCATATAAGTGTTAACTGGGTTTCACACGAGCACTAGAACCCAGCTCAGCTGATGCATTTTCGTTCACTTTTCGGAATGCAACCGTAAATATGTATGCGTCTGTCCAATAACGAATTGGAACTTCGTGCAGTAAAGGCCACTAGCTTTATGAAGTGTGTTAACCAATGCCGGAATACTGCATTAAGGAATGGTAAAACTTACTCAATGGTTCTGTCGATAATGCTTTCATGACAGCTACACTGACTCCGCCATCTCGACACTCAGCTGCATGTTTTTAGCCCTGAACGATATGGAGTACCATGGCTTGAATTCACATTACTCAAATGGTTCCATTGGAAGTTTTTTTTCGGACTTGACCTCCTCATTTGCATGCCACATTCTAGCTGTAGCATGGTAGGAATTTACATTAGTGTGGGGTAGTTCCCAAGCTCACCAGGAAGCCATGATTCAATTGGTACTGCTGTAAATAAATTGCATTCCTGTGACCACTTGACAGGCTGTGAAAAGGAGAGCTAGAGTGTTCATATCATCTAGCATGCCGCTCTTAGCACAACGGTGCGATGTAGAACTTCAGACGATAGCATGAACGCCTCATGCTCTGGCATATTTTATCTGTTACAAGCTGCACAACTATACATGACATTTCCTTATGCGTTTAAGCACACTTCAAATATAATGTGTGTATTTGCTTCTGCCTTGTAAAAACATTAGGCAAAGACATATTATAAAACTGTTTTCAATCTCAATCCTTGACGATAACGGTACTTAGATGATATATTTTGACGCAGACCTCGCTCAACTATACCCATCGGACCTTGCGCTCCACGAACAAACCAGGCCTATGTCAATAGTCAGAGCATGTCGGTAATCTGCCCCTGTCTTTGTCATGGCATGCCCATATTTGTTCCATATGCTAGTTTCCGCAAATGTGTATAATACGTTGAGACATATGTTTTACTTTCCTCGAAAGACGTTGAAAAGAAAAAAAAACTAAAAGAAGGCTTAACAAACGATTGGGCCTATTTGCATGCCCCGAAGTCGCTGGCGAAATTCGGACGGATTTGCAGCTGTTAGGACTCCCGTGAGGCCTCAGTGCGTCCGCAAGTGGGCAGTCATCTGTTTCTGGTATATGAATTCCGAGAGCATAATAAGGTAAATTAGTAAACGGTAGGTTTATTCTGAGGAATCAAAGTCGTCAATGTGGTACCACGCAACAGCTTTAACGTGGGCAAAGTACTTTCTTTTAGTTAACGTTTTCGTCTGTGTCACAAACAGGGTATAAAGCCTATTCCATATGAAATAAACGCTAATGTCGTAGTTAGCGGTGAGCATTTCGCTGCTATGTCAGACAGATTTTTTACCTTTCATTCAGCAGTTAATATAAATATCACGTCCGTCACTCAATAAAATCCGTGTTGCGCTCATCGTCTTTCAACATTTGCGCATTGTTCGTTTAAATTGTATTAATCGATTTACTACGAACGACATAGAGGAGATTTGATGCTGAAGCAGCTTAAACATTTGATTTTTGATTGGTATCATATGTCACACAGCATGTGACATCGATAGATGTTTTCGCTAAGGAAGGGAGAAACAAATGACATGTTTGCGCTTCGGATAGTTTTCAACGGCACACGTTACCTTCACAAGACTGGCCGCTTAACCAACACCATTCTTAAGACTAGTATTTTTTAAAGAACTGACTAACTGCTTGCTAAGTTAAATAATTATTTTTTGTGTCCGCTTGAACAATTTCTACGTTACATTCAGTTTTGTACCTTAGACACTCTCTTTTCTGATGTTGCTTTGGTGCCGGGAACTATTTGATTCACTTTGACCGCTGTAACCTTCCATCTATTATTTGAAAAACATGTTTACGTTAATATCTTAGCACATTTTTGGATAAGGTAAATATGTAGTAGCAACCACTTCGAAGTTTAAGAGGATGGTCTTCAGAATAACCTGTTCACTTGTACCTACAAATAATGCATTTTTACTGACAAAGTTGCATGTTTGAGTTGGTATGCTGTCAAATACAATCCAATTTACCGCATTATCTTCCTCGAAAATTGAAAATACAGGTTAATGGGGAAAGTGCATGAATATTTGAATGTTGTCAAAAGTCCACGATTTTCATTGGTGATATCCTTGGAAAAATTTTAACATACGCTGAAGATTGTCAGCTTAATATCCAGCCAAAGCACTATTTTTAAAGTTAATCTTTTATCAAAATGTTTGATGCATCTTAGTTGCCACACTATGCGTTGTATCAAACAGACATTTTTATGCTCAAAAATATAATTTGCTGTTTTGAAATATTTCCAAGTTCAACCGACACGGCCATCTGCATAGGAAATAATATCTGAAAGCTCATTTGTTTCGGTAAACGCTGTTTAGGTAAATCGTATTTTGAAGGTTTTGATGTAAAATTTGAAGAGACGGTTATTTAACGAAGCTTGAAAGACCGTTATAACGTTTGCTTCATTTGTGGCAGGATGGGAGGGGTGGCGTTTAAAGTGGCCGCGACGATCGCTTCCCCACCCCCGCCCACTCTCCGTGGCGTATTCACACCAGCCTGTCACGCCGGGTGTCAATTGCAGCAGCAGCAGCAGCAGCAGTATGAATGCCGGCACCCCATCGACGTCATCGTCACAGCCAACAACGGGGCGACAACGATATGATCGGTGAATGCTCATGCGCAGGGACGAATGAGAAGTTTCAGCCAAAGTCAGGGCTTGATGTCAAAGAGGGAGCGACGTAGAGACAGACACGCCCATGCTAGTGCGCGTGAGCGTGCCTGCAAAGTGAGCGCGGTACTAACACACACGGGCTCCGAAGGCGCAGAAAGCGGAGCCCAGCAATTACATTATTAGGGCAAGCATGGTGCTTTGGCTGATCCATCAGGTAAAAATAAAAATTAGAGTAGGTTTCCGACTGCAGGCCATGCATTTAATTAACGTTAATGCGACAGGTGGCTGCAGTGGAAGCAATTAAGTAAATTTGTAAGTTTTTCCTTTATGAATCTATTCAGTTTAACTGTCATTTCAAATCTTAAACTCTTAGTGTATGGTAAGCCTTTTCGTGCCATCGTGAATGAAGTAGGATTGCTCGTCTTATCCCATATTACAGATAGTTTACGTATGACACCTCACGTGCGCATGCACAATCGTAGGGCTATTTTACAGTGTCAGTGTTGAACTCAGTTTAACCGCTCTGTCGTACATTGCACCCATAACAATTTGAATCAACACTAATTGATAAATCAAACAGAAAGCGCACCGGGGGAATCTGGGTGACTAACTGATAAGCCGGACTCCTCGCAGGTGTGTTAAAAACTAGTAGAATACCAGTTTAACAAGTGTCGGAGTTTTTTCACAAGTTCGGTGTGTTTTAAAAAGGGTGCATAACAGTACATTACAGCCTGCCTGTTGTCAGTGAGTGCATAGCTTTTAGCGGTCGAAGGGTTTCAGCTCAAGCAAACATACATACATTGGATCCATGCGAAAAAAACACACTAAATATACTGATGCAAATCGCAAAAAGGATCTAACTTCTAAGAAAATTAAAAAGGTGAGTTATTGAGGCCACTGATTATTCGAGTGCCTATTGCAATGGTCCTGGCTCGGTTTTCCCTCCCTAAACGCAATCCTTATGAAAACAGGTCAATTGTCAGTTGCTGACCAACGTGTATTTCCTTTTTTTAAGTCACATACGACAAAACACCTTGAAAGTGGGATGACAGTCAGGACATGTAGATTGGAGAGCCTATGTTGCCTAGGCATCCTGATTGCTAATCAGCTCATAGTAGGACAAAGCTTCAAGGTTCTACGAGATATCAAGCTAAACTGCAGTGCCCTGATTAACCGCGCGAAAAGATGGTGGCATGCTTATGCTAAGCTACGAGCGTGGAATGCGACCAACAGGTGACGGTCGACGAATTGATCACTAGAAAAAAAGTAATAAGTGTGGCACCATACCCAAGATACTTCAAACATTAGTCAGGTGACTAAAAACGAAAAGTTTTACGGTCACAGTGCAGGAGCATGTGAAGCCGTCAGAGAAACAGTAACGACACAGCAGGTAACGGGTAAAAATTCATGTCAGTTTTCAAGCATAATTTAAGTGCAGATAGGAGGTTTTTGTGGCAAACTCTGCCATTAATTTTAGTTTCTCTATGGTTTATACTTCATCCAGTATTTCATATCTCAGTTTCTGTGTCCCCTTTAAAGGCGGCGGATAAAATTTGGCTTCTTCCTTATCCATTATTGATATTCGTCCTCTTCTCATAAACATTTATTATTATTAGGGCCATTCTTAAAACATGGCAAAGAAGATATCTCGAGTTAATGGAGTGAAAATAATTAAATATCTGTCTCCTTTTCCTTCTTCGGCTGTGGGTGCTATCGAAAACTGTAGGACATTTGGACAGCAAAATTTCACCAAAATTACTTATAGCTGTAAATATATGGATAGTTTTTAACAAGCGAAGTTCTCATGCCTAGATGGGAGAATAAACAGCCAGATACGCAAACACAAATGAAACCTATTTACCAAGCATACATTGTCGATCAATTGCACATTCGGCCTCCTATGCTCCAAAAATAACTTTATGTGTTAATAAATATTATCATACGTATAATGCTTGATGACTCAATTAAGTCATAACCGTAAACATGAGTGCCTCAGAACGTGCAACAGTTACGTTTCCCGCCATTTTACGAGAGAAAAATAATTTTTTGAAGTGGTTGTCTGCATCATTATGTCCTTGTGATCTGGAGTGCAACGATTCTGATACCAATAAGTGTTAGCCGGTGTATAAATCATTCTCGTTCCACTATTTTATCGTATAGGGTTATTAACAGTTATGTTAACACACAAAAGGCAAGCGCAAGTATATGACTATACTGACTCACCTGCGTGCAGTGCTACAATATTTGCTTTATTTTGCCCAATTGGATTAAGAGCGTCGACAACTGAAGCCTTTACACCGAATGCGTATTTTGTAGATGGCGTCAATGACCTGAAGGCGTATATGAAGTTAAAAGGGTCTTCCCGTTATTCCACCGACCCAAATGAAGTTGTATTTCCACCGGATATTAAAAGTGTTAACGCCTATATATAAGTAACGTTTTAATGTTCTGACAGCATCCATTCCATGCAACTTAACGATTGATCCGCTTTCAATTCCCGAATCATCAGCTTCTTTACACCAGCTGCGGAAGAGCAAACATTGCTACCATGTTTTATTCCCAAAACAATGTATTGATTGAAAACAATTCAGTTTAAGAAAAATGCCACATACGGGCAAACCAACCATATATGTAGACTGCTGCAGGTAAGAAGACAGCAATGCAGAATGATGGGTTTAAGTACATTGATCTTTTTAGGCTTACCAACTATCCTCCATCGTTGAGCAAACCATACAGCAGTAGGGGCATTTATATTTGACTTGAGGTTTCAGTTGACTGATATTGTCACCAAATTCAGACTGATATCTTAGAACATTATGCCTAACACAGAAAGAAAACATTTTAAATCACAAAGGGAACTACGGACACAATTTATATCACTGGGAAGGTATGCCACATATAACCTGTGAGGTAATACAATTTTAGATCGAGAATATTTAAGAATTAATGTATTTCATTCGAGTAATTTTAAACACAGATCCAATTTCATCACGGACACTCAGTAAGCTTTCTTAATTTCCAGAGACGTGCGCCAGCAATGCTTTGTCGTTCGCTTTCCCCCCTTGGGAGCATTCCTTCTGTCCTATGTGTATTACTTAGGGTAAGACTATCTGTGTC
>JAYGXS010000006.1:33500323-33534036 GCA_036362985.1 Ligula intestinalis
CCGTCTAGGGATTTTTCTTAGCAAATCAGATTCGCTACTTTTCAACATCGATATCAACAACTACAGTTTGCCTTTCGGCCATATGGGTATATTACGCAGTAGTCGACCGGCTTCAGCTTGATATAGAATGTTGGTATCTTTCTATGTAGAGACTGTCCACCACTTTGATCATAAAAAAACGATAATCGTGATATTTGTGTAAATAATGACAACGCTGTTGGTCCCTTCTCAAACATGAGCGCATGAACACCGTTAATTATTTCACATTAAAGGTTTGCACAAGAAAATGGCTAAATCAAGGCGGAATCACGGAAATTAAGTACTGAACAGCTCACAGAATACCAAATTTTCAACTCCTTTTTTTAAAATACTCCGTTCTGTGGGAATCAAGCTATATGAGGGCCTCCCTCATACAATAAACTGGTCGGTTTTACACGAGCACAAGATGAAGACATAGATGGTGCGTGTTCGTGCACTCTTCGGAAGACAACCGTCAGACATGCATGCCTCTGCAGTATAAGCAAATGCTTTGTCTTTCAAAAAAAGAACAACTGGCTATAAGCAGAGTCTTAACCAATGCCCGAAGATAGCAGAGTAAATTACAAATCTTACCCAACGATTCTGTCAAAAGTTCGATCAGGACCGGTTGACCGATGCCACCACCATCGCTATTAAGCTGCCTGTTTTCAGTCCTGACTGTGATGTCGTACAATGTGTGTGGAGTCAAATTAGAAAATGTTATTCGGCTCGACGTTGTCTCTAACTCCTGCTGCTCCTTTGTATCCCTGTTCGTAATTGTGACGTGGTAGGACTTGATATCACCGTGCTGTTGTTTCGGGGCCATCCATGTTACTGTGGCAGTGTCCGTACTGATGTAAGGAATTTGTGTATCAGTGACCCGCTGACCGGCTGCGAATAGCAGAGTTAGACGGTTAATCGAAGCAAGTATGTGTTTTGAAGCAAAAAGACGCGATTTTAACCCTATGTCGCGAAATTTAGATCACTTCAGTCGTGCGCCATATAGCACGAGGTGGAAGCAGACGACAATTTCCCATAATAATTCTACTTTAAATGTTTAATAAGTATTTGTTCTGTTTAGCGTAGAGTATTCCGAGCGATTATTAAAAGCAGCGTCTAATAGCGTACTTATTCCTACAACTGCTTCTTACACTATTATCAATAGTTCTGTGATACATATTTAGCAGTAAGGGGGTATTACAGCATATGGGGATAGCTTGATACAGAATTGTTTCGGGCTTATCAGCCAAGCATAACCCTGAACACCACCTGGATGGACAACACAAACGCACTCACAGACTGCGCAGTTGGTCCACCACTGGTGTCTATCAGGTGGGTCATAAACACTTCATCGAAGCGCAGTTCATCAGCGCCTTGTCACCTCCCATGTGCTGTCACTGATGATCGGGTATATATTCACTCACTAATTTGCAAAAACCGATCGAAAGGGCTTCTTAACTAATCAAATTTCATGTGGTGGTCAGAATTCCCAAACTGGTGACCGCTTGCCAGGTCGATATCGGCCAATTCATAAGAACAGTAAGTGGCGTTTGACAGCATCTAGGGGTAACTTGATAAAAAGCTGTAAGAATTGCACAATAATTTTTTTATGAAAGGGGAATCACGGATATTAGGTACTGAGCAGCTCACAGTGTTCCACATATTCAATTCCCTTGTTGACATTCTCCGTAAAAGTGGAATCAAACTACATGAAGGCTTCCGTCATGCAATTAACTGGTCAGTTTTACACGAGCACCAGACGTAGGCATAGCTGATGCATTTTCTTGCCCTCTTCGGAAGACCATTATCAGATATGTATGCGTCTGCAGTATTAGCAAATGCTTTGTCTTTCAAAAATAGAACAACTGGCTAAAAGTAGAGCGTAAACCAATGCCTGAACGTAGCAGAATATATTACAATTCTTACCCAACGGTTCTGTCGATAGTTTTTTTCATGACAGGTTCACCGAGGCCACCACCATTGCTATTAATCCGCGTGTTTTCAGTCCTGACCGTTATGTCTTACCATGTATATGGAGTCAAATTAGAAAATGTTATTCGGCTCGACGTTGTCTCTAACTCCTGCTGCTCTTCTGTATCCCTGTTCATAACTGTGATGTGGTAGGACTTGATATAACCATGTGGTTGTTTCTGGGCCTATCATGTTACCGTGGCAGTGTCCGTACCGATGTCCAGAAATTTTATATCTGTGACCTGCTGACCGGCTGCCAATAACAGAATTTTAAATTACATAATATTCAGTACAATCTTCGTTGATTACATGGAAAATTTAATCAATGCTTTTCCCCTTATTCCAGGATGATTACGAAACTTATTTGGAAAATTTTAGTGCGTACCTTGGTAAGCTTTAAATTCATTTATTGACTTGCACACTGTGTGACCCTTCGGTTGCATTCAGCCACCTGAATCAGACTTAGTAGCCTGACTGTCACAACTTATATATTAGCTGTTCCTTTTTAAGAAAACCAAATTTTCTATATTTTTCCGTGTCAGGTATTGATAGGATGCAGTAAAACACACTTAAAACAATCCTTTTTCAAAGTAATTTTAGTAACGAATCCACGGCGCGTTAAATAAGAGTGCAATCAGTATATTGACATTTAAATATGTCCAATGGATAAACTGAAAAAATCGTTATTTCAAAAATCTACTTAAGTAAAATTCAACGTCGTGTAACGTTCTTGTGGGAACTTCAGTGCTCAACCCCGCCACAAGAAAATGAAGCACAAAGCAAACGGAGTACGTTTTTTAAAGCAACGCACTGTAGCTCGTTTCCCAGTTTCCCTTTGTATAACCTAAATCGGTCGCGGATTTATCGACAGAGATATACTCACATAACACTAGCAGACACAGGTTGCGTGTGCAAAGAGTTTCATCGTATAATTTATAAGCACAGACAAAACCTATAAATGCTCATGACTCTGATTCGTTCTTCCAGTCATGAACATCTGGCCTTCAGGTTTTCGCGTAAGATGATGTTGTGTCCCGTCTGTTTTCTGAATGTCGATTTGATTTCGCCCGTCTGTCAAGGAAATAAAACCATTTGATCCTGCGTCCACATCTCCTCCTTCGGAAGAAAGATAAAATTTGCTTGGCCGGAAAGCCTTCCTCAACTTTCATGTATCGTCTTCCGCCGCTTAGTTTAGTTATAAATACAGAGGCAGAGCATGTTTCACCTAAACGCTAACAACATTTATCATGAGACTATAAACCGTGCTTAACGTTTATTAAAAGCCTCTGACTCATGCTTAGAGATCCATCTTCATAACCCTTTTGAATGCTCATTATGACATTGTACTTTTAGACAGTTTCAAATCAATCAAAAAGCGTGCATTTCTCTGCTCAGTGCCATTCTGCAGTTAAACTTTTTTCAGCCCTCCTCAAACTCAATTTAAGGTGGCAGCTTTCAACCCCCCCCCGTTCCGCAAAAGTCCATTTAAATGTCCAATTGATCATTCAATATCATTGTGAATCGTGCATGTTCCTATCTCTTCTAAACGAATAGCCGATCCTGGCAAACGCCGTGTCGAATAGGGTTATTACATCCATCTGTTTATGTTTGAATGCAGGCGGACATATATAAATGGCTAGACAGAAGTAAACTGACAATGTTCACTATGGCAGAAGATGGCATTTCCTAACGAATCAGTTCAACAAAATATCCGCAGTGCAATTTTTCTTTAAAAAAACGACCAGGGTGTTGTTCAGTGGTAATTTTTAATAATTACTACCATCTGCGTAATCATCGTTAGTAAAAAAACTAATTTTGAAAATGCTTTGCTTGTGGCAAAAGATCCCTGTGAGAATGGTGGGAATAGGGGTATTTGAAGAAACAAAGCCTCGTATATATCGCATTTTGTAAAATTATGACTGGTAGTTGACTTTATATAGGTCTAGGCCCGGCCTTTGTCCTTACGGCTCCAGTGATAATAGGAGTTTATGCATGGTGTAGCAGTAAAGGCAGTCTGCGAAGGTTGTATAAATAAGTGCATTCAATTGTTAACTTTATTCGAATACGTTTAGAGCGGCCACTGTACAGCAACACAGTATAGTGCGCATATTCGAAAAGAAGGCAAAAGTGAGCATTTATATAATGACATGTTTAGTTGAATGAACCATTCCACGTAAAATGGTAACAGTTTTTGAAGCAGTGGGATCTATAATTAATTTAATGGAGAAAAATGGTGTGTGTTAGACGACGTGGAGGATTTTTTTGTGACATAACAGGCAAAAACACGAGCAGTCCAGAAAAAAGAGAATGAAAAACGATGTCAACCGAAAAGCCGTCGTAACGTTTACGTTATGATAGTACTATAAGTGTGGAAAGCAAGTTTAAGCCACAAAATAGCACACAGTAAAAAATAACCAACTCCGAGGAATTGTCCGGTGCCGCCAGGGCTTAAGAATATTCCTTGGTAGGCATTCCTTGTAGGGCCGCCTAGGAAACGCGTGAGGGGCCCCAATCAGGCTCATAATCACCTCATTTTATGGGGGAGAACGGCGGGGCATATAATGGAACAAATTAGATCGCAAAATTTCTGTTAAATAAAAAACGTTACGAGTTCAAGAGGTCTGGCTTAATCCAACCTTGAGAAAGGACACTGAAATGCGCTTAACTATGCTCATGCGAGGTGTCTGACGTACATTTTCTAGTGGAAACCCCAATACCAACTAAAAAATGGTTAACACAGTACAAAAATAGCAAGTGTTGAATCCACCCTACTTAATATTTGAAAGTAAGCAGTAGGTGAGGGGGTTTTGTTCACGCCTTCACTTAAGCCATCACTGCACGTCCTGACAGTGGCTTGATCCGCAATGTCGAGTTTGTATCTAATCAAGCACGCCTACGCTAAGTTTGACAAATTTGTATTTGACAAGGTATTCGGCACGTTCTTGCGACCTCAACTGGTATTTGCCATCCAAGCCTGGAGACCTTGGACAGCCAAAGACAAAAAAAGCTCGAAAGGGTACAAAGACGCGCAACAAAATTAGTACGAGGACAACGGAAACTCACTTATGAGACCCGATTGGTAAATCTTGACTCGTCGCGATTGAGTTCTCCAAATCCAATAACTGAAGTTTTCCGAATCCAACGCGGACTATGTCAGTTTGCACATGTAGGAAATGTCAGCATGTTGGTTGAGGGATTGTCGCTTGTTGGTAGGGGCGAAATCCTATCGCCACCGGGTGTCGGTTTCGGCCATGGAAATGACAGAGCTTGTAAAAGAGTCTTCTGGCAACACAGCACTGGTTTTGCTAGCCTTATAGCTACTGTTTCGGCTTTTACAAGCATCTGTTGGCGTAGGCCTTTGGAAAATTAGGTGGTGGCCTGTAGACCACCTGAAAGGCTTCGTTAGTATCGACTAGATACGCGAGAAAATTACTAGAGATCAATCTAGTTTCCCTTTACTTAGTCAGGTCGGTATGTGCTCGCGTACCCTCTTTTCGAGACGCCTCGTTGTACGGCCGATGTATCCCGCTCCACGGGAGCAAGCAAAAGAGTAAATGCACATTGATGTGGCCTTCAAAGGAAGTCGGTCTTTACCTCCCAATCGTAGGAGGCGAGAGTTCGTGAAGTGCACCCGTAAGTTCGCCACAGGAAAAGCATTTGCGATTGCAGTCCTCAAGCGTCGTCTGACCAGCTCGCTGGTTGCATTGCCTGAGAAGGGCAGTCTTATGAACACGTCTTTCTTTTCTGCAGTTAAGGTGACAGGCTTTTTGGCGCGTTCACCCGTGGCAGAAACCATTGACTATCTGTTTGACGTTATTCGGGACACGAACTAACAGATAGGTATGCCCGTGAAAACCCTCAATGATCTCCTTACGCGAGGCACAAAAAATGTCCAATTTCTCTGCAATGGTCAGTTTTACAGACAGATTGACGGTGTGGCGAAGGGCTCACCACTTGGACCGTTTCTTGCAAATTTCTTTTTGGGAAAGATTGAGAAAACGAGTCTAGGGGACACCATCAATGACCTTACATTCTACGGTCGATATGTAGATGATATCTTCTGTTTGACTGACTTTAACGCTGACATTGACGCCTTGGTCGCGAAGTATAACAGCGCTCACCCAACACTCAAATTTTCTGCTGAGACTGATGTAGACGATGAAATTGCGTTCCTTGATATTCTTCTGCGAAAACAAGAGGATGGATCTATCCTACGCAGGGTAGTTTTCCGAAAGAAAACCTTGACAGGATAATACACTAACTTCCACAGTTTTTTCCCCTCAATATAAAACAAAATCTGGTCTAGGGATTAGCAGCTAGAATACGACAGATCTGTTCTCCTTAAACTGTCGAAGCAGAACTCCAACAGCTGCAGCAATCACTGATTGAAAATGGATACTCGGAAAGGTTCATCATCAGAAAAATTAGCGAACGCGCCAAAAGCCTGTCACCTTAACTGCAGAAAAGAAAGCCGTGTTCATAAGACTGCCTATCTTAGGCGATGCAACCAGCGAACTGGTCAGACGACGCTTGAGGACTGCAATCGCAAATGCTTTTCCAGCGGCGAACTTTCGGGTGCACTTCACGAACTCTCCCCTCATTCGATTGGGAGGTAAAGACCGACTCCCTTTGAAAGCCACATCAATGTGCATTTATTCTTTCACTTGCTCCCGTGGAGCAGCATACATCGACCGTACAACAAGGCGTCTCGAAAAGAGGGTATGCGATCACATACTGACCTGGCTAAGTAAAGGTTAAACTAGATCGATCTCGAGTGCTTTTCTCGCACATCTAGTCGATACAAACCATTGAGTGGATACTAACGAAGCCTTTCAGGTGGTCTACAGGACACCACCGAATTTTTCCAAAGGCCTACACCAACGCATGCTTGCAACAGCTGAAGCAGTAGCTATAAGGCTAGCAAATCCAGTGCTGTGTTGTCAGAAGACTCGGATACAAACTCTGTCATTTCCATGGCTTTAACCGACACCCGGTGGCGATAGGATTTCGCCTCTACCAACAAGCGACAATCCCTCAACCAACACGCTAACAATTCCTACATGCGCTAACTTACATAGTCCACGTTGGCCAATCAGCGCCCATGTTAGCTAGTTATTGAGTTTTCTACCTATTTAAGCTTTTATTGTTATGTTTAGCCTTAATTTCCCTTCCTAATGTTTGGTCTGATGAAGAGTTGCTGAAAGCAATTGTTTGCCAATAAACTGACTTCGAATATTAATCATGGGAATTTTTTTGCGGAAATGTTTTGTTTTAGTATACTGTTATTGTATGTTCAACCTCCAGTGGGCCACTCTCCTGTTCAATGCAATCATATAATCCCTGCTTGTCTGGCGGATGGCGTGTAAAAAACCTGATGATTATTGGCAATTCTTCCTGCTCAAGCTATTTAAGGAGTTGGCCTAAATCCATAAGGGCCTTTGGAAGAGCCCTTATGGAATCCCTCTTGGAATTGTTTAATACCGCTGGCGGAGGAAGCAAGTGAGCCTAGGCCGAAGAAAAAACTTCAAAGAAGGTCTTTGTATGAAAAAGGCTGGAAGCACACAATAAGGAAAATCATGGATATGTGATGGACCCAAAAGGATGGAATGTAATTTCGACTGTGGTTCGGATTGCACGCGAAGGACGTAAATTGCCAGTATCGTCCATGTACATGTAGACATACTGCAAATAACTTGTATGTCAAGCGCCTTCGTTTCGTCCACTTGAATTGGCTTCTTTTTTCGCTGACATTCCGGAACTGATTTCATCCATCCGAAATTTAGATTGAGGCTGTAGGTATTCACAATGGGCTAATCGATTATTTTACACATGCCGGTAAACTAAAATTATTTTTGATTCTTAACCCGACAGACTTACTTTTGCAATCTTAAGAAAGTGCAGCATATTATAATTCCTTCTCATCGGTAAAGCCAATACTCTTTGGTCAGCAAAGGTAGGTTAAATTATCGTATCACCGATTACAGCTACCTTCATTATTATTTTCCATATGCGCGTAAATATACGTGAGGTCATTGAACCTTGTAACTGTTGGACCTAAGTTTTTATCTCTGGCTGAACCATGAAATGATAATATACCAGATCAAAACAAACTGGCTACATCAAAAACAAAGCCTACAGGGGAATCTGGGAACACACCGATTAACCTGACCTCTCGCAGATGTGTTAAGCACTGGCCGAATGCCGACCAAACACCCCTCTAGGGCTTTTTCTTAGCAAATCGGTTTCACTTCTTTTCTACATCGATATAAACTACGACAATTTGCATTTTGGCAATAAGTTTATATTACGCAGTTTTCGATCGGGTTCAGCTTAATATACAATGTTGGTATCTGTCTATGCAGAGACTGACCACCACTTTAATCATAAAAAAACGATAATCGTGATTATTGTGTAAAAAATGACAACGCTCTTGGTCCCGTCTCAAACATGAGCACATAAACACCGTTAGTTATTTCACACTAAAGGATTGCACAATAAAATGGCTAAATCAAGGCAGAATCACGGAAATTAAGAAATGAGCAGCTCACAGAATACAACATTCTCAACTCCCATTTTAAAATACTCCCTTCTGTGGGAATCAAACTATATGAGGGCTTCCCTCATACAATGAACTGGTCGGTTTCACACGAGCACAAGACGTCAGCATTGCTGTTGCGTTTTCATGCACTCCTCGGAAGACAACCGTCAGACATGTATGCGTCTGCAGTATTAGAAAATGTTTTGAATTTCAAAAAAGAACAACTGGCTATAAGCAGAGGCTTAACCAATACCCGAAGATAGCAGAATAAATTACAACTCTTACCCAACGATTCTGTCAATAGTTCTATCAGGACCGGTTGACCGAAGCCGCCACCATTGCTATTAAGCCGCCTCTTTTCAGTCCTGACTGTGATGTCGTACCATGTGTGTGGAGTCAAATTAGGAAATGTTATTCGGCTCGACGTTGTCTCTAACTCCTGCTGCTCCTTTGTATCCCTGTTCGTAATTGTGACGTGGTAGGACTTGATATCGCCATGTGGTTTTTTAGGGGCCGCCCATGTTACCGTGGCAGTGTCCGTACCGATGTGCAGAAATTTTATATCTGTGACCTGCTGACCGGCTGTAAATAAGAGAGTTAGACGGTTAATCGAAGCAAGTATGTGTGTTGAAGCAAAACGACGCGATTTTAACCCTATGTCGCTAACATCAAGTTCTTACGCTCTGCCAACTGTCAACTGATTCCAGCTGCTGCACTATACATGTCACTCACTTAATGCGCCAAGCGAACTTCTACTATAGACTGCGTATTGGCTTCTGACTGGTGAAACTTAAGTCAATGGTTATCTGCAAAATATGGCAATTGACAGTCGGGATAATCGCAATCCTGGATGATAAGGAGATTTATAGAACTGAATAAATGCAGGCGTAGCTCAACTATGAACCTCAAACCTGCTACCAAGGAAATTTTGACGGACTTGCTTTGTCTAATATAATAGTCTGTTCAGTGGGGAGATGAAGTTTTATCAGCAATAAGGAGATATCAGTATGCCGCAGTTTAATGGATCAAATAACCTAATTAATTCATATAATATTCAGTCAGCCCAGTTTTACCTGAGCGCTGGACCATTGAATTGGTGGGGCATTTTCGTGCACTCTTCCCAAGGCAGTGGTGAATAAAATATATTTCATTAGAAATGAGGTGAACGCTGACGACAATTTGACATAAGATATTATTCAGTACAGTCTTCGTTGATTACATGTAACATTTAATGAATGCGTTTCCTCTCATTCGTGGATGATAACAAAACTTATTTGGAACATTTTGCTGCGCACCTTAGTTAGCTTTAAATTCATTTATTGACTTGCACACTGTGTGACCCTTCGGGTGCATTCAGCCCCCTGAATCAAACTTAGTAGCCTAACTGTCGCAACTTATAGATTAGGTAATCCTTTATAAGAAAACAAAATTTTCTATATTTTTACATGTCAGGTATTCAAACGATGCAGTAAAACACACTTAAAACAATCCTTTTTCAAAGTAATTTTAGTAACGAATCCACGGCGAGTTAAATAAGAGTGCAATCAGTATATTGACATTGGAAATTCGGAAGATGTCAAAATTATCATTGAATAAAAAATGCAACTTTTCTCATGCTTATGTTTCGACTCAGTTTACAACTGTACATATATTCCGTTTGTATCGTACGTTTGAAGTCAGTTTTTTCACTTGCAACAAACTCCTAATCTCGTTAACGACACCAATAATTCAATATACTTATGTATTACGTTCACCAAGGGTCATTGATGCTTAATACCTATAGCAAAAAACTGGTATTTTAAATGTGTCCAATAGATAAACTGCAAAATTTCTTAATTTTAAAATTCAGCTTAATTAAAATTAAAATGTCGTGTAACTTTCTTGCGGGAACTCCAGGACCCAACCCCGCAACTAGAAAGTAAAGCACAAAGCAAACGGTGTACGTTATTTGAAAGCATCGCGCTGTAGCTCGTTTCCCAGTATCGTTCGTATAACCAATATATTTATATGTGAAGCGCATTCGCTAATTTTGGAATAAAAACGGAAATGAGAGACTTGCAGATGATGAGAACCTACGCCTTAAGACAAATCTTATTGCGCCCTCATGACAAAGACTTATTTTTGTTCATTTTTTTCCCGAGGGGGATTAAGACTATAAACTAGCCTTAATATGACCCCTTGCCCTCCACAGGAGGTGCACACGTAGCCTGTCTAGATCCCGTGGAATAAAAATAAGGTAAATGTTTGCGGAATTGAAATGTTACTGTCCACAAAATGCGTCAAATGCAGCTGTGCACGCCGCTCAAAATCAGGAAAATGAAATCATCAAGCAGATACAATCTGAGGCCCTGCATGGACTGAATTGTCATTCAAATTCGAAGCAAAAACGATTTTTTAGCTCACTGTGTGAGGTTGTGGTTTGGATCGCATCCAGGAGTATTAAGGCAGCAGACTGTCAGGGTTCTATAGCCCACATATGTGATATGGCCAGGACGATCTTGGTCGTCCATTGGCGCTTGACCCATTTGCTCGACCTGCTCGGTTCATGTGCGCGCGCGAGGCGCAATCTTTGCCCTTGGGCGGCTCGGACGCTTACATGCACTCGAGAAAGGTCTGGCCTTTCAATATACCGAATCGCTCATGTCCAATCGGCTTCCCTAAGCGAACTGCGGTTCTCAGTCAATATCTGCACTAACGGACACTTGGGACGGCGTCACACTAACGATTAAACGTCATGCAAGACAATGTGGCTAATTTTCCCATACTCTTCTGTAAGCAATATATGGTTTGTACTGCTCTGGCTTTCCCAAGACTTCTGTCATTATCGTAGGCTTAAGATTTCTCGAATGTTTACCTATACTAGGACCCCTCCTCCAAAGTAGGTGCAAACAAAATCTGCCTTTCACCGGTGCAGTGTAAGTGTTCGGTTTCAGTTAACCCAAAAAAGAAAAAAAATCTTTCGGCGTCCACAAGAGTCAAGCTTGCATAGTAGGGAAGGTCTTTACGCGGCCAACGCTCTAAAACGTTAGCTACGAGTTCACGTCGTGTCCTGTGAATTTATTCACACTTGGATATATTAAACACGCCTAACCAACCCGATCGTATGGAAGCAACCAATAGAGAACAGAGAGCAGACTGCTCAAGTAGGATTTTCTAAGCAATCACTGCCGGAAATGAAATGAATTGAACCCACGTGGTTTGAATTTTTTGAGCAAGACGAAAGCAATATTATTTCAACTTCAACGTCGAAAAAAATTGTCTTCAGAGTAAAACTGAATAAAGAAGGACACTGTGTTATATGATCCTTCGTCCAATTTTCTTCAATACCCTCGCTGTTCGACCAGGAAGTTTTCTCCAAATCGAGCACATTGCAGTTTGCTTGGCTTGGTTTACACACTCTACCTGTCCCAATCAAATTCGTCAGGGTCACTGAGGAATGTGTGCGGAGAGGCTGAGTCTATAGTTATGATCTGCTGTGCATTAATTTATATATTGCCTGTGTATAATTGTTTGCATACTCACGGATCAGACTATCTTGTTTGTAATAACGTAGTCAAACCGTTTCTACTAGCGTTAACACTATCAATTTGACACTTTAACCTACAGCTTGGATATCAGATTCGAAAACAAGCACAATATAAGAATTGGTTTGCTGTCTTTCCTGCTCCGGTCAACATGAAATAGGTTCTACTACCATAGACAATCTAGATTTTAAAATTTTTACCTTAGCCAGGATATTAGAGTAGAATACAAGTGCAACATAACTGCAGGCCATCCAAAATTTTGTTGTTATCTGTGCTCGCAAAACCCAAAATCAACCCCATGGGAACGCAGAAATGCAAAACCCGACTGTCGCGCGTGAGGAAAAAGTCGACTCTAGAGGTGGCATAGATCCGCGCACGCTTGCCTCAGGGGCCGACCGTCTTGACACGTCGGCCACCGCAACCGAGCTGCGAGGGCAGCCGGAAGTTACGTGCACTAGCACAGGTGAGACAATATGCCCAGAGGGTTATAATCACTGCAAAATCGATCTCACCTTTATCAAAACGCTTAAATCAATAAAGCCGCACCAATAAAGATTCGAGAGGAACAAGAAGTTGCCCAGGGTCCACTATGTGCACCGAGACAACTGCGTACTGGTAGGACGAAAGCACTGCACGCAAATGCTGCGAATGTTAAAAACCTTCCAGCCGGCAAAGTAGACACAAGGGCGTCAACACTTAGAGTGGAGGCCTCCAACGTTGGCTATATTACCGCAGCTGCGGAAAATTTGAATATAATTACAGTCGATAAAAACGAAAAGAGTGTACTAACACCTAAAGTTAAGACTTCCACAAAAAAGGGACGAGAGTGCCAACCTTTGAAGTAAAGTCCCAAACAGCTAACCAGTCAGACGCAGTTGAGGTAAATTTGAAAACCCTCAATGCCAACAAAGTAGATACAAGGGCGTCAACACGTAGAGTGATGGCCTCAAACGTTGGCCAAATTGCCGCAGATGAGGAAAACTTGAATACCCCCACAGTTGACAAACACAAAAAACGATAAGTGTGCCGGCATCTACAGTTAAGACTTTGTCAACAGAAGACACGAATGTGCCAACACTTGAAGTGAATGCCCAAACAGCTGACCAAGTAGACGCAGTTGATGTAAATTTGAAAAACCTTCCTTCCAGCACAGTAGATACAGGTGCGTCCACGGTGAAGGCCCCAAAAACTGACAGGGTTGCCACAGTTGAGGCAGATTTGAAAAAGCTTGCTGTTGAAAAAAAAGATACGATTGTTAAGGCCCTCAAAGTTTTAGCGCCAGGCCCCGCAAAACAGCATGGAAATCGCAGCGAAGTCCATGGCCGGGAAGCAACAGCATCGGCCAGCCCAAGCCCGAGGCCCGCAAAAGAAAACGAGGCTGGTACTGCACCAATATACTCCGGTCTCAAACATTACCGTCAAAATAGCAGCACACAACGTTTTAGTCAGAAAGTAAGCGACAATATCGTAGGCGTTAACAATGTCGCTTAGACAGAATCCATCGTCATAATACAGGGATTGGCAGAATCAACCGCAACCACTCCCATGAATCAGCATTCCGCAGACATCCACCTCTTCGGTGCGCTTATGAACAAAATGCTGGGACACAACGTAACAATCGAGTACGTTAACGCATTACGCCTTGGAAAACGATCAAAGGGCCCAACTGGATCGATGAGTCCCAGACCTCGGAAGGTGGTCCTGGCCAGCAGCCGAGAAGCAAAGCTCATCCTGTCTTAGCGTTTTAGATTAAGAGACTCTCAACCGGGAGTTTTTTTAGCAGGATTTCTCAGTTGCAGAACGAGACAAACGACGTCAACTCGTTTTATAAATGAAGAAGCAACACAGCACAGGAGAGAAAAACTTGGTTATTTACAACAACCAAGTTATAAAACGTCCATTGTTCTCACCTTGGACAGGTGCGTTCCGGGTAACCACGCGATCGACTTAGTAGGGGGAGGGTTGAGCCCGAACGTAAAAACAACCCGAACAAACCAACAAAGGAAACTTAAGTGCATGTATACCAATGCACAAAGCCTGCTGTCTTAATTACACTATCTCAAGATGACTATGTGCCAAGTGGAACCAGATGTGGTCTGTATAACAGAAACATGGTTATTCACAAAGATAGACAGTTGGGAAAGAACTCTACCCAGTTTTTAGCTGTTCCGAAAAGACAGAGCCGGGCATGAGGGTGGGGTTTTGCTCACCTATGTGAGACATGGCCTGCAAGTGTCAAACAAAACTGACCAGCCAGCGTCTGATATAGAAGCCCTTTGGCTCACCATCAGAATGCCGGGGTCTCAAGCCCTTGAACTCTTGGCAGTCAATCGAACACCGTCGAATGATCCAGAGTCATACAAAAGCCTGATTGAAGAAGTTAAGGTATTTGACGTGCGATCCATTTACATGATTAATGGCGACTTTAGTGCTCAGCATATGGACTGGAACCTCTGTGCTGCGACAGGGTCAGAATTAAGTTTCGATCGCCGACTCCTACGCACGGTAAAACAAGCCTTTCTATCACAGCACGTCTTATCTCCGACCAGGCAGCGTGAAGGGCAACAGGCTAACTGCCTAGATCTTGTACTGTCAAAATTACCTGACAGTGTAGACGTCTTAAATTGTTTACCTTGCTCGAGGCAAAATCGACCACGTAGTATTACAGTGGGAGTACTCATTGTTCTCTGTACCTGATCTTGGCGCGACCGTTAAACACAATATATGGCGCGAAAAAATTAATCAAATGAGAACCAAGGTGCGCAGCGTAGACTGGAGGGTGGCATCCACCGGGTGCGTCCACGAAGATTGGACGCTGTTAGAGACCGTACTTCACGGGCTAATCACTAGTTTTTGCCCCATTTCGAAAATGAAAGCCACAAATAGGCCCCAGTGGCTAATAACCACGCTGAAGAGGGAGGTTTACCGTCAAGAAAAGCTGCTACGAACGTATCGGAGAGTGAACACCACCGATTCGTACAACAAGTTAAAAGCGCAGACAAATAGGCAAAATGACCTTGTATTAAAAATCTGCAAAAATTTCGAGGGTGACTTTATAAACCTTGCAGTAGGAAATCCGAAGGTCTTCTCAAACTACATTAGGCGACCTACCCGAAATAGAGACCCCACCCGTTGTTCAAAACGGATGATGGCGTCGAATTTTGCAAGACCAAAGCACAGGCCGATAATCTATCCGGATACTTTCAGTCGGTTTTACGAGAGAGGTCGAGCTAAACGTTACCTATTTGAGTACCGAGAAGGATCTGACTATTGAATCAATGTGCGTACAGATGTTACTCTCCTGCAAGAACTTCTTAAGCTCCAAGACACTAAGTCGCCAAGACCGGACGACATGCCTCCAATGTTGTTGAAAGAGCTAGCAGTGGAGTTGACAGAACCCCTGCAGTTACTCTTTCGGGCCTCCCTAAACACAGACCAACGGCCATCCGACTGGAAGACAGCGTGGATCTCACCCATACAAAAAAGTGTGATTCGGGCGCCCACAAACAACTACAGGTCAATAAGCCTTACTGCAATATGTTGCAAATCATGAAGCGAACTATAAAAATAGAGTTGATGCAATTATTAGTGTCATTGACATCTTTCTGATAAATAGCACGGATTCCGTAGAGGATCGTCCTGCTTGACAAATCTCCTCTTCTGTCTACAGCAATGGACCAGAGCACTTAATCAAGGAAACACGGTGCACGCAGTCTTCATAGATTTTTAAGAAGGCATTTGACACTGTGCCATATCAGCGTCACCTATAAAAACTTAAAAGTATAGGGTTAACAGGCAACCTTTTGCGATAAATCAAAAACTTGCTGACTTGCCGAACTCAAACCGTTGTATTGGTGGTCATCGATCGGGGGAGGTGGCAGTCGATAGTGGGGGTCCTCCAGGGTTCTGTTCTGGGTCATTTCGTTTTCTTTATGTACATCGACGACTGCATTAGTGGATACGTCTGCGAAACCACAATCTTCGCCGACGATTTAAAACTCTGGAAGGTCATTCGTGGCGAAGAAGACGAAGCAAGTCGGCAGGCATCTTTGCACCGACTCGAGCAATGGTCAAACGAGTGGCTCCTGCCATTTAATGTCACCAAATGGAACACAATGCGTTTAAGTAGTACTAGCTTTTAGTATCGGAGGGTTTGCAACCCAATTAACACACCGCTGCCAGAAATAAAGGTCCAGAAGTATCTGGGCGTGTGGTTCACTCCCTCACTTAAGCCATCACTCCACAGCCTGAAGGTGGCCAAATCCGCAATATCGAGCTTGTATCTAATCAAGCGCGCCCTTGTTAAGTTTGACAAAGTTGTATTTGGCAAGGTCTTCGGCACGTTTGTGTGATCCCATCTGGAATTTGCCATTCAAGCCTGGAAACCTTCGACATTCAAAGACAAAAAACCCTTGAAAGGTTACAACGAAGGGCAACTAAGTTAGTGCGAGTCCAGACGTACCTTCCTTACAAGACACGACTGACCAATCTTGACTTATTTTGTCTGGCTTACAGACAGCAGTGCGGTGACCTGATACAGGCATTTCACATGCTGCGTGATCAAAACTGTTGCCTAGCATCCAACGATTTATTTGAACTGGCCACTACTACCAGACTGCGTGGACACAATCTCAAGCTACGTTTGACTGGGGCAAGATTAAACACACGAAAAGTGTTCTTCTCTAAGAGGGTAATCCACGCATGGACTGCTCTAGCCGCATACATTATCATGTCGCCATCTGTGAACACGTTTAGGTTGCAGTTGAATCAGCATAGAAAAAGAAATTATCTTTAATAAAGCGAGCTTATTAGATTTTAGTTTAACTTTTTTGTGAAACAAAATACTGCTCACTCCATTTTAGTTATATTTTTGCTTAAAATAACTTATTGCAGGTTTCATCCTCTGGTTCGCATGGGCATACGATGGGCGCATCTCCGCCACCATGATTACCGCAGTCATCTCCCCGTGTGACCATTAGGATAATAAGCAACCGCGATGGCCTTCTACTGGCATGATCCAAACACTTTCAGCAGCAGGACATCCGATTTAAATGTTCCCTTCGCCCATCTCCCTCAGGCAACAGTTTTTCTTCTTTAAATCCCACAAATGGCATACAAAACTAAACCTATGAATGATGCCTTAGTAGTTTTTTACTGTTTACCCCCCTACCGCATTTCCATCACTGGCAACGCCACATGTTGTGCGTTATAGCCATTAACAAAGAGGGAGTTTGCAGGCATTTACCTATATTTTCCCAATAAAACTGAACTGAACTGAACCTACAGTACACAATAATGACCAAGTCATTTTTTGACGTACCGTCTGAATGATTTCTGCAGCCGCTGGTGTGTTTTAAGCTGACAGATAATACAAGAAAATTTTAACGAGGTCGATCATTTTGCTGATCGCATCCTAAATGAAGTCTATAACCCCTCCACCCTGAACTGAAATACTGCGAAGTCTTCCCACCCAATGCGTCGAGGATTTTGTCATATGGCATCAGCATATTTGCACTCTGGATTCCAATTCCCAGCACGCTACCTCGCGTGCGAAGAAGTGAAAATAGAGCAGATGAAAGCTGGTTTGTTTCCATTGTAGATATGAATATCGTTTTAAAACTTTAATTTTGAATATAAGATGACCTTTTACTTTTTAAAATTGCCCATTTCTTAACCGTTCCCTTCCTCTCTGAGCATGGAGCCTTTGTTGCTGCAAATTTATGATTTTTCATCTTAAATAATGTGAAAATGTTGTCTCTCTCCTGAAGAATAGAACATCTTGCATGTGCTCACGAACTATCTACAAAAAGTAACTAAATATTCAAATTTGCCTACATCTTCCAATGCATTTTCCAGACGTAGCCGTAGGATCTCGTTTTAAATATGGAAGTAGTAACCAAATTTTTATATTGGCAGTCGAAACACTCCTTTATTGGAAAAACAAACTCTGGCTGTATTAAGCCTTTATGCATATTACGGTTAATAATTACGCTTCATATGCGAACAATCGTAATGCAAATTCCCTAAAAAGTGACACTGTAACCAACACAAAAGAAAATATATTCCATTGAAAAACATAATGCTGCTTATAAAGAAAACATCAAAAGAGCCTATAAAGTATGCAGACAGTCATTTACCTCCACCTACTGTATAGTTTACCAACTAAGGTTGCATGTAGTTGACTAAATTATAAAATAAATAATTGCGGCATCACCGGCAGTAGAACCCGTCCTGCAGAAAAAGCCTTTACGCACCCGTCGTCGCGAATGCTTTCACAGTTGGGTCAAATAAGTTATTACGAGGTTTGGCAGATTTGCTTAATTTCAGCTGACCCAATTGTGAAAAAAAAAAACTCGAGGCGTTCGGCTGAATTTGAACCCGCGTATCAGAAAGACCTTTACCGCCAGGCAAAGCTATAACCGCTAAACTACAAACTTCCTGTCTCGCGTCACTACATTTAATCACACTTGGGTCGCCATTACCCGCCCAACTTTACGTTCCATATGGAATCTACCGATGCGGACCAGCAAGCTGACTGATCATCTGCAAAAGAAAAACACACAACTAATGTTTAATCACGTCCCCTTTTATATTTCAGCACGAATAAGCAAACATAATTCTGTCAAGTTTTCAGTTCAGCAATGTGAAATAAATTTTACCAATATTTCCAATATCGCAAAATGATACTTCAGTTTTAATTACCGGCCTAGATATATGCTCTTTGGGTATACCATTGCGTTTGCCCTATTTACTTTCAACCGCAAGCGCATTTAATTTCATAGACGCCTTACGGATTTGCTTGCACTGGTGGGGCACGTTCCCGTATGCACTGCAGCACCCCAAAATGTATGGACAGTAAAATAATATTTTCTGAAGTTGATTTAAAACTGGATGCTTGCATATATTCAGATACCATCATAAACTGTGCTATGGTCTACTTGTAACATTTTCTCGCAAATGAATGTTCGAATTTGGAGTCCGTGTTTACACATAGGCATTACAAGGTGGCAGTTGATTGTTGATATGGATAGCTGAATGCAATAAATTAGTCACTAGACAAAAGTAATATTATATTCAGCAGCTGCTCTAATTTAGGCAATATTAGCACAGAAGAATTACAAGATGTTTACCTTGGATTTTGTTCTTTGGCGTAAACGTTTTCCGAATTTGGACTACGGACCGACCTAACTGTAGTCAAAATGCTTGTCAGTTGACAAAAAAGTTTCTTGCTGCTAATAACGATTTTCTTATAAAAATGCATACAGGCATGCATGGTTAACCATTCACCATTGTTATCTCTACCGCATGCAGGTCGAGTGAATGAAATAAGCAGTTGTTTAGGTTTATTCTCTCAATATCTACTGATTTAATCAGTAAGTTTGTCCAAGATTTCTAGTCGATACGCCGCTGTTCCCATGAGAAAGAATTAAAAAAATATTAACAATGCAGATGACACACACATGTATTAAAAAAACCTGCCTTTGTCCTTAACCGCTGCAATGCAAATGTGCTCTAAGCAGACATGTTTTCGAAAATCCCTTCTGCCTCAATCGGTTGCTAAGGAAGTTGCGGGTGGCTAAAAAGTGCTTGAGAAGATGTTGGTTGCATGGTCCTTCGAACGCACATTCTCCAATGCCAAATAAACTTGGGGTTAGCTATCACATTTAATTGATACGGGGAACAATAGCCCACTAACAGTGTTGTACTTTAAGCTCCTGGGCCATCGTGAGGCAGCCAATCAAGTATGCATGCGCGGCTTACTACGTATGTACCTGACATGTTTATTCGTGTATGTGGAGCCAATTAAAGGGCAGTGTTTTTGCTTAGACATGGATATTGCAATGCCTCCCGAAACCCATATGGTGGGATGCAGGAACATTGAATATCATTTGCAAAAACCTCTGTGGAGTCTTTGAAGATCGTAAAACACAGCAGAGTTGACCAAGGCCAACATACCTACTCGCTTCGTGGTTTTTATTTTATAAATTCATTTCATCGTTTTAAGCAAGATCTGTTTAAGGAAAGTAAAACAGCATGAAACCTGAGTCTTTCACAATTAAAAAAAATCTTTTAAAAAACATATTTTATCGAACTATATGCGGTGGTTACAATGGTCTCGGGGAACTGCTTAGAAGCACCATGTAAAAAAGAACTATCGGTTGTGTTATTGCAAAAAGCATTACATTTCTCGTATTTGAACACACTATTCAGATCTGTGCTAAGACTGCAATACTCAGTGACTAAGTATATCGTTCTGGTTCCATTGTTCATTACACTTTTACATATTTTCAATTCCAATGTATTATTTACCATAATAACTTAGCGTCATTTTATAATTAATTTTTCTATGCAATTTACGTGAAACTTGTACCGATAGAAGAACTTACGCATACGACAGCGTCACAATCTGGATAAAACTAGGGGTGACGCAAAAGTGGTAAAAACGTGTTTTGATTCCCTTATAGCAATGTCGGAGAGGATTATCTTTTTCTGCGTTCGGCCTTACCGGCTTGGGTGCCAAATTAAGCTGCACACAGGCGTCCCTCTGCATCTGCTGCTTTATGAAATAAAAACCACATGCACAAAACACACTTTATCATTCTATTCCACATGATTGGTGTTGCGGTCAAAACCCAAAGCGATTTATATTCACGAAATATGTACTATGTAGCAGTCCAATACATGACGGAATTAACTGTCTATCATCAAATTTAAAAAAAAACATGGAAATGACCAAGCGAAATGATTATATAATAGAAAGCTCCTATACATTGTCCAAATCAAAAAAATGCATTAAATGCGTTAGTGAATATTAACGTTGCTAAAGTATTCATTGAAACATAGGGGATCTGTTTTAAAACAAAATTTTCTAAGGAATCGATACTAATGATCACCTACCGATTTATATTATAGTAAAAGGGGTCCTGTTTACATTTCACTGAACCTAATGCGCGAACACCAAAGATCTACTTTATGCAAAGATGATGGTGTGATTCTGTACTTTTTAAAGACGTCTTATTACTCTGTTCCCAGTATCGTTGTTAGTGTCTTGATATATGCTGTTGGTTAGACTATTGCATTTAATAATCTGGATAGAAAAAGCAAGCGCAATGTGTGGGTGTCAGTGTGTTCCAAATTGCAAGGTGTACAAACCATCCTATGCCAGAATGAAATACATATGGAGTACTCTAAAATCTAACGTCAAGCTTAACTGCAGGAAAATGTTTCTCGAAGATAACGGGAATACATACTGGCGTGAGATCCAACGACGAACAGCAGGAGGAAGACAGCATGAAAGAAGGCGCCCACGGTGATTGCCATGTTACGGATACAATTACAAAATGGCACATATACTGTTTATTTATATTGCCTTGTGAGCACTTTGGACCGTATTGGGTGACTTCAGTAGAAATCGACCCGGTGTCTATGCCGAATTTCATAGCGCCAATACCGGAGGTATCGCGATAGTCCTTTCGCTGCATATCATTGGCTGTCTTGTTTTTCCCTGCTCGCATGCTCCTTATTTGAAGGTCATTAGCATTAATGTTAAGGAACCTCGGCGTGTCAATCACGCGCATCAGGGCCAACGGCGCCGGTGCGGACCTGTCAGCCAAGGCTGAATTGCCCATTACTCACTCGTTTCAGACGTTGACTGCACGCGTCTTCGCCTGCTGTGCATCTGCTCAATAGCTGTTTGCTAATATACCATCGCTCACTGCGCACTGTACATAATATAACTCTATGAATCAAGTTAATTTTGCTGATAACTGTTATACCTTTGCTCTTTTTTACGCTAAATTTGTTTTTTCCCCATAATATCGTTGTATTTACCCTGTTTAAGCCATACTTGTGGCGTGATAAGAGGCGCTGGGCGTTGAGGGAAACATAAAGCTTTTGTCGAACCGTAGAAGTGCAGGTTGACCAGCTGTTACCCAGGGATTAGCGACCTAATATTGAAGACGACGTTTATGGCGTGGAAATGAATTGTGAGTCGTTGAGGAAAAGTGTTTCAAAATCACTTTTGTGAGGGTAGACTTGCTACCTTGTCTGCAGACTTAAACAACGAAAGTTTGTTTGAGGGATACACGTACTTGAGGTCAAGGAACTGCAATGAACTACGCATCCATGCCATTGGGTTCGGCCAACTCCTCAGGTGATCTCTCGAGAATACCTCTGGAAAGGCCTCTGGCCTCGAAGGATGACTTTTACAAGTTCCACCGGAATTTGGAGGAAGATGACTTCCGGGAACAACTGGTATGTTACAATAACCTCACTAAGGCTTTCTTTCAGGTGCGCTTCCTCAGTTGCGTCGGCCGACGAGATTTGGACAACTTAATAAAACGAGTGTTCCAAGTCCTTCTCATTGAGGAGATTTCCACATACTTGAATTTCTGCGGAGTGAAGTCAAAGGAGGCTCTACATGGCACTCCTCTAAATGAGGTCACTGCAGGTATTCAGTTCAAAATCATTTAACCTATTGTAATAAAGACGCCTATAAACTGTGGTCCAAAGACGCACAGTCAAATGCTCATGCCTTATAAGATTGTGCATCCACGAGATTTAATAAAATTTTGAATGCGAAAAGAATACGACGGCTAAGGGATAGTGATGGTACACATTATTTCGTGTATCACCTAAATGCTGTCTTTTAGATGAAGAAAACACCGTGGGGCCGAGTTAGCAGCCAAAAAGTTGCGGGGAACTAGCCCCTAGACCACCTTTTTGTACTGTTATTTTTATAATAAAAAATGAAAAAAAATGTCCAATATGGTTTTTTTCATGCAAATGGGCTGCGTTCACTACCGACGAGGGGCGATACAAAATTGGATGTTTTTTACTGCAGTAGGGCTTCAAATATGCTGCGTTTACTGGCGACGGGGGACGATAAATAAATGGATGGGTTTACTACTGCGGAAAGAGGGGCTTAAATACTCTGATCGAGGCATGGCACCGTATCGCGAATTTTTCGCTATGGAATCCATGGCGACCTTAACAACCAAAATCCGCAACTTTTCCGGCTGGAATCCACCATGGAATTCGGTATGAATTTCTACTAGGGAAACGTCCCTTCTTTACGGAGAGGTACACTTGTTCATACACCCACATTGTTCCTCCTACCATGGACTACTCTAAACAAGCATGAATGTGCTCTGTCATCTAAGTTGGCATAGCCAAGTCTAAGTTTGAAGGAATTAAAGTGTATGGCAATTTCCCAACTCTGAACAATTAACGTGAAATTTAATCTTGGTTTTCCATAAAGAACAGGCAATAATGCTCGTGAGTGACTCCCATGAAACTGCATGTTTAAGTCTAAATGCAACATAATCTATGCGCGAAAACCTGTCTAATTACTTTCGATCGCGTCATGGAGTCTGCCAACTTGCATACAAAAATGCGCACTATTTTTCACAGGCATCTCTCCGGGCATCTTTTCCTGCCTTTCGAGGAGAAAGTTAGGTTATTGCTACGGTAATTGTTATTTTATACATACAGAAATTTTACGTTCGTTATAGATTCAACTAACATGGCAGATTGCATTCCTATGCATAACGTGCAAGATTAACAGTATATAAAACATAGTTGCTCACATTTTTGGACAATTGTGCTCTGTTAGTCTAAGACATGGATTATAAAGTGATAGAGAGGGGGTGTATGGCGTGTCGACCGAAATACAGTCGACCTCGGCTTTATTCCGAAACGCCGTCTGCGGGTGACTGACTGCATTATGAATGGTTACATATTCATAGATTATCCACCTCATGTGAGGTGACGTTCTTGGAATAATATTTTTGAATGAGGTAAATACTTAAATGGGAGAACATGCTTAACCTCCGCAAAATCTACTTTTAAATCAGGATGTAGCTGGTTTTTGTATTTTCACATGAGAACATCCTGTGTCACCCACATATAGTGTGCGTCTACTACGAAGGCAGAATTGAAATGAATTCAGAGTTATTCACGCTAGTGCGTCCGACGTTCCCTGATATGTGTGAGATACACGCAGTTAAGAGAACGAACTATGACTTTGCGTTTATTTCGTAATGCGGACCTGCTTAAAAAAGAAAAAGCACAGAACAAATGTTCACGATGAAGAGGCTGTACTCATTATGTGAATCGTTGAATCGCTGAAAAAAATGTTGACATCCACATGCGAGCTACGCCTGTCCAAGATCGTACAAACTGGCAGGCCATCTTTGTTGAATTTTGGGTGGCCATCCAAGCGGAAGTTATGGTTTCCTTGTGACCGGAGACGTTTCAGGTAACAGTTGTCTATGAAACCTGCCATTTGGCGTCTTCTAAGGCGGTAAGTCAAGTGTGCCTCTACTTCATCCGTGTGCTTTTTCTCTTTCTCTTCTTTCTTAAACTTTGGCTGGTCTGCCAAGATAGTATGAATTTTTTGAAGGTAATCCGACTTTTTCTTTATGACGACACCTGTTCTTTTATCAGGTCTAGTAATCAGGATGTCTTTATTTTCTCGAGAAAGCAGTATAGCGATCTACTGCGTCCGCTTATAGGTTCACTTGCGAAACTTTCAGCTATGAACTCCACTTCCATACGGTAGTGACTGCGAGCCACCTACGACATTTGAAGTGGAATCGATATTAAAATGATTAAAAGTTCCGAAAGCAGTGGGTTAAAATGATATCCCAGAACAGGCCTACCAAACTAATTTTCTTGCTTTGACGGAAACGCAACATTGACTTTACTCGACAATATGGACTACCAAATTCCCACCGTCTGACTCGTCACTGTCCATTAGTTTACCGTTACCGAAGCGCGGTGACATGACCTTATGTTCAAACTACCGCGGCATCAGCCTCATAGGTATAGCCGCCAAAGTGTTTTCGACCATCCTTCCGCGTAGATTTTTGACAGTACACAATCTTCGTTCTCGTCTTAACCACGCTCAAATAAAAAGTGTTTAGGGCACGACCACACCTATGAAAAATGTCATTTTTATTTAAGAGAATTATTCAGAAATGCCTTAAGAATTAACACAAGCTACAATGCATACTTACGAAACAGGCTATGCGTTCAACTTCGCGGCTTTCAAGATACTCGCCTACGCCCAAAAAAGTCGTGCCAGGAATTAAATAGAGCCTTGTCCACAGACGATAATTCAATCAGCCGATATATAAAATTACTGCCGGTGCACTGAGCCTTACGTATGCACGTCCAGACGTCAGTTAATGTTAATTGTCCCATTTGTCTCTTTAATTAAAGCAATTTTCGTTGTTACCGCCCTCAAAACCCTTAAAAATTTTCTAACCACTAACTATTGTATACATCTTAATTCATTCTCACTCTTAGGGTGCTTTGCGGTATATTCCCGCATCCTTATTACCTGCGGGCTCCTCATAATTGGCTAGTGTACATCCGCTATTAGAAATCTACTTTAGCTTGGTTTTTTTATCTGAAGAACGCGTTTCTGTAAAAGTTTAATTGTTCAAGTAAATCAAAACATCAATCATATTAATCAACCTTCTTTCCTTACCAATGCAGTGCCTTGAACAATAACGTTTTCATTCATCCATGAGCTTTCCGCACATTTTTAATTTCCACAGGTTTTGCATGGATATGTTAATTTTCGTTTCGGCGATTCAGCGATTAACATAATAAGTACAGCCTCTACATCTTGAACAATAATTATGTGTTTGCTTGTAAAGGCAAAAAAGCACAACCCCATAGTTTGTCTTCTTTACAGCTTGCATCATAGACATATCAGTGAACGTAAGAGGCACTATCGCAGTGGGTTAAGAGCGTCTAACCGTGTAACTGCGATCTTCAGACCATGCCTTCTTGGTGGAGAAGAGAGTCTGTGAAGGCCAGAGTAGATGGAAGAGTTTATTGTGTACACAACGGAAGAGGAGAATAGATTGACTTGGGAGAGATACGTCCGATCAGTAGGTTGACCGGGCCCAAGTGAGGTCTTAGGGTGGTCGGGCAGGAAGACGGATAGACGGAGATCTTTCATTGGGTAGGTCGGCCTGGAGCATGAGGGCAGAGAGGCAACTTGCGTCGGGCACGCATGCAAGCTCCTCATTTGTCGCCTCATAGATGCAAGAGCTATTATTGGCTGATCGAGACGTCGAGAAAGCACATCGGTGAGCGTTTGGGAAAGTGTTCTTCGACGCGAGCTAGTTAGGCAAGCACAACCCGCTACAGCACTAGCGTAAATATCCCTGGATTCATTTGAATCCTGCCTTTTGAGTGTATGCAGAGTATATGTGTTTGACACAGGAATTCTCATTCAATAAAATAAAATCACCGACATCATGATTAAGAAGTAGAGTTTATGGAAGCTAAGCTTGCTTGCTCATTTAAGCATGCAAGATATACTCAAAAAATAATCAAGTTTGCTGTTTCTTATTTATGAAGATTGATAATTGTAAGAGATCTCGTGTCCAGGCCAAAAGACAAATCAATGCGGTTAGTCAGCAGTCGTTCTTTGTACATGAATTTGGCTTGAACTAGAAGGCTTTTATTCAGTCTTGAGCTTTCGCAATGTAATATTTCCTACAATTACTATATGTGGAGGCTGTATTTAGTTGCATTTTAAAGTAATCTATTCCATTCACAGATAAGCAGAATAAGTAAAACCTTCTCATCCTATATTACAACCATGTGCTTTTTTGGATTGTCAGGGCCGCATGATAAATACAAACACAATCCTAACTTTCGTCTTCTTAACAGGTTCTTTTTAACACAAAACAGTGAACGTAAGAATAAGTACCGTTAAAAACTTCGGATTTATTTGACTCCTGCCTTCTTAGAAGACGTAAACTATATGTAGTTGACACAGGATCTTCTCATGCAATAATACAAAATCAGCAACATCCTGCTTAAGAAGTAAATTGTGGGGAGGTGAGTTAGTGAAATTTCATGAGTACATCTTGTTTTTTTAGAAGGACATCTTTTTTCTTCATATTTATAACTGTATGTCCAAACTCACGACGCGCATGCGCAGAGGCTGGTATTTGCAAATCGAGTGTGGCGGCAGTCTTTAAAGAAATGTTTTCTCACACCATTATCCTTCTCATTATCTGCCGAAACGGACCGGAGTTATTTAAGTTTCTGTTAACGCACCCAACAGCAGGACCCTATACATAACAACCGTGATTTACCAAACAGCATGTTGCAATCTCAGCTCCATTTAGCCCTTACACCAGCTACCTACTTTTTTAGATAGTTTCCATGAGTTTAAGATGTGGATGTAGCTGGCGGCATTCTGGCGTGGTAACACCAACGAAACGAAATTTGGGCCTTCACCGTATATGTTACCAATGTACTGCCGTATATTAGTTGCGTCGTAATTTGCTGGCAGCCTTTATTCAGTTCGAAGTGATGATTGAGCCATTGCCACTGTCTTAAAAATCAGCCTTATATAACCAGCTGCGGAAGGAAATCGCTTCCTCTTATTAAGTTGGTTTGGCAGATTTGCTTGCCTCAAGTTGACCCAAGTTTGAAAACCCATAAGCATTTGGCGGGATTTGAACCAGCGCAACTGAGAAAGCTTTTGCTGTAGGCGAATGCTCTACCGCTAAGCTACAAATGCCAGCTTTACGCTACGAGTTTAATCACACTTGGTTTGATTTTAACCACTGAATTTTTTGATCATATGAAATCATCAATACGGGAGCAAGTTGACTGCCCAAGCAGGATTTTATGTTATCATTCCTGAATTAAAAAAAATTGAATGAAAGCAAGTCAGGTTAAGCAGGGTAACACCTACGTGCCGTTCTACTAAATCGACTAGAACAGATTAGAGAGGGGAAAGTAGATGGATTGACAGAAGCATTTAAAAGTTTTAAAATTCACAAACTGTCGGTGCCCGTGTGGTTAACCAGGCAGCGGTACCGTAGTTAACGTTTGGATTGAGGCTCTATTAAACGAACACCGTAGTCGAAATCCAAACACTATCTCACAAACCAGACTTCAAGCACCAAATGGCAATATTTAAAACCGTTCAGGACATTTTGATCTCAGGTGTTCTCAGCCGGAATGTCAGAGGAAATATTCTGAATGGCATACAGTTTACTTCGCATTACGCGCGTTCTTGTTTAGGAAAATATGTTGTTGACAGAGTTCGTTTGAAGTATATAACTTTTCTCAAAGTAACGTATTCTTGCTCAACGGGGAGTCCGTGGACATTAAGCAATCGGCGGATCACAGGGCACAGTCCTCCGAAGCATAGCAGGTAAAATATCCACGATCTTTCTCGAATTCTTTCATTGCTAGCTTGTAGAAGAAAACTGAATGTCAGCATATCTGGTGCATTTTCGTCCACTATCCTGAAGATAACCGTGAAATGTGTATGCGTCTGCAGATTTACCGATAACTTCTTTTTGGAAAAATGCCCTCGGAGTTTTAAGCAAAATGTTAACAAATGCCACTGGAATGCATTCAAGAAATGACTGAATTATTCTCCTTTGGCGTCCCCAAAGTGTGGGCTCCCACAGCTACACAAGCAAGCCCTCAATTTTGAGTCCTGATCAATGTGTTTGTTACAGAAAAGTCTAACAACTAACCTGCCTTCCGAGAATCGGAAGGCATTTCTATCGAGTTATATTACTTCATGTGGTTTTCAATACGTCTGTTTGAAGATATAGCTGTCCTTTATTTTGAAAAAAGTTTGACTTAGGGGTTTTCGGAGAAACAACACTTGATAGTTTAACCAAAATATCATAAACGTTAACTATACATTTAAATGCACATAAAAGTTCAATCACGATGATATTATTTGGCAAGCATCTTATAAAAAGTGAAAAAGTTGGGAAGCGAACGAAGGGCAGCTCCTTGGCTGTGTATCATGAACAGGAAATAAAGCAGAAACCACATGACATTAATTGATTAAGGATACTATACTGCAACTTGGTTTCTGAAAATCGCTCGTCAGACCGGCATATTTATATGTTTAACTGTCGCAATTATTGAAACAAAAAACAGACAGAATAGACAATGACCACTCGACACCTGCCAAAAATCACATCGCTGACTTATGACGAGTTTGTGTTTTCGTTCATGTTACGTTCAGAAACGTTCAAAGATTGCTTAATCTTCGATACATAAGTTTCTGTTTAAACAAGTTGGGACAGGCTGCGTTTCAGCCTGCACCCACTGTGACTTAGGCAAAAGGCTACATTTGTTATGAGCCCTCTTCCAGAAAAGGGGCATGCATAATCTCCCTATCTGCCATGTTCTCAAGATTTGACTAATTTTGTTTTCCATATTCTAGACAACTGGAGCGCTTGATGGGAAGTGCTCGGCTGACCTACCCGCAATCTGTCATATTGGACACGAAAACAATGTTGAAGTTCAAAAAGCCAATGCATGTTTCTGCAAGTGCTCCATTGAAGGGTAGTTTGGCGAAAAGATGGGACGGGGTAAGGCAAAGTTACACAACATATGCTGCGAGCTGAAGATTTTTGGTGTTAAAAGACCTTATGCGCAGCAAACTCACCTTGAAGCCTCTCCTTTGGCAAAAACATCTTCTGATGTGCGATACTATGTTACAGACCCTGGGAAGACAAAGCTGTCGACTCATCGTTTTTGAGCTGGGTGCAAAGCTTCTATTCGTGTTCAATTAAGGTGTTAAGCTTGCAACTATTGCGGGAAACATACGATGATGCTAAGCCATTTTAAGACACATCTCATACAGCTACAATTCATATTTTGCTTCACAATGTCAAGCAACATGAGGCCTATTTCTTGCACAATTTAACACAATTTTAAAGATCACATAGCGTACACATTTTAGTTTTTAAATAGCTCTTGAACAGTTGGTACTAAATTTTAAAACATGTATACATCATGTCCATAAGGCTACCTCATTGCAACCTTAGTGCCGTTGGTAATTGGAAGAGTACGCGGACAACCACATAAGAATTAAAGGAATTATGTAAGAAAGGTAGACTGCATAATACCTCCCAGCATATTGTCACTTGCAATTTTAAAAGAACACTTTATGATTGGGTTTTTCCTACAAAAGGTAAGGACAATCTACAGATATACAGATCGAAACTTTCCTCCCTCATAACAACAATATTAAAAGTATTTCATTAATTATTAACCCATATCCCACTATGTCTTTTAACTCCCCGCCCGAAAACCCCCTATTACCACCGTTTCCTACGAGAAATTGCTAAAACATAAATATATATTTCCGAAAAACTACTTGACACATATAAACGTCACACCATATTTCCTCTTACGTATAATCTGGCTGTGTACAAGCATCTTACTAAGCGGATATTACATTCACTATCTTTCATACCGATGACAAGTGGCACGTTTCAGATGAAGGATATAATATGCCTACGAGAAATTGCTTTAACTTGAAATATATTTCCGAAAAACTAGCTGACACATTTAAACTTCCCACTATCCTTGTTTCATTATTTTCGCTGCATACATTCATAAGTTCAATAATTGTCAGTATCTTCAAAGTTTACATCAAACCCTTCAAAATACGATTAACTTAACAGCATTTGCCGAAAAAAGGAGCTTTTGGATGCCATTTCCTATGCAGATGGCCGTGTTGTTAGAAGTTGGAAATGCTTCAATGCATACAATATGTCTGCTAAAAACAACACATATTCTTATACCTATGATTAATCAAAAAAGTTTTTATGATACATAAACTTTTTAATTAATCTTTTTATTGGATATTTAGCTGAAAAACTTCAGCGTTTGTTTAACTTTTCCAAGGTAATCTAATATACTATTTATATGCGTTTTCTGAAGAAGAACGATAACATTTGACTTGAGATGGAAGAATATACCTTACACTGTATAACGGATTTCTTTCCACTTAAGGGGCTTAATTTCAAGATCAGTAAGAAGAGTTAAACTGCTGAAAAGCCAGCACATATTCGACCTTTTTATGAAATACTTATTATTTTTTCTGTCTGTTTCGTTTCTGAAAAATACTTGATTGAACGTATGGTTTACAAAACACTATATTTCTACATTACTTATTATCAAACAGGCCTCCTTAAAAGGTTTCATTGCGATAACACATAATAAATTTGTTAAAGCGCAGAACCAGCTCTGCGGTAAAAGCCAGTGCGATAGCCAGTTATTTTTAACAAATGGTGAATATGTTATAGTAGCCATTTGGAAGTTGAAGGGCACCGTTTTTCAGAATATGTATTTCACTTGCACAAAAGCCATAATTAAATTTGACGGAAAATGCTTCGAGGTTGATATTATCTGTTGGCAAACATGTTCCAAGTGTCCACACTCTTTTCCGCAGACATTTACTAAGGCATGATGACGGTTAACTAATCAAAACATAAAATATGCGACATTTTTGCTTTTACGAAATTATACAAAAACCATGCGAAATAGATGAGTACAGAGCCTTCTTGACTGAACTTCTTCGGTGTCTAGAAGTAAGTGTAGGGCACTACCGCTATGTTGGCAAGGACTAATAAGGCATGTTTTGTGCAGGGTTTTTCTTCTTTTCGTGTCTTAGTCGAAGGCGCTCTATGATTTATTATAATAACCCAGTAGACTGCCTGCGTTTGCTCAATAATATCATCGCAGAAACAGCAAGCGTGTGTTTTTTCAAACAGCATCAATGATTAAACACTCAGCCTCCATCGTATTTTTGATAGCAGACTTGAAGGTCAACAGTTTCCTGTTGCTGTGGTGGAGATTTGCACTGAATGCCCAACGGTACCGTGATAGACTCCAGGGTGATCCATACGTAGGAATGGCTACGTCTGGTTGATAACGCGTAATTGGCCAGAAATAGCCATTCCGGTCGCACGGTTCTTTGTCAGGTCCACTCCACGTACATGCGGATGCCCTACACGCGAGCGAGAACCCGGAGTCGGCAGAAAGTGTTCTTGAACCTTTTGCGAGAAAGAGTTGTCCAAAAGGCTAACCGGCAGCATACATCGATACACAACGACCCGATATCGGCAACATAGTGATCAAAAGTATTTTAAAAAGTACAGAAACAAACCTGCATCTCATATGTAAGAAGGTCCTCCAAGTTCGCACATTAAGTTGCGTGAAAATAAAGCAGGTCCTTTGTACTAGAATATGTATCGGTTGCTGAACAATGGTAACAATTCAGTAGATTATCTGGTTTTCAAACATTTTTCATTGTTTTATTGAATAAATAATTGACGTGAATATTTGCACATGCCATGCCAGCAATTTATTTTTTGGATAATGTATATCAGCTTTCCATTATATAATCAGTTCGCTTGGTATGTTCCATGATTTTTGTAATTTAATGATTACTGGATTATTCAGTTAGTTATTGGGCTGCCGCATAGCGGATTTTACATAATTCATAGCAAAAAATCGCTTTTATCTGGAGTTGTACTGTATGCAGTGTTTCTTGTCCTTTGAACCACACCGCCCCTCAGGTGGTGATATTACATTCTTTGGGCACTGGTTTTTTTTCATAAAACAGCAGATGTAGAGACTCGCTTAGGTGCAGTTTCAAACGACGTAAACTCCATCTGGCACCTTCTTAACCACAATTTGAAAGCCAAACCAGTAAGGCCGAACGCAGAAAAGCATGATCCTCTGCGGCATTAATAAAAGTGAATGTAAGCACGTTTGTCACCATCCTTGTGGCACTACCAGTTTTGTCCAGATTACGGCACTGTCATATGCGTAAGCTTATATAGCTTCATAGCAAGTAGAGTGCAATGACTGTCTGTGTAATTACAAAGGCTCTATTTATCTTCCTTTTAGAAGCAGCATCCTGAACTTAGTGGAAAATATTAACCATTGAGTTGGTTATAATTGCAGGTTTTTGGTGAATTTTGACGACGATTTGTCCATTATCCAGCGTATATATTATCCTTTATATACATAGGGTCAGGGTTTTTTTTTCTAATATAGCAGTGTGTTACCTGCAATTAAAAAAAGTGTTTACTCATTCCCTGTTTGTAGGGAGATATTTCGGCTTCGCTGGCATATATATAGAAAGATGTGTGTGAATTCGCAAGTACACTGAATATAGTGTGTATATTTTGTGATAACATTAAATTTGTTGTACACTATATACAAAAGGTGAGATGCGTAACGAAATCGCAGTGGCTATAACTTGCATCCACTTCAACTTTATTAAGTGCAGCTTTTTATGATGCTTGTATTCATCAAGTTACCCCAGATGCTGTCAAACCTTTTTTCTTACTGCTATTATGACTTGGCCAGCATCGGCCTGGCAGACGATAACCCCTTTGGGACCTCTGATCACCACATAAACTTTCTTTAGTTCGGAAGCCTTTTCGATCGGTGAATGCACATTCCTGAGTTAATATATACCCGACCAGCAGTGACAGCAAATGGCAGGTTACGAGGCGCTGATGAACTGTGGTTAGACGAAGTGCTTATAACCCATGTGATAGACACCAGTGGTGAATCAACTGCGCCATCTGTGGGTGCGTTTGTTTCTGTTGTCACACCAGCCGGTGCACCCGGCTTTGCTTGGCCGATGAAGGCTAATGAACCCAAAAAAAATCTGTGTCAATTTACCCCCAGATGCTGTCAACCCCCCCCCCCCCCCAAAAAATGTTATTATGACTTGGCCCAAATCGGCCTGGCAGGCGGCCACCTGTTGGGGACCTCCGACCACCACGTGAACCTTTCTAGGTTCGGATGCCTATTCGATCGGTGTTCGCACATTCCTACGT
>JAYGXS010000006.1:33554036-33583772 GCA_036362985.1 Ligula intestinalis
ATAATCAATATTAAAACTATGCACAATGCAAATCAGTAAGAGCGTATACATTTTTCATATATGTCGGCTGTACTGTCTTTTTAGTGTACATAGATTACCGAGATAGTCAATGAACCTACAATGCCCTTTGGGGCTGCAACGCACAATTTTATTCATATTCACGATCGAAAACAGGAATGGGTGTCATTCATTGCTGCAAATGGTTGTGTCAGCCTAACACTGAAAGTAAACAGGTAAGGAACAAATTCATGTCAGATCAGACTGTGTCAGGTTCATCAAAGGGAACGTGGGTAAATGCTTTTGATCTCCTTATTGGTACAAAACACCTATGAAATTTATTGGTTTAGCAGAACATTACGAGGGAGTAGCGATGCCAGAAAACGCAACTCGGCAAAATGAGCTGACAGCGAAAAAAATCCCTAGAACTTGTTTGAATATTCTACAGGTTTTAACGCCATTTTAAAAAATCGAAGGAAAAATATTGCACTCATTTGGGACAATTACATGCAATATACGATGGCATGCTGCTAGGAATGAGTTAAGCAGGTCAAAAAGAGCCCATCGGGGTTTTTTCTCAATATCCAAAGGGTCACACGAGGAAAAGTAAGCAGAGGTCAAGAGAACATCACCAAGTTTGGGAGATACGCCTATCGTACGTCCTTGCTGCCTACTGAGCGTGAAGACCCGGTGACGAAGGGGCATGCCATGTTCCTCAAAAGGAAGCTATGAACAGCCATTAGGAAGACCTTTACAGTGCCGCGTAGCTTAGGAACACAAGGTTCGGTGGAGGCGATGGTCGCAATTTACATAAAACTAAATGTTTACGAATAATAAATCGAAAAAAAACTATTTTACTAGCATAAGTAAATCATCTCCCCGGCAATCTTATGATTTTTTTGTTTAACAAGTTTAGTCTTGGTAAACGAGTTGAAGTTTATTGAATATGATGCTGATCATTTTCATTATATAATAAATATAAGCCTCTTGAGTTAATAAGTTGAATATAACCAACTCCACCAACATAGACTTCTGCCGCTCAGACACCCGATGCCTCTTGATCGAATTTCAAATTATACGATAAAAAAGATGTAGGGCTTATTAACGTGTAAAATTACTTTATTGTTTAAATTTGAAAATTAAAAAAAAGACTTCTAAAGACAGCGCTTCCCCTAAATATTCACCGTTGTATGTTTTAGGAAGCGAAGAAGTTAGTTTGTTTAAGCATACGTTACAAGAGAAAGTATTGTTAAATGACTGCGGTTGAAGGACACAAAACACGTGACACTTATATTAAACTTGTACCCACGCAAAAAGACTGCGTTCCAAAATGTCCAGGCTTAAAAAACCTCAGAAAAGTGGGCAGCAAGTTAATGAAATACTTTACCTCGCTTAGGTATGGATGTGACAGTTATAAAATATCTATACGCTTGGATAATAATATTTGTCCCTACTTTACCCTCGAAAATGTGGACCACAAGACTTTTATGAAAACGCAATGTTACGTACGCGGCTAAAATAATGCTGTTTGACTGAAAAATGATTCTATCTGCGTATAATTTAAATATGCCACATCATCAAGCATAAAATAGGGTTATTCATGGCGAAAACACACTTGGCCCAACGGCTGGGAAATACCCAATTCAAATTGTGAATTTCTCTGGAGTATCTTTGGAAGGGAGCAGTGATATCACTTGAAAACCACCCCTCTCCTTGAAAACTCTACATCGCCCTCAAAAAGCCAAATATGTTTGCAACACACGATCTTTGGTACATTGAAGTATACACAAGTGTTAACTGAATCTGTATCGTTTTTTTTTGATGTAAGTATTTATGCCAGGCCGAAACAGAAGCAATGAACATACACGGAAGGTAGACAATACGCGGGTATTGTGTTTTGTTTTTTAAGTGGGCGGCCCCAATGTCGACTTTAAACTGCCTTATTTGAATTGTATTTACTGCCGGAAACTTTGCCTGGGCATGGCTCTTGTTAAAATTCACTCACACCCAGCAAACCAGAAACGTAAGCCTCAACTAACACCTAGAATATTTAAAGGTGTTTTTCCCCGGTACAAATTAAAAACAGGCGAAAACGGCAGAATTCATTGATATCAACAAATTTTGAGACAGCTCATCAGCTGCTTCTTGTCGTTGCATAAGAATGTTAACGAAGACTCAGGTTCCTTGCTGCTACCAGTAATTCTGTGAGATTGATCACTCCTGTATGTGTCTTCGTTAACATTCTTATGCAACGACAAGAAGCAGCTGATGAGCTGTCTTGAAATTTGTTGATATCAATGAATTCTGCTGTTTTCGCCTGTTTTTAACCTAGACTATTCGTACAAGCAATATAAGCTTGATTAGAAAATGCAAACAGATTTACTGTGTTCTGGAATATGTAAGATCAGCAAAGCATACAAAAATTTGAAGTGCTTAAATATAAAATATACAAATACGACCGCTAGGGTTCTGCATGCTGAGTGCGCGTTTATCATGATGAAGACATAATGAACCAATGAAAGGTACATTTATTTTTTAATCAAATATATATTATGGATGTGGAATCCTGCATCATGATAATTTTTCGAAATATTGATAAGCATTCATAAAGCGGCATTAGAGCACGTTCGAACACATAGATGTGTAAATGAAAAACCCTAGGCAAATGTCTTACTTAAACAAATATTAGAAGTACTAATTATGTGTTAAGAAACATAGGGTTTTCCTAATAATCCTCACGTTGCTTACACGTACAAAATAGCTATTAATCAAAACAATAAACGTAAATGTTTCATGAATTGCAATGAGATACTACACAGCTTTCTAAATACAAAGAAAAACCTTTCCCTGATTAAAATATGCTAGACACATTGTTGTTATGTAGTTCAAATTACTCACAGACTGGCCAGTGAATGCCGATTTATTTTCCCTCGCATTCAGCGTATTCATTTTTTAAATTACTTAATCACCATTCATCACGCCGTTTTGATATCAAATCATACAAAATGAGATAGCAATTAATATAATTCAACACAAAATGCGTTTTGGATGTGAGTTCGTATTAAGATGGCTATGTGATCCATAATAAGATGTTTCAAGAAGTTAAAAAAACACACTTGCGAGAAACAAGACCTTCCCAAACAGGTGTCTAAAATTTGTTTTTCCTAAGATTAAAGAAAAACATAGTCAATAAGTGACCCCTTTTGAAAAGCATAGTAATGGGATATTCAGCTAACGCATTTCTGTGTAAATTAATTTTTTACAAGGTTAATGTCAAAATTGAAACGGAGATTTCTTAGAAGTTATTAAAATTACCTGAAGATAAGTAATTCACTTTGAATGGAAATGCAAAAATTCACGTTTCTGCTTATACTAGATTATTTTCCGTCATAGCTGATTAGCTTCAGGATGTTTCCTATGCTTGGGAATACAAAACGAGCGGCGATACATATAATAAGAATTTGAACTAATAATTATTCTGCAGCCTGTAAGGTTTTCAAATTTCGCACAAGTGAAAATTATATTTCAACATGATGCATATTCAGTAGGATTGGATTTAACGCAATTGATCGTTATCATATATGCTCAACTTTGCTTACGCTCCTCTAAAATTTAACGTGGCAAAGAATGTGCTTAAGGCTCTTTTGCTGCATTATGTGGCAAAATCTTCACATATTAGAAAAAAATTAAAAGTAAACGTTTACTTGGTTTTCAAAGTAAATACGATTTGATTAACATGGTTCCGCTTACAGTTGACTTACTTTTGACTCCCTTCTCCAGCTCTGCAATATCTATGTTTTAAACTAACGTTACTTATTTTTGTGTGCTTGTATAGCAACATACTTATTGATTGAATTTAAGTTGCTACATAGTTCATATTATGGGAACTTCCACTTTCGTCATGAAAGTGACCTGATGTTATACAGGTAGTGTAAATTTTGCAAATTCCGGATAGCAGATATGATGAATATGTGAAAGCAAAAAAGACAATCTAGACTAAAGTGTTATTTCTGACTACCATGTACCATTGCATATCAATATGCTTGATGCTTTTAGGTCCAGATAAAATAGGCAAAAAAAGGTACGATATGGGCCTATGCATCTGTTCACTGTGTTCCGTTCACTGGTAGTTGTGACGGTCCAGCTCTGTCCTCTAAAACCCTACGAGAACATGTGGAAGTAAGTATTTGACTTATAAGTTGGCAGTTTCTTCTGTCGTATCTTTTTTCGATAGCAGTTGTGAGTACTAATCTAGAAACATCAGCTTCTTAGCTAGGACACAGTCGAGATCTGTTAATTTGGCTGTACTTTCTACTTTCAACGCTGCGGAAACATCGATGGATTTTAAAAGGACCGAGTATGAGATCGTACAAAATGCACTTGGTTAGACTTAATCAGGTGTGGGGGACCATTCCGTCCTACGTCATCTACAATGTGCACAATGCTATGCGCATCGTGGACATGTGCTCCTCTCCAAACAGGATACAGAATTACGAATGAACGGTTTACCAACCAATTGCAATACATACACTTACTTTTTCAATTATCAGTGGACGTTGGTTGTCTAATAGCTGAAAGGACCAATAAAAACAGGTCACAATGATTAACAAGCAGAATATCATTTGGGACTGCGTCCAGAAGAGAAATTTCCCATTTTAAAAAATCATGTAAGAAAATATTTACTAGAATGAGCTCTGCAGAATGCTCTGCCCAACGATCACAACCACTGCGTTTTTAGGCCAGTTGATTGAGCGTGTGTCCGCAGCTGTGAAGCCTTGCTTTGTCGGCTGCATGGTCCAGTAAGGCGCTGAGCCCGTAAGGTAGTGGTTAGTGTTATTTCCACTTAAACAAGTCGCAAATTATTAAGGTCAATTTCAGTTAACCCGCTGCCAGATCGCACTAAAATTGTCTCCCTGCTATGAAAAGTTCTTCCGCCTTACCTGCGAACTGCGTGCCTAAGTCTCCTTCCTTTAAGAATTCAGTTCCTATTCACCATTTTTGTTTCTAGGCGAATGCACAGTGGTTTTAAAACATCTCGCCCAGCCAAGTATCAATTAAGTGACACTTAAATACTGACCTCGACTCCTGTTCAGCTCTCTTGCCTTTTAATTGACCGTTTGCTACAATGTTTGCTCGCTTTATTCATCAAAAGACGACTGTTTAAAGGACTGTTTTCTACTGCCTCCCCGATTCCATCGGGTTTGATCACATATGTCACCGCCGCTGACCTCTAACGCTTGCTATTCCGCCCCATTTTCGAGCACAGTATGGTCCCTTAAAAACCAAAAGGGAGGCATCCCAAGGAATGTTTATTCATGGAAAAACATCCTTTGGGAAATAAGTAAGTTTATTGAGTAAATGTTTGACACTGGATCCCCAGTTCGTCGTCAGACTTCAGCTAAATTTGCAAACCACAGCTAGCATTTCAAAGTGCTCATGCAGTTATATAGTCAGTCTGGAGTGCGTGTTTATTGGGGGTTACAATTGGCGTCACATCCTTATGAAACACGATTATCAGTTGCAATGCCGTTATGAATAATATACAACTGTAATTTGAGTTAGTCCGGGGTCAGTCCGGGGTCAGTCCACTTTATCCGACGTGGACGCTAATTGCGGTTCATGTTGGTCCATGTTTGTCGGCTGCAGTCTTTTTCAACATTCTTTGAGATGTTTGTACACTCCGGCTAACTCAATACGTCGGTTGATGCATGAGTCATCAGAGTGCATGGCCTCCAGAAATTCTCTGCGTTTTTGAAGGGGAGAAACTCGAACGATGCGTTTTTTTTCCCATAAAAATGTATATCCTGAGTTAAGGCAATGCCTAGCCACTTCGGAAAAACGGTTATGGCTCTCCTCTGCCGATTTGCGCTCGTGGATGTGTGTAGAGACTGCTCTTCCTGTTTGGCCACAATAAACGTTATCACAAGTTTTACATGGGATTTTGTAGATGGCTTATTTCTTATCGAGGTAGCTAACCCTATCCTTAGGGTTTACTAACTGAGTGCGTAAAGTAGCCATCGGTTTATGCGCCACTTTTATTTGTTTTTTCCACAAGTGTCTTTCAACGAGTTTTAGACACGTTCCTTATGTAAAAAAAGGACTCGCCATTTGTTCGTTTTAGGCGCCTGAGTCGAACTATCCGGTTCCTTTTTCTTGGATTGTTTTTATCTCATGCATTGGCGCACAGAGTCTCTGGGGTTAAAATTGCGGGAAAACAATTCAAACAAGTAATTGAGCTCGTTTTGGTAGGTTTTTCCATTAGAACAGTGCGCCATTGCTCGGCGTAGGAGACTGTTGACGGCACTCCTGTTGTGAGAGATGAGGTTGTTGCTATCATGGTTTACAATAATTTCCGCATACGTGCCTTTGCCGTAAACGGATGTTTGCAATGTTGTGTCAGCATTTCGCTGCACGAGGACATCCACAAATGGGAGTTTGCTGTTAACCCCCTTCTCGAGCGTGAATTTGAATGCCCAGAATGCTTGAAGTGATGATCTTGTGGAGTGCTTCAATATGGTCCTTTTTAACGACAACACATGTGTCGTCTACAAAGCCTACACATTACTTTGGGTTAATCGATGGAATGGCAATTGATTCTAGCCTCTGTATGGTTATTTTGGCAAGGAATCCAGATATGGGTGACCCCATTGGAGCTCCTTTTAATTGTTGATTATACTGATGTTCAAATGAAAAATAGGTTTTGAGGCAAAGGTCTACAAGATCAAGTAAGGCAGTTGCAAGAACCTTCGTTTTATAGCTCTTCAGGGCTTCTTCTGTGCATTGTCTTGCTAAATCAACTGGTATGCGGTTGAACAGGGAAATGACTTCGAAGGAGACCATTATTTCATCATGAGAATCCGTGATTCTCCTTAGTTTCCGAATAAATTATGTAGAGTTCTGAATGGAAGTATCACAATCTTTCGTAAGTGGATGAAGTAGTCAGAATAGCCACTTAGAGTTTTAATAGTTCGTTGCACCGATTTATCACACTATGGGTCGGAGAGGAACTTCCGTTTTGTGAACTCTAAGTAATCCGTAGATCTTTGCGATGCATGCCTCAGATTGTTTTAGGCATTTTGCGGTGTCTCCTGACAGTAGTTTCATCGCTGTAAGGCGTTTCAGTACCCTGTCAATGAATGTGGACGCTAATTGCGGTTCATGTTGGTTCATGTTTGTCAGTTGCAGTTTTTTCCACCTTTCTTTGAGGTCTTTGTACACTCCGGCAAACTCAATGGCCGGTTGATGCATGAGTCATCGGAGTGCATGGCCACTTTTATTTGGTGTTTCCGCAAATGTCTTTCGACGAGTTCAGACACGTTCCTTATGTAAGGAAGAATTCGCCATGTGTTCGTTTTGGGTGGCTAAGTGGAACTATCCGATTCCTTTTTCTTGCTGTTTCATGAGACAACATAAATCCAAGGAAAAGGTTATGGATAGTTGCACTAAGCAGCTCAAAACGAACACATGGCGAGTCCTTCCTTACATAAGGAACGTGTCTGAACTCGTCGATAAACACTTGTGGAAAGACCAAATAAAAGTGGCGCACAAACTAGTGGCTACTTTACGCGCTCAGTTTGTACACCGCCTTAGGGTAGAGTTGGCTACCTCGATAAGAAATACGTCATCTACCATATCTTATGCAAAGCGTTTGATAAGGTATATTGTGGCCAAACAGGAAGATCAGTCTCTACACACATCCGCGAACACCAATCGGCAGCGAAGAGGCATAATCGTTTTCCCGAAGTGGCTATGCATTGTCTTGACACATGACATACATATGCATCAGACAAAACACGCATCGTTGGAGTTTTTCCCTTCAAAAAACGCCGACAATTTTGGAGGCCATGCACTCCGATGACTCTTGCATCAACGAGCGTATTGAGTTAGCCAGAGTGCATGCACGTGTCAAATAAAGATGGAACGGACTGCAGCCGACAAACATGGTCCAACATGAACTGCATTAGCGTCCACGTCGAATAAAGTGGACTGACCCCGGACTGACCCCGGACTGACCCCGGACTTACTCAAATTACAGTTGTTTATCAGCCATTGCGGCAGTGCAACTGATAATCGTGTCCATCAGGAGGTTACGAAAATTGTAACCCCCACATGAGACTGACTGCATATCTGTATAAGCACTTTGAGATACTAACTGTTATTTGCAAACTTCTCTCAAGTCTGACGACGAACTGGGGATAAGTGTCGAAAATTTACGTAATAAAATTACTTATTTTCCAAAGGATGCCTTTCCGTGAAAGTATGGTCTCTGTGAGCGTGCACCTTCCCCAATTCTTTTCGCTGTTTGTTTAGACAAATTCCGAGGCCATAAAAATGGCATCCCGATATCGTACAAAACCACAGCCACGCCCCTTCTCCCACTAACACACAAAATAGGATTTACAAGAAAAGCTTCGCCCCACGTGGCGTTAAAGTTAAAATTTCCATGTCCCATTATAAAGAGTCCGTCAATTTAACCGGCTTCCTTTGCTTTTGGTTTGATGTATTCATTTTTGAGTTTTTATTCTGATTTTTCTTTAATATGTGCATTAATTAGGACCGTAAATCCTTAGACGTTGTTCCAATTGGTTTGACGTGGCTGCTAAATACATTCGGAGAAGTCAAAAGACGACACATACCGTGTGTTGGTCTTCAACTCAAAACATCATGTGTTTTAGCCCCTGGGGGCACTTACTCAGGTGTGAGAAGTGTGTGTCCTATGACTGCTATTAAGCCCCAAATGACCCTTATGTACTTCTTTGATTGCCCCGGATGGCAGCCTTAAATGAGAGTTTTCAGGAAAGGGACAAATTTGGTGAGCTTCAACAAGAACCACAAGCCAGTTCACGACGTATTGGGTGATGTGTGCTCGGCAGACGTCAAGTGAGGTCCTATGTGAGTAAGCATGTGATTGGCAGTTTCAGACGTCGGACGCAGAAAGGATTGCAAAAATGCGTTTTTACTTGAGCTAGTCATGACAACCATTCGTTAAGACGCTTTCTGTGGAGCTTTTCGATACAAACCAAAACCATCCGCTGCTGCAGCTGACATGTTAAGCGATCAATTGAATCTGGTGCAGATGGGGAGGAAGCGACTACATAGGAGAAACCAGATGAGACTACTCGCACGCAGGTGAACGAACATCGGGCGATAGGGAGGAGACAGGACATTGACTCTCAGATTGTGTAGTGGACCTAGCAACAACTTAAAGTTTTAGGAATATGAAATTATCAGATGGGCTGGCAACTCCATGCACCATAACCTGCTTGGGTTTTGGTCCTCTGGATTGCAGTTGATTAAAAAACGCACCGAGCTTGCCGCTCCATAAAAGATGTTAATACAATGCCTTCACAGATCAATTAGCCATGCCATTGGCCAAGCATCCATCACCAACGTGCTATATTGCTGCATCATCAGCACGTCAAATTGATGACCGGGACGCAGACTAGTAAGTTAAACATCGCATCGTATATATGACCAACGGCGACCACAGCGGGACCTGTTAACTTAGTAGGCAAGTGTTTGCATAACATTTTTTTTCGTATGATTGTGCTCTCCTGGGACCCTTATCACCCTTATCTGAGACCCTCGCCAAAAATGGGCTCAAAAAGACTGCGAAACTTGTTGCCAATAAACGTCATTACAAGGTTATAGAATCTTCTCCTTCCTCTGTTGACTCCACATCTAGTTAAACTTTGAGAAGATGTTCGTTCAGCATGTCTGCAAGAAACTTATGTCGAAAAACGTGCTTACAGTTGGCATTTCGCAGGCACATTTCATCAGTTACATGAAGTATCCTCTTACAAGTTAAACTGCCGTGTCAACTCTGGATCATAGGGTTCGTCTCTAAGTTCGTTTTTATTAGTCAAATTTACGGCTATTGACCAAGTTGGGAGCTTTAAATTTTTATTTTGCCGCCTTTAAACGATTTTATCGACCTGGCTGCATCTACGCGCTGGTGAAAATATGCAACCAGCACGACGGACGCCGGCTCGAGCCAATCAAAGCAAATATAATTTTTCTTATGTCCTTTGAACTTGCCAAAAAAATGTTCTTCTTAATTTCGGTTGGCTGGCTCACTGGCTAGCTGCGTCACCCAAGCCGATGCCAGTAGCATAGAACCGGCTCGCCCATACGACTTTGAATTCTCCTGTGCGTCAGACCTTAGGTGGACCGCTGCCTGTAGCCCGCATCCGACACGAACAGGGAAATTGCGGCAGTCAATTAGTAGAACACGAAATGTCGAGCAATCATTGCCAATTAAGACCCAAGCGGTGGCTACACGGGTGAATTCAGGGCAGGAGTTTCCGTGGTAGCGCACATATGTTCTTTTTTATATTTAAATGCCTACACAATGATTTTCTGTTAAAGTGAGGGTTAGGGTTAGAATGTGAGTAAGGTTTATGGTTAGGGTAAGGGCTGGGGTAAGGGTTAGGTTATGAATTAAGGTTAGTGTTAGGGTAAGTGTTAAGTTTAGGCTAACGTTAAGGGAAAGGGTTAGGGTCAGGGTTAGGGTGATGGTTAGGGTATAGGTGAGGGTCAGGGTCAGGGTAAGATTTAGAGTTAAAGTAAGTTTTAGGGTAAGTTTTAAGGCTAAGGTTAGGTTGGGATAATTAAAGATCCAAAATTCTGTCTTACGGGAAGCGTTTGAATTGGCATTTAAATATAAATAGGAACATATTTGCACTACCAAGGAAAACTCCTGCCAAATTCAGTTCACACGCGGATGTCGGCTTAGAACTATAAATGCCGTGTCATCTGTGTGTGTTTTACCCCTTTATGCTCAAGACTAAAAATATTGTATTATTACCTATGGTTAAGGATTGCCGACGTAATCCGAAACGTCAGGACAAATAAATTATACTTCCAGTGGTCGCATTAACTTCTTCTGAACTGCGTTCTGGAACCCACATTCTCAAACTTATTGGCAGAATGAGGCTAATCTGATGCAAAATGCCGAATTTTTCAAGGCCGTAGACCACTTGTTAACCGAAAAAGGCGCGTGTACAGCCAATTTTAAGTTAACATGTATGCATTTAAATGACCTTAAAGCCTTGAAAATTCAAAAAAGTACTGTTAGTTGGTCTAGGAATTCAAAGATCCCTCGACTTGCAAGCGTTAAAATTTTACGAATATTTCAGTTAACGAGCGAGTCCCTAGCAGAAGTCTTTTTTTCTCCTGGCGAACTTCCGCTGAGTTAACGAGATGTCACTACGTGCGTGAGTAAGTGCGCGGTTGTTTCTTTGTCTGCCGTTACGTCTTGCTCCTCGGTCCGCGGCCGTCTGCGGGAAAACAGTAAACTTATGAAGTTTGACTGACTAAATTTGGCGCGACGATCATTTCACATGGCAAGTTTGACGTTGGAATGGACATAAGTCATTAAACGAAGTTGAAGAATACCGAAATTTAAAAAAAAGGCTTAATTATGGAGCTATTGAAAAAAAATAACAAGATCATTTTCAGTGTCCATGAACATGGTATAAAAAAGTATCTGATTAACAGCCGCAATAAATCATCCCTGTCGTGAAACAGATTTTTAACAGTACGATTACGACACTGTTTGGAAAGAAAAACGGCTTAAATTGGAAATAAGTACTTTTAAAATCTAAATTTATTCCTTTTTATTAGAAACAGTGTGATTTCCCTACATTGGTTTTCACGTATTTATCAGTCAGTTGGTATTATTTTTGGTTTTGTGAGAAATAAATTAAAAAATTATCACCTTATGTTGATTTCCTTTTTTAATAGCATGCCACACAAAAAGAAAGACTGTTTACGGAATACTAAGTCAAGTAGGACTTGAAAAAAATGTGATTTCGCCGATATAGTAGAGAAAAAATTAAGTTTTGATTTGCCCAGGAGCTCGCAAAGCAAACTTTCCGGACCGTCGCATGGTGACCAGGTGATACAATGAAATGGATCTGGCTTATAAGCCGTCAACAGCCAGTCATGCTCAATCTCCAGGGTCGGCATTCCCGACATTTGAACCCAAAATATTTGGTCTTTGTGTTCAGGACACTACCTCTAGTCTAGGCGTTCACTGTTTTCTCGGTTGTGATCGGGAATATGATGAATGCATGTGCTTTCTTTTTCACGCTTTTCTTAATTCGGTACCTCAAATTAGCTGCTTTCTTTATAAACAATAAAGCTTACATGTTTTTTTCTTTAAGAAAAGTTTTCGGGAAGTACCAAATCAAATTAGTGGATTAAAATTATAATATGACCGATTGTCCGCTTAAACACCAATGTGAATTTATTAACACAAATGCAAGTTGGCTAGTGTACGTAGTACCGCAAACGATGAGTTATGCTAGGAATTACGTGATCATGAAATCGACGTACTATTAATGTTGGCAGCTATTCGTCCAGCAGAGCAAACCGACGGCAAATGTGAACTCCATGGAGGCAATTGCTACAGCGGCGTAGCAAATTGCAATAAAATAAAATCCCAAAACTTCAAGATTTATGGGTTTTCTTCGTGTTCCCCGGTTAAAGCGCTTATGTCTAAATGCCATAATAAGGACGCGTTTCTCTTCTGCTCTCTGGTATATCTGCACTTTGAAATAGTACCTATTTATGTTTTATTAGCATGTCAATGCCCTCATTAATTTAAATATATTATAAAGAACTCCTGCACACATGTTTTTCTAACTGTACGCAAAATAATGTCATTTTATAAATATGTTTTACATATCCGTATTCCCCGGTTATAACACGCACGTCCGAATGTAATATTAAGGACGCATTTCTCTTTTGCGCTCAGGTATATGTCGTATTAGCCTTTCAAAACCCTCATTAATTAAAATATAATATAAAAAGTCTGCACAAAAGTTTTTCATATTGTACCCATAAAATTATATTCTAAAATATTTTTCTTTTTCGAAGAATGTATTTTGGCTTAAAAAGCTAACACGGTTTTTAATACTAAATTATAGCCTTCTATAAAGGCTCACTTCTTTCAATTCTAGAAATGCTATTTGTACTGTATTCATTATAGTCCATCCTCACTTTTTCTCTTATGAAATTTATGATATGTCTTCTAAGGAGCCTTTAGAAATGCGGTACATTTTTATCACGGAAAGTAGGAAGCTTTTGGTTTTACAACCCTGCATGTAACAGCTACGACACGTCTGCCCTGTGATGAAAGATTTTACCCTTCCATTGAAGCAGGCCATGAACTAGTGCTAGGCCGTTTTTGGTTAAGCCTAAACAGACTCCTTTCTGGGGAATAGTGAGTAATTATAAGATAGTCTAACCTGCTGTAACGGTGGAAGTGTGTGCTACCACCTAAGAATTACGCTCTTTGGAATCTCTAAGGAAGAACACAATACGATAGATTTTCAGCTTGAAATCCACCTGGAATGTACTGTTTAAAAAACCCGGAGTTGCTTTCTAGGTTGCAGCTGCCGCTGGTTGATCATCAGCAGGCTGTTTTGTCACACCTCGTGTCAAGGCTTGGCAATCGGGAGTGGACTGGCGGTCTGTGTGAAACGCGCTCTCGGAGAGGTGACAGCGGCTTATTAGTGGTTGTTAAGCACGTTCGCCTGTGGCCCGATTGGGCGTATTGGGAAAAGGTCACTTGCAGTGGTGAACCTGAGTGGCCCTTGATGATCTGTGGCTAGTTGGCAGGTGCGTAGGCTCATGTGCGTTTGCGTCTTCTCCAGAGATTAAGATTATCGCGTGTGGACAGGAAAACTCCCTGCGAAGGCATATGACCTTAAAGGCAGTCCGCACTGGCACAGGAATCATTTTCGCAGTCGGTGGCAGACACAAAGAGATCCTACAATGTCGCTAGCATATGGTTATGCTAGAATCCTAACATAAACAAAGTGTTCATGCAAGTCCCAGGAAGAAATTGGGAAGTATAAGATGACTCTATCGGTGGGACCACGTGTTAATTCACCGGACGTTTCGAAATCCTTTGCGGATTTACCATCATTGACAAACTCAGCGAATAGTAGCAGAAACAGTTTGTGCGTGCACAAAGTGTTGCCATAAAATTTAAATTTACAAAAAAGTGTTTGACGAGGCCGTACTCCTCGCAAGAGCTGACAACCGCGTGAGCCGTGAGCTGCTCGAGCAATGATTCTCAGATTCTGAGTTCCTCAACAAACGCAATGATATAACGTCCCCATATGATGTACAGTGGCATACCTTGAACACGGAAATCAGTCACGTGAAAAAGACCAGGTGCATACTGCGAGTATAATTTTCCTGCAATGGTCAAGCCCGCATTTGCTACTGACAAACAAGCTGTGGGAATTAGTATGCCTTAACCGCACAAATTAAGACTTCAAGCGGTGACTACGGGAACTGACAATTTTTGTACGCATGTGGATGACCACAACGAACTATTACTACCGTTATACCTGTGTATGTATCACCCTTATATAGGCATGACTCCAACATTCCTACAAATAAATTTGATTAAGGATTCCCGAGGAAATCCGCAACGTCATAAAAACCCTTGTTCCAGAGATCGCATTTACTTCCTAACCATTTTATTCATCGACCACGTCACTCTATTGAAGACACTGGAACCATGTTTAGGTGTCAGTTTCATGTACGGGTAGATACAATGAACGGGTGGCAACAACTTCTTTGTGTTTAGCTCGAATGAATGGCCAAACGTTGCGGCTAGATTCAGGAAAGTGGCGATGGCAGTGATTGGAATTGCCGGTTTGCGAGCAAGTGCACCAGAACTGTTGGCCTTAGAGTGTGTGGCGGTAAAAGACCGGTAGGAATAAAGTCTATGCATGACAATTATTAATAGGTGACATCTTGAAGCTTCAAAGTTAATGACCGTTGCTGATTTAAAAATGCATAACTGACGGTGAAAAATATGACATGAAAATTGATAATTTCTGCAAAACTCAATTTTAATGTCCAATTTATCATTAACTTTAACAGACGCATGTGTACTCAGTATGAATGGATCGTGTTTCCGTCTCTTAAACAATAGCCAATCATGGCCAACTCCAAACTGTCTACGTTAATTGTATTGATTTGTTCGTATCGGAAATAATCTGACCGTGTTCACTTTCGCAGAAGATGTAATCTTCTAATAAATCAGTACAACAAAACATTTGCAGTGAAATTGTGCTAACCAAAAGCGACTAGGTCGATGTTGTATGATAACACATGCGACAGTACTGTAACCTACGTAAACGTGGTATTTATAATGGGATAAGAAGAAACGAAGCCTCGTAAATATCGCATTTGGCGAAATATGCTTGGTAGTGGCCTATGTATACGCCAAGCCTCGGACTTTGGTCTTACGGCTCCACTAGTAAAAGGGGTATAGGCATTGTGTAGTAGTATATGCAGCCGACGAAGTTTGTTGACATAAGTGCAGCAAATTGTAAACGAATATTTTAACAACAGCCACTGCATAGCAAATGAGTACGGCGTAACACAATGGCATAAAACATACCATGACAATTACCATGCCCGCATGACTTTTCCAGTATAAATAAAAATTTTAAATATAGCTTTTATTGTTGAATGTCACTGGTGGAGAAAGATTGAGATCCTAAGCGTTAGAAGAAAATTTCCGAGAACAGGATAAGTATGACAAGGCAGCAACCACAAAATTAGGAGAATTAGGCTGATCTGATTAACCCGTAAGGATGAAGTACAATGTCGACTGTGGTTCATAGTGCACACGAAAAATTTCATTAATCGTCATCAACCATGCACAGTAAAGGCCATCTCGACACTCAGCTGCATGTTTTCAGTCCTGAACGCTATGGTGTACCATGGCTTGAATTCACATTACTCAATCGGTTCCATTGGTCGTTTTTTCGGACTTGACCTCCTCATTTGCATGCCACATTTTAGCTGTAGCATGGTAGGAATTTACCTTAGCCTAGGTTGTTCCCAAGCTCACCAGGAAGCTATGATTCAATTGGTACTGCTGTAAATAAATTGCATTCCTGTGACCACTTGACCGGCTGTGAATAGGAGAGCAAGAGTGTCCATATTATCTAGTATGCCACTCTTAGCACAACGGCGCGATGTAGAACTTCAGACGATGGCATCAACGCCTCATGATCTGGCATATTTTATCTGTTACAAGATGCACAACTATACATGACATTTCCTTATGCGTTTAAGCACACTTCAAATATAGTGTGTGCATTTGCTTCTGCCTTGTGAAACATTAGGCAAAGACAAATTATAAAACTGTTTTCAATCTCAATTCTTGTCGATAACGGTACTTAGATGAAAATATTTTGAAGCAGACTTCGCTCAACTATACCCATCGGACCTTGCGCTCCACGGAGAAACCAGGCCTATGTCAATAGTCAGAGCATGTCGCTAATCTGCCCCTGTCCTTGTAATGGCATGCTTATATTTGTTCCATATGCTAGTTTCCGCAAATGTGCATAATTAGTTGAGACATATGCTTTACTTTCCTCAAAAGACGTTGAAAAGAAAAAAAATTAAAAGAAGACTGAACAAACGATTGGGCCTCTTTGCATGCCCAAAAGTTGCTGGCAAAATTCGGACGGATTTGCAGATTGTAGGACTCCCTTGAGGCCTCAGTGTGTCCGCAAGTGGGCAGTCATCTGTTTCTGGTATATGAATTCAGAGGGAAATTAGCAAACGGTTAGTTTATTCTGAGGAATCAAAGTCATCAATGTGGTATCACGCAACAGCATTAACGTGGGCAAAGTACGTTCTTTTAGTAAACGTTTTCGTCTATGTCACAAACAGGGTATAAAGCCTATTCCATATGAAATAAACGCTAATGTCGTAGTTAGCGGTGAGCATTTCGCTGCTATATCAGACAGATGTATTACCTTTCATTCAACAGTTAATATAAATATCACGTCCGTCACTCAATAAAATCCGTGTTGCGCTCATCGTCTTTCAACATTTGCGCATTGTTCGTTTAAATTGTATTAATCGATTTACTACGAACGACATAGAGGAGATTTGATGCTGAAGCAGCTTAAACATTTGATTTTTGATTGGTATCATATGTCACACAGCATGTGACATCGAGAGATGTTTTCGCTAAGGAAGGGAGAAACAAAGTACATGTTTGCGCTTCGGATGGTTTTCACAGCACACGTTATCTTCACAAAACTGGCCGTTTAACCAACATTTTTCCTAAAACTAATGTTTCTTAAAGAACTGACTAATTGCTTGCTAAGTTAAATAATTATTTTCTTGTGCGCTTGAGCAATTGCCACGTTACATTCAGTTTTGTACCTCAGACACTATTTTTTTCTGATTTTCCTTTGCGTGCCGGGAACTATTTGATTCACTTTGACCGCAGTAACCTTCCATCTATTATTTGAAAAACATGTTTACGTTAATATCTTAGCACATTTTTGGATAAGGTAAATATGTAGTAGCAACCACTTCGAAGTTTAAGAGGATGGTCTTCAGAATAACCTGTTCACTTGTACCTACAAATAATGCATTCTTACTGACAAAGTTGCATGTTTGAGTTGGTATGCTGTCATATACAATCAAATTTACCGCATTATCTTCCTCGGAAATTAAAAAAATACGGGTTAATGGAGAACGTATTATATCAGAAAGTGCATGAATATTTGAATAGTTTCAAAATTCCACGATTTTCATTGGTGATAACCTTGGAAAAATTTTAACATACGCTGACGTTTGTTAGCTTAATATCCAGCCAAAGCACTATTTTTAAAGTTTATCTTTTATCAATAAATTTGATGCATCTTAGTTATAACAATATGCGTTATATCTAGCAGACATGTTTTATGCTCAAAAATGTAATTTGCTGTTTTGAAATATTTCCAAGTTCAACCAACACGGCAATCTGCATAGGAAATAATATCTGAAAGCTCATTTGTTTTGGTGAAGGCTGTTTAGGTTAATCGTATTTTAAAGGTTTTGATGTAAAATTTGAAGAGACGGCCTATTATTTAACTTATGAATGAACAAAGCGAAAAATAACGAACCGAAGAGAGACTTTATTCCGCCATATTCAATAATTTTGTATCCAGTTATTACCAAATATACAAAATATTTTGCCCTAAGGCAAATCCTTTTTTATAAAGAAAGTGGCTGTTTCTGTTTTATAATCGACAAACTACTTGCATGTATTAATCAAATAGATAGCTATTTTTGACGTCACCGCAATCTGGGAATTATTGATAAAATTTAAATTTTCTTAACCAACACTTTGTACTTCTTATAGTGCGTTGCAGTAATTAATATGCCTTATATGGTCATTATTAGTTATAAGGTTTTGTAAATGCACTCCCACTGGCATGGGAGAAATAATCAAGCATTTAAAAATTTAGGAAATTTGCTTGTAGCACACGCAGAACTGTAAGTACAAGTCACTGTTTTTCTGAAATTAATCTGTGCGTATTAATTCTTTTCTTGTAGACAGTAGCGCACAATGGCTGAGATAAAAAAAGGAACCCTTAAGTATTTTATGTACAGTGATCGTTTTGATCCCACTTCTATTCATCGGGCACACTTTATTATTTACTATAGTTATATATGTGACTGTCTGCGATGGATCTAGACTGATCTTCCTGACGCAACAGGAAGTGTGCGTTCCCTGACATTCCTAATCTGTCAATATTCAAACCTTCATATTATTTCCAGTACAAACGATAGGATAGAACGCAGCAGGCTTTTACTTAGTAGCAAACGTTTATGCGTATGGCCTTGTGTTAATCAACAATTTTGTTGATTTATCAAATTGGGTAGAGCCTCTCCTTCATTAACGAAGCTTGAAAGACCGTTATAACGTTTGCTTCATTTATGGCAGGATGGGAGGGGTAGCGTTTCAAGTGGCCGCGACGACCCCTTCCCCACCCCCGCTTCCTCCTACCCCCGCCCACTCTCCGTGGCGTTTTTAAACCAGCCTACCACGCCGGGTGTCAATTGCAGCAGCAGAAGGATAAATGCCGGCTACCCATCGTTGTCGTCGTCGCAGTTAACAACGGGACGACAGCGACATGATCGCTGAATGCTCATGCGCAGGGAAGAATGAGAGGTTGCAGCCAAAGTCAGGGCTTGAGGTCAAAGAGGGAGCGACGTAGATACAGACACGTGCATGCTAGTGCGCGCGAGTGTGCCTGCAAAGTGAGCGTGGTACTAACACACACGGGCTCCGAAGGCGCTGAAAGCGGAGCCCAGCAATTACATTATTAGGGCAAGCATGGTGCTTTGGCTGATCCATTAGGTAAAAGATAAAATTTGAGTACGTTTACGACTGCAGGCCATGCATCTAATTAACGTTAATGAGACATGTAGCTGCGGTGGAAGCAATTAAGTTAATTTTTAAGTGTTTCCTTTATTAAATCTATTCAGTTTAACTGTCATTTTAAATGTTAAACTCTTAGTGTATGGTAAGCCTTTTCGTGCCGTCATGAATGAAGTAGGATTGCTCGTCTTATCCCAGATTACAGATTGTTTACGTATGACACCTCACGTGCGCATGCGCAATCGTAGGGATATTGTAACGTGTCAGTGTTGAACTTAGTTAAATCGCTCTCTTCGTACATTGCACCCATAACAATTTGAATCAACACGAATTGATCAATCAAACAGAAAGCGCACCGGGGGAATCTGGGGGACTATCTGATGAGCCGGACACCTCGCACGTGTGTTAAACACTAGTAGAATACCAGCTAAACAAGTTCAGAGTTTTTTTAACTAGTTCTTTGAGTTTTAAAAGGAGTGCATACCAGTACATTACAGCCTGCCTTTTGTCAGTGTGTGTATAATTTGAAGGGTTTCAGCTTAAGAAATCACACATACATTGGATCTATGCGAAAAAACACACTGATGCAAATCGCAAAAATAATCTAACTTCTAAGAAAATTAAAACGGAGAGTTACTGAGGCCACTGATTTTTCGAATGCCTATTGCAATGGTCTCGTCTCGGTTTTCCCTCCCTAAACGCAATCCTTATGAAAACAGGTAAATTGTCAGTTGCTGACCAACGTTTGTTTCCTTTTTTTTTAAGTCACATACAACATGACACCTTGAAAGTGGGATGACAGTCAAGACATGTAGATTGTAGAGCCTATGTTTTCTAGGCATTCTGATTGCTAATCAGCTCATAGGAGGACAAAGCTTCGAGGTTCTACGAGATCTCAAGCTAAACTGCAGTGGCCTGATAAACAGCACGAAAACATGGTGACATACAACTGCTAAGCTACAAGCGTGGAATGCTACCAGCGGGTGACGGTCGACGAATTTATCACTAGAAAAAAAGTAATAAGTGTGGCACCATACCCAAGATAATTCAAACATTAGTCAGGTGACTAAAAACGAACAGTTTTACTGTCACAGTGCAGAAGCATGTGGAGCCGTCAGAGAAATATTAACGACACCGCAGGTAAAAGGTTAAAAATTGGTGTCAGTTTTCAAGCATAATTTAAGTGCAGATAGGAGGTTTTTGTGCCAAACTCTGCCATTAATTTTATATTCTCTATGGTTTACACTTCATCCAGTATTTCATATCTCAGTTTCTGTGTCCCATTTAAAGGCAGTGGTTAAAATTTGGCTTCTTTTTTACCCATTATTGATATTCGTCCTCTTCTCATAAACATTTGTTCATTAAAAGGGCCATTCTGAAAACATGGAAAAAAAGATATCTCGAGTTAATGGAGTGAAAATAATTATTTATCCTTCCCCTTTTCCTTCTTCGGCTGTGGGTGCTATCGAAAACTGTTGGATATTTTGATAGCAAATTTTAACCAAAATTACTTATAGCTGTAAATATATGGATAGTTTTTAACAAGCGAAGTAATCATGCCTAGATGGGAGAATAAACAGTCAGATACGCAAACACAAATGGAATTTATTTACCAAGCATACATTGCCGATCAATTGAACATCAAGCCTCCTATGCTACAAAATAACTTTATGTGTTAATAAATATTATCATAAGTATAATGCTTGATGATTCAATTAAGTCATAACCGTAAACATGAGTGCCTCAGAACGTGCAACAGTTACGTTTCCCGCCATGTTACGAGAGAAAAATAATTATTTGAAGTGGTTGTCTGCATCATGTTGTCCTTATGATCTGGAGTGCAACAATTCTGATACCAATAAGTGTTAGCCGGTGTATAAATCATTCTCGCTCCAATATTTTATCGTTATGGGTTATTAACAGTTATGCTAACATACAAGAGGCAAGCACAAGTATATGACTATACTGACTCACTTGCGTGTAGTGCTACAATATTTGCTTTATTTTGCCCAATTGGATTAAGAGCGTCGACAACTGAAGCCTTTACACCAAATGCGTATTTTGTAGATGCCTTCAATGACGTGAAGGCGTATATGAATTTGAAAGGGTCTTCCCGTTGTTCCACCGACTAAAATGAAGTCGTATCTCCACCGGATATTAAAAGTGTGTACGCCTGTATGTAAGTAACGTTTTATTGTTCTGACAGAATCCTTTTTTATGCAAATTAACGATTGATCCGCTTTCAAATCCCGAATCATCAGCTTTTTTTCACCAGCTGCGGAAGAGCAAAAATTGTTACCATGTTTTATTTCCGAACTAATGTATAGATTTAAAACAATTCAGATTAAGGAAAAGGCCACATACGGACAAATCAACCATATATGTAGACTGCTGCAGGTAAGAAGACAGCCATGCAGAATGATGGGCTTAAGCACATTGCACTTTTATGAATAACAAACTATCCTCCGTCGTTGAGTAAACCATACAGTAGTTGGGGCGTTCACATTTAACGTGCGGTTTCAGTTAACTGATATTTATAGCAAAATTCAGACTGATTTCTTAGAACATTATGCCTAACACAGTAAGAAAGCATTTGAAATCACAAAGGGAACTACAGACAAAATTGTTTTCACTGGGTAGGTATGCCACATATAACGCGTGAGGTAATACAATGTTTAGATAGAGAATATTTAAGAATTAATTTATTCCATTCGAGTAATTTTAAACACAGATCCAATTTAATCTAAGACACTCAGTAAGCTTTCTTAATTTCCTGAGACGTTCGCCAGCCATGCTTTGTCGTTCGCTTTCCCCCTTGGGAGCATTCCTTCTGTCCTATGTGTATTTCTCAGGGTAAGACTATATGTGTCTTGCTTGGGCACCTTCGGTAGACCGTAGAAACGTGCCATTGCAGCGTCAGTGGCCGGTGTAGCCAGCTTTTCTCTTCTCTTTAGTGCTCCTAACTTGTTAAGTTTGTCCACCGCCTTGACTATTTTGCTCATAAGTCGCTTGAACCATCTGGCAGTCGATGGTGCGTATGAGTCAGTGTCCATCAAGAGTTGCCTTAATTTTGCCCCATAGTGCATCTTATCCGTGCTAACTTCTGAGCGTCTTTTTTGAGCCAAAAGGTCATAGATATACTCAATTGTTCCTATTTTAAGAAGGTTTCTTCCTCCTGCTTTCGATGTCGTAAGTTAGACTTTGTGATAAAGGAGAAAGGCCGTAGATTGTCGTCTCTTAGATTTCTGAAACTTAGCACCTGCATAAAATTTCTTGAGCGCTGATTCGAAGATGCGATAGCCTCTTCTGGCCGAGCATTCCTTGAACTGTCGTTCGCTAACTCTTTGGCGGAATGTCTTCCCTTATATGTGTATTTCTCTGAGAAGTCCCTATGGGGTGTGCCCTCGAACATAACCTTAATATTTTTTTCATAAATGATGCGCCTACAGGGCAGGCCTATTAGTTTGCGACCTATATGAAATATTTCGCTGCTTTGCCTCCTGGCAGCATTTGCTGAGTAGGATGCGTGCAGCTCTCACAGCTTCTCTCACTTTAAATGCGTCTGCCGCCACCAGTAACCTGGTACTTTCGTCTGATTTTGTGAAAAACCATCACTCTACCGTCTCGGAGCTGTTGCATAAGAGTTTTGTGTCGTCTTCGTTGTTTCCCTGGTATGCGCACTGTATGTGATACTAATTTGCTGACGTCTCCGGTGATGACTCCGCAATTGAGCTCAAGGCGTTCGGCAACTCAAGTTAGTGCCCCAGCGATCGAGTAGCGTCCTTGTCCTAGTTGTTTAAGGGTAATGATCACCAAATCATAAATATATAACGCAAATGTCCACCGAGGTGCTATTGGAAGATGTAAGATAATTTAGTTTGAGCAAAATTGCAGGACTTTCAATTGCAACTTAATTTATATTCAATTGGGATCAATTTGTATCAAAATGTATCCAAAATAATAAAAATAAATTGTTTGCAAAAATAAATCTAGATTAAATAAAAATTTAATAGATATTTATTTTGCAAACAATCTTATTACAATAAAATAGTCTAAAATGGATCTCGCTTCAAACATCAAAGAATTGCAATCAGTTGTTGTTTAGCGGACATTCTAATGTGTCGCTGGAAAATGCTATGAACATGGCAACTTGTTTTAGTTCCATAATAAAAAAACTTTCAGCTAATAATAAACAAAAGAGACTTTTTTGCAAACAAAAACAGTGTTCAGCAAATAAAATGGACAAAAGCGGAGCTTTCTTAAATTCACACACAATCACTGACTTCTACCCAATATGAGGCCATCAAACAAACATTCGTTAAACCCCTTTTTACCCATAACACCATCTTCCACGTGAATAAGAGAAGGCAAATTGTTTGCAGTCTTCATTGACCGAATGGGAAAATGAATCGACAAGCCCTTAAGTTTTCACGCAATCATGCTTAAGTTTGAATTATGTATATGCTCAGTTCAGTTGGCTTTGCTTATTCAAATAAAACGTGTCATCTGATAAGCACATCATATTTATATTACTATTTGGCATGCATACACATATTTACCCTTTTTTGACTAAAAGAAAGTTGCAGAGATCACATAGGTGGTCTCAAGGTAGTCAACGCTCGTATGCAGATATTCCAGGCCCTGACACTCGTTGTGAGTATCCCTTGAGTTTTCTTAAGTAGGACATAATGTTATGTTCTTTCGGGTTTATCACGACTAAAAACAATGTGTTTACACCGGCCAGCCAAATTGTCGAAGTCTATGACCGCATTGCACATTGCCCCAGTTTGCAAAAGCTCTAAGGGTCGCTCCAGGGATTCATATAGGCTTCCATGCAATTAAGGTACCGTGATTCGATTTTAAGAGAGTAAGTGTTATTTACACGCCTATATCCCTTAACAAATTTACTTACTCGAGCTGGTGACCTCTGATGAAACAGGTATCGTTCAATCCTAAAATATTTCTGGAAATCATTCGTAGACCGTTGAACTGCCATTTGATGTAGCAAAATCTTGTAGTCACCGAAAAGTTTATTTTGTAGGCGATCATAATCAGCTTTCAAAATTTGCAGAATCCCTACACTTTTGATTGCATTCCATAGTGTCACACCATCGCCGACCATACTTTATCGCACTTCCGATAATTAAGTTAGTTTGTTACGTATTCTCGAAACTAAATGAGACACATAATGCCGGTCTGCAAAACGCCGCTTTGGGTTATTTTTCAATTCGAATTTGGCATTACAAATGCCAACAAACATACAGTTTCCTGGGAGGAACTCGGGTATCTTTTTAAGCGGAATGCTCGTAACATTTGTAAAAAAATGACACAGATATTTTATTACGCCAGGGGCATGTAATTTGCCAACTGACTGACAAAATTGTAAAGGACATATGATCCCATCAAGAACATGTAGATCGTCAACTGACTGAAAAACTGTGAAGTGACGGAGGTTTTTCAAAATTTCTCGCTAAATTTTAATGGTGAACGGTGCTTGTGCTTATGAATATGCGTAATCGAAAAGACAGGGAATGCAACATTTATGGCATTAACTGACTGAGATTCCTCCCACAACCTGACGGTCGACATGACAAGAGGGTTCCTAAGAAACAGCTCATATATGTGCATTGTAGACACATCACCGAAAGTATAGCATACCGGCCACAAAATCAAAGACTTTTTGGTTGCGGTTCGTATGCTTCACATATTTATATGTGCAGTGCTTTCACAGATTTCGCACAGTCTTGCAGACAGTGAAATTATTATGCCTTGGGACAAATCAGCTCACTCCCTTATGACGAAGACCTTTATCGTTCATCTGCCTTCAGCCAACTATAGGTTTTGTTTTCCGGCGATAAAATTTGCCCTGTTTCGCAAATGGAGCAAGGCCGTGGTGAAGCTTGGAGCCAGAGGACGAAGGATATAGGCTATCTTTACTGGGGCCCATTCTCTACAGTAGCCGCAGACATAAACTCTCTAGCTTTAATGGACCCAACATTAAGTAAGTGTTCTGTTCCCATTGCTTTCATAATAAACTATCGCCCAGGACACGCGCGCTAAAGACCGGTTGAACCACAGATAAACGGCATTTCGCCGTCGCTTATGTGTAACCATGCTGAAACTTAGCTTGCAATACATATTCCGGAATACATTATCACCGTTTGGATAGTTTCTGAGGACCTAAACTGCATAAAGTGTGTCGAGCAAACACGAAACCATTTTTTAACTTACCAAGCCGAAAACAGTTTACTCCATTTCGCCAATAAAGCGTAGTTTGAGGATTTACACCCCAATTCCGAGGGGTCATGTTTTCTGATGAAAAATAGCCTATGCAAAATAGAGTAACCATGAAGCATCTCCTTTTGGCGAAAACATCAATACTATGTTTTGTTAGAGAACGCAGATAGACAAGACCATATATTCACTTATTTTAAAGTGGAAGTTCCTTTCTTGGTCTTCTCTTACGTCTTGTGCACGGCAGCTTCAAGTGAAATTTTATGCTTATCCATTCGTCATCGTTAGCTGCACTGCATGCGGATAAATTGCATAAAATTTATTGTCATTGCGATTTTGCTACACACCTCAGCATTTTGAAGGAGATATTGCAATATTTTTTCTGTTAAGGAAATAACTGCTTTCTGATTATGTCCATTTTGATCAATCTGCGATCGATTTGACTCTTTCTCAGTGGTTTTCTTGGTTGTCTTTCAGACTGCGTCCACGAAACCATAAATAAAATATATTAAACTAAACATCTGACCAAGGGACTATTGAGAAACGTAGTGGTAGTAAGCTTGAGCCAAAAAACATGAATTTTAACTGTGATTTACATGTTACACAAAATAATAATTGACAAACACCTTCATCTCAGCAAAAAATCTAATAAATATTTCATCAATGGCTTATGTGGCGTACCTCATTTATCCTTAGTTCCTACAAAAACGCTCATTATAAGCTTTGATGCGTGGGAAATTGGGATACACAATGGAATATAAGTTGATAACTGCTATGCAGATTTTATTTTATTGTTTAGAGGAATGTTGGTGATTTATGTCCAGAGATTTTTCTTATTTTTATTATGGTTTAACGTCAAAGGGTAAAAACGTTTATTAAATTGGACGTTTCCTTAAATTCATACCTACTATTACCACCTGACAAACTTAATTTAAACGAAAGCCCAAATCAAGAACGATATTCGGAGCCATGCAAATGGCCCCTATTATTCTACCATTACCTATGAGTAAGGATCACCGTCAAAATCCAATATTTCTAATACGAGCAAAGATGCGAGTCCCAGGAAGTAATTAAGAAGTATAAGATGCATCGATCGCTGGCACAATATGTTTATTCTCCTGACGTTTCGAAATCTGTCGCGGATTCATCTGCAGAGACATACTCACAGAACACTAGCAGACACAGTTTGCATGTTCAAAGGGTTCCATCGTAACATTTAAAAGTACAGAAAAAATCTATAAATGCTCGAAGTGGGTTTTGATTCGTTGTGCCAGTCATTACCAACCAGTCTTGCAGTTTTCACGTAAGATGACGTAGTGGCCCGTCTGGTTCCCGAACGGCGATTTGCTTTTCCCATCTTTTAAGGAACTAAAACCACTGTTCCAGCGTTTGCATCTTCTTCTGACGAAAGATAGACATGTCGACGGGCCGAAAGCCTTCCTCTCTTTTCATGTATCATCTTATGCCGTTCAGTTAAATTATGCATACAGATGCAGAGCATTTTGCACCTGAACGCTACCAACAACTACCATGCGCCTATATACCGTGGTTAACGTTTATTGAAAGCCCCTTATTCATGCTAAGAGATCCATCTTCATACACCGTTTGAATTCTGATTATGGGTCATAACACTTTGGACAGTTTCAAATCAGACAAAAAGCGTGCATTTCAGTGCTCAGTGCCATTCTGCAATTAAACAACTTCATACCTCCTCAAACTCATTTTAAGGTGGCAGTTTTCAACCACCCCCCCCGTTCCGTAAAACTCCAGTTGAATGTCCATTTGATCATTCAATATAATTGATGCAGCTGTACTTATTGTGCATCAGGCAGGATCCTTTCTCTTCAAAACGAATAGCCTATCCTGACCAACGCCGTATTGAATAGGGTTATTGCATCGATCTGTTTGTGTTTGGATGCAGGCGAAATGTACAAACGGCTAGACAGAAGTAAACTGAAAATGTTCATTAGGGCAGAAGATAGAATTTTCTAACGAATCAGTACAAAAAAAATTATCAGCAATGCAATTTTCCTTAAGAAAACGACCAGGGCTATGCTCAGTGGTAATTTTCATTAACTGCTACCACCTGCGTAATCATCATTAGTAAAAAAAACTCAATTGGAGCATTCTATTTTAGTGGCAAAATATCCCTGTGAAAATGGTGGAAATTGGGGTATTTGAAGAAACAAAGTGCATTAAATTGTAAACTTTATTCGAAAACGTTTCAGTGGCCACTGTTTAGCAACGCAATACGGTGCGTTAATCGAAAATTAAGCGAAAATGAGCGCTAATGTCAGGACATGTTGATTTGAATGATCCATTCATTCCACGTAAAACGGGGACAGTTTGCGATGCAGTGGTATCAATAATTAATGTAAATGGAGAATAATGGTGTGCATTAGACGACGCGGGATAATGTTTTGTGACACAACAGGGAAATACATGAGCAGTCAAGAAAAGAAGAAAGGATTAAAAACAAAATCAAACGAAAAGACATCGTAACGTTTACGTTATGATAGAAATATAAGGGTCGAAAGCAAGTTTAGGCGCCAAAATAGAACACATAAAAAAACAACTCCGAGTTATTGTCCGGTGCCGCCAGGGCTTAATAATATTCCTTCTTAGGGAATCCTTGAAGGGCCGCTTAGGAAACGCGTAAAGGGCGCCCATCAATCTCATATTTACCTGATTTTATGGAAGAAAATGGCGGGGCAGATAAGAGAATAAATTAAATCGCAAAATTTCTGATAAACGAAAAACGAGAACAAGATGGTTGGCTTACTTCAGCTTTGAGGAAAGACACTGACGAACGGCTTCTAGTGGAAACCCCAACACCAACTAACAACAGGTTAACGAAATACAAAAGTGGCAAGAATTGAATCCACCCAACCTAATATTTGAAAGTAAGCAGTAAGTAAACGGGTGAGGTTCACGTCTTCACGGAAGCCATCACTCCACGTCCTGAAAGTGGCTAAATTCGCAATGTCGAGTTTGTATCTAACAAAGCGCGCCTTTGCTAAGTTTGAAAAAGTTGTATTTGTCAAAATGTTCGGCACGTTCTTGCGAACTCAACTGGAATTTACCATCCTAGCCCGGAGACCTTGGACAGCCTAAGACTATAAAAACCTCGAAAGGGTACAAAGGCCAACTGAACCTCCCTTAGGAGACCCGATTGGAAAATCTTGACGTGTTATCTCTGGATTACAGGCGGCTACGTGGGGGCTTCATGCAGGCATTTTGCACGTTGCCTAGTCAATATTGCTGCCTCAAAACAAATGACTTCTTTGAGCGGGCCACCACCTCTAGGCTGAGAGGGCACCCTCTCAAATTACGTGTGACTGGGGCAAGACTTGAACCAAGAAAATCCTTTTTCTTTAAGAGGGAAATCCAGGCATGAAATGCCTTTCCTGCGTATATTGTCATGCCCCCTTTCGTGGATGTTTATACGGCAAACCTAGGCCGAATAAATGAATATCGTCGCGATTAAGTACTCCAAATCCAATCACTGAAGAGTTCCGTATCCAAAAATTGATGCGCTCTACAACCAAAACCTGAAATGCTAGACATGCTCTAAATATATACTAAAAGTAATTTGTAATTTGTATTATTATTATTAGTAGCATTTGACCAAATGCGTTAAGACATTGCCTAGCTGCGACGTCTCTGCTCACTCTGTGAACTGTGCTGATCACAACTGAGGACGCATCTTCCGCACATGTGGTCCTAGGCTACGCGGCCCTGTCACACCCTTTCTCGTATCGACCAACTGCTGACGACGTGGCAGTTTCCTCTGCACTTGGCACAGCAAAGGGGTATCATGGGCGCATCTCCAGTTTTCGGGACGTTCTCCTGACTTTGAGGTCTCCTCTGCGTATGGTCCTTCGGATGTAGATAGTGCTCGTCATGGATGCCATGGCTGCCGTCAAAATTTACAGACGCATCATGCGCCTTTCATTCACATACTTCCCCCACGAGCGACAGTTATTCTCATTAGAACCACAAATGACATTCCATTTAGAATTATGACCCAAATTTGGTCGACCGGGTTCAGCTTAGTAAGCAAGTTTGTATCTGTCTATGCAGAAACTGACAACAACTTTGATCATAAAAAAGCGGCAATCGTAGTAATTGAGTAAATAATGACAACACTCTTGGTCCCTTCAAAAACGTGAGCGCTTGAACACCGTACGTAATATCATACAAAATGATCGCACAATAAATGGCTATATCAAGGCGGAATCATGGAAATTAAGTACTGAGCAGCTCACAGAATACCACATTATCAACTCCCTTTGTTG
>JAYGXS010000006.1:33583782-33604563 GCA_036362985.1 Ligula intestinalis
TGCCAACTGTCAACTGAATCCAGCTGCAGCACTATACATGTCACATACTAAGTGCGTCAAGCTCACTTCTAAAATAGACTGCATATTGGCTTCTGAATGGTGAAACTTAAGTCAATCGTTATCTGCAAAATATGGCCAACTGACAGTCAGGATAATCGCAATCCTGGATGATAAGGAGATTTAAAGGACGTGACTAAATGCAGGCATAGCTCAACTTTGAACCTCAAACCTGCTATACCCGAAAATTTGCCGGACATGCTTCGTCTAATATAATAGTCTCTTCAGTGGGGAGACCAAGTGCTTTCAACAATCGGCAGATTTCAGTATGCCTCAATTAAATGGATAAAAAAACGTTATTCATTCATTCAGTATTCAGTCGGCCCAGTTTTACCTGCGCGCTGGACCAGTGAATTGGTGGGGCATTCTCGTGAACTCTTCTCAAGGCAGTGGTGAATAAGGTATATGTCATAAGCCACGAGGTCCACGCTGACGACATTTTCCAATAATACAAAGCGAGGCGCTGATAAACTCTGGTTCGATTAAGTGAGTATGACCCGTCTGATAGATACCAGTGGTGGACAAACTGCACGGTCTGTGAGTGCTTTTGTTTGTGTTTTCCGACCAGCTGGTGTTCAGGGTTATGCTCGCCTGATGAAGGCAAATAAGACTGCAAACCGTTTTGTAGCAAGTTACCCCCACATGCAAGAAACAATTTCAGAGAAAGGCTTTGTGTTAAAGGCTGGAACACACAATAAGGACAGTCATGCAAATATGATGGAAACATAAACTTGGAGTTTAATTTCGACTGGGGTTCGGATTGCCCGCGAAGGACTTAATTTGCCAGTATCAGCCATGTACATGCAGACATACTGCAATAAACTTGTATATAAAGTGTATTTTTGTTGTCCACCGGAATCGGCTTCTTTTTTCGCTAACATTTCGGAAATGATTTCATTCATCTGGCATTTAGATTGAGGCTGTAGGTATTCACCATGGGCTAATCAATTCTTCTACACATTCCGGTAAACTAAAATTATTTTTGATTCTAAACCCGCCAGCCTTACCTCTGCAATTTTAAGAAAGTAAAATTACACGATAATTGATTGTCATCTGTACAACCAATACTCCTTGGCCAGCATCTGAATGTGGTGCTTTAAAAGGTTGGTTAAATTATCGTATCGCCGATTACACCTACATTCCTAGAATTTTTCATATGCGCTTAAATAAACATGATGTCATTTCACATTGTAGCTTTTGGACATAAGTTTAATCTCTGGGTAATACCATGGAATGATAACATACCTAATCAAAACAAACTGACCATTTCAAAAACAGAAAGCCTACAGGGGATCTGGGAACACGCCGATTAACATGACCTCTCGCAGCTGTGTCAAGCATTGGCCTAGTGCCGACAAATCGCCCGTCTAGGGCTTTTTCTTAGCAGATCGGTTTCGCTACTTTTCTACATCGATATAACAAAATCACAATTTGCATTTTGGCAAAAAGTTTATATTACGCGGTGTTTGATGGGTTTCCGCTAAATATACAATGTTGGTACCTGTCTATAGATTGACTGACCACAACTTTTATCTTCAAAAATCGACTATCGTAATAATTGTGCAAATAATGAAAACGCTCTTGGTCCCTTCAAAAACGTGAGCGCATGAACACCGTCAGTTATACCACAGTAAAGGTTTGCTGAATAAAATGGCTATATCAAGGCAGAATCATGGAAATTAAGTACTGAGCAGCTCACAGAATACCACATTCTCAACTCCCTTTGTAGAATACTGCGTACTATGGGAATCAAACTATATGAGCACTCCCCTCATACAATAAACTGATCGGTTTTACACGAACACCAGACGTAAGCATAGCTGGTGCGTGTTCGTGCACTTATCGGAAAACAACCTTCAGACGTGTTTGCGTCTGCAGTATTAGCAAATGTTTTGGCTTCCAAAAAAAACGACTGACTCTAAGAAGAGGCTTAACCAATGCCCGAAAAAAGCAGAATATATTACAACTCTTACCCAACGACATTGTCAAGAATTCTATCTGGACGGGTTCACCGAGGCCGTCACCATTGCTGTAAAGCTGTCTTTTTTCAATCCTGACTGTTATGTCATACCATGTGTGTGGAGTCAAATTAGAAAATGTTATTTCGTTTGTGGTTGTCTCTAACTCCTGATGCTCCATTGCATCCCTGTTCGTAAGTGTGACGTGGTAGGACTTGATATCACCGTGTTGTTGATTCGGGGCCGTCCATGTTATCGTGGCAGTTTCCGTACTGATGTGCAGAAATTTTATATCTGTGACCTGCCCTCCGGCTGCAAATAATAAAATTTAACATTTGATAATATTCAGTACAATCTTTATTGATTACGTGGCAAATGTAATTAATGCTTTTCCTCTCATTCATGGATGATAAAGAAACTTATTTCAAACATGTTTTTGCGCACTTTGGTTAGCTTTAAATTCGTTTATTGACCTGCACACTGTTTGACCCTTCGGTTGCATTCAGCCACGTGAATCAAACTTAGTAGCCTGACTGTCGCAACTCAAATATTAGGTTTTCTTTTTAAGAAAATAACATTTTCTATATTTTTTACATGTCAGGTATTCATAGAATGCAGGAAAACACAACTAAAGCAATTTGTGTTTTAAGTGGTTTTGGTTGCGTATCCAGGGAGAGTTAAATAAGTGCGCAATCAGTATATTGATATTGCATATTCGGAATATGTCAAAATTATCATTGAATAAAAATTGCAACTTTTATCATGCTGATGTGTGGACTCAGTTTACAACCACATATATTCCGTTTGTATCGTACGTTTAAAGTCAGCTTATTTCTCTTGAAACAAACTCTTATCTCCTTTACGACACTAGTAATTTAATATGCTTGAGTAAAACGTTCACCAAGGGTCCTCGATTGTCATTGCTTAAATATATTTAACAAAAATGATGTTTTAAACATGTCCAATGGATAAACTGAAAAGATCTTAATTTCGAAAATCATCTTCAATAAAATTCAACGTCGTGTATCTTTCTTGTGGGAACTTTAGTACTCAACCCTGCGACAAGAAAATGAAGCACAAAGCAAACAGTGTTCGTTTTATATTAAAGCAACGCACGATAGCTCGTTTCCTAGTTTGCCTTTGTTATAAGCGAAATTCGTCGTGGACTTATTTAAAGATATATACTCACATAACACTAGCAGACACAATTTGCGTGTGCAAAGGTTTCCATCGTAAAATTTAAAAGTACAGAAAAAATCTATAAAGGCTCCGAGTGTGTTATGATTCGTTGTGCCATTCATGACCATCTGGCCTTGAGGTTTTCGCGTAAGATGACTTCGTTGCCCGTCTGTTTTCTGAACGGCGATTTGCTTTTGCCCGTCTGTCAAGGAAATAAAACCATTTTTTCCGGGTCCACATCCTCTCCTTCTGCAGAAAGATAAATTTCGTTGGCCTGAAAGCCTTCCTCAACTTTCATGCATCGTCTTCCGCCGCTTAGTTTAGTTATAAATACAGAGGCAGAGCATGTTGCACCTGAACGCTAACAACATTTACCATTCGCCTATTAACCGTGCTTAACGTTCATTAAAAGCCTCTTACCCATGCTTAAAGATCCATCTTCAAAAACCTTTTGAATTCTAATTATAACATTGTACTTTTAGACAGTTTCAAATCAGTCAAAAACGTGCATTTCTGTGCTCAGTGCCATTCTGAAGTTAAACTATTTCAGTCCTCCTCAAACACAATTTAAGGTGGCAGCTTTCACCCCCCCCCCCGTTCCGTAAAACTCCAGTTAAATATCCATTTGATCATTCAATATAATTGTGAATTGTGCATGTTCCTATCTTTTCAAAACTAATAGGCGATCCTGGCCAACGCCGTGTCAAATAGGGTAATTGTATCGATCTGTTTGTGTTAGGATGCGGGCATAAATATATAAACGGCTAGACAGAAGTAAACTGACAATATTCACTATGACAGAAGATGCCATTTCCTAACGAATCAGTTCAACAACATATCCGCAGTATAATTTTCGTTATCAAAACGACCATGGTTGTGTTCAGTGGTAATTTTTAATAACTGCTACCATCTACGTAATCATCTTTAGTAAAAAAAAAGTAAAAGAAAATTATTTGCCAGTGGCAAAATATCCCTGTGAGAATGGTGGGAATAGGGGTATTTGAAGAAACAAAGCCTCGTATATATTGCATTAGGCAAAATTATGCCTGGACGTTGACCTTATATACGTCTAGGCCCGGCCTTTGGCCTTACGGCTCCAGAAATAAAAATTAGCTTATGCATGGTGTAGCAGTAAAGGAAGTCTGCGATATTTGTATAAAAAGGTGCATTAAGTTTAACAATGTATTCGGATATGTTTACATCGGCCACTGTTTAGCAACGGAGCACGGTTCGTTAATCGAAAATTAAGCAAAAATAACCGTTTATGTTATGGCATGTTGATTTGAATGAACCATTCCGCGTAAAGCTGGGACAGTTTGTGAAGCGGTAGTATCAATAATTAATGTAAATGGAAAACACTAGTGTGCATTAGACGACGTGGGAGTATTTTTTTGTGAAACAAAAATAAAAGAAATGAACAGTCGAAAAAGAATGAGGATGGAAAACGTAATAAACCGAACAACCATCGTAACGTGTACGTTATGATAGTAACGTTAGGGTCAACATCAACATGAAGCCACACAATAACACACAGTAAGAATAACCAACTCCGAGGAATTGTCCGTTGCCGCCAGGGTTTAAGAATATACCTTGGTAGGGAATCCTTGACTGTGACTGTGACTGTGACTGTGACGTGTGACTAGGGCAAGACTTGCACCAATAATATCGTTTTTATCTAAGCGGGTAAACCAGGCATGGAATGCTTTTTCTGCAGATGTTGTCATGTCCCCTTCCGTGGATGTTTTTTTAAGGCAAACCTTGACCGATTCAATGAATATCGTCGCGATAAAGTACTGCAAGTCCAATCACTGAAGAGTTCCGAATCCACAAATTTATGCGCTCTACAACCAAAACCTGAAATGCTATAAATATATACTCCAAGTAATTTGTAAGTAGTATTATTATTAAAAGTATTTGACCAAATGCGTTAAGACATTGCCTAGCTGTGACGTTTCTGCTCACTCTGTGAAGTGCGCTGATCACAACTGAGATCGCATATTGCACATATATGGTCATAGGCTACGCGGCCCTGTCACACCCTTCTCGTATCGACCAACTGCTGACGACGTGGCGGGTTCCTCTGCTATTGGCACAGCAAAGGCGTAACATGGTCGCAACTCCTGTCTTCGGGACGTTCTCCTGACTTCGAGGTATCCTCCTCGTATGGTCCACCGGATGCAGATAGTGCTTGTCATGTAGACACTGACCACCACTTTGATCTTAAAAAATAACAATCGTAATATTTGTGAAAATAATGACAACGCATTTGGTCCCTTCGGAAACGTGAGCGCACGAACACTGCAATTTATATCACTCAAAATGTTTGCACATTAAAATTGCTATATCAAGTCAGAATCACGGACATTAAGTACTGAGCAGCTCACAGAGTACTACATTCTCAACTCCGTTGTTGACATACTCCGTACTAATGGAATCAAACTATATAGGGGCTTTACTCATACAATAAACTGGTCGATTATGCACGAGCACCAGATGTCAGAATTGCTGGTGTGTCTTCGTGCACTCTTCGGATTACAACCGTCAGACATGTATGTGTCTGCAGTATTAGAAAGTGCTTTGTCTTCCAAAAAAGAAACACTGGCTAAAAGCAGAGGGTTAACTAATGACCGAGGATAACAGAATATATTACAACTCTTACCCAACGGCTCTGTCGTTAGAACTATCAGGACAGGTTCACCAAGGCCGTCACCATTCCCATTGAAATGTTTGTTGGCAGTCCTGACTGTAATGTGGTACCGTGTGTTTGGAGTCAAATTACGCAATGTTATTCCATTCGACGTTGTTTCGAACTCCTGCTGCGCATTTGCATCCCTGTTCGTAACGGAGACGTGGTAGGACTTGATATCACCGTGCGGTTGTTTCGGGGCCGTCCATGTTACCGTGACTGTGTCCGGACCGATGTGCGGAAGTTTTATATCTCTGACCTGAGGGCCGGCTGCAAATATTATAATTTGACATTTCATAATTTTGAGTTCAATCTTCCTAGATAACATGGAGAATTTAATTAATTCTTTTTTTCTCATTCGTGGATGATAACGAGACTCATCCGGTACATTTTGTTGCACACCCTGCTTTCGTATAAATTCATTTTTTGACCTGCACACTGTGTGAACCTTCGGGTGCATACAGCCATGTGAATAAGACTTAGCAGCCTGACTGTTGCACTTATAGATTAGCTGTTCTTTTTTAAGAAAACCAAATTTTCTATATTTTTACATGCCAGGTATTCACAGGGTGCAGTAAAACACACTTAAAACAATCCTTTTATCCAAGTCCTTTTAGTTGCGAATCCACGGATAGTTAAATAAGAGTGCAATCAGTAAATTGACGTTACAAATTCGGAAAATGTCAAAATTATCATTGAATAAAAATGGCAAATATTGTCATGCTGATGTTTCAACTCAACTTACGACTCTACATATATTCCGTTTGAATCGTACATTTGAAGTCAGTTTTTTTTTCACTTCAACCCACCTTCTCATCTTGTTTACGACACCAATAATTAATTTACTTAAGTGTAACATTCACTAAGGATGCTTGATGTTGATTGCCTTAATGTCGATAGCAAAAAAGCTGTTATTTTACATGTCAGCAGTGGATACACAAAAAAAGATCTTAAGTTCGAAAATCAACTAAATAAAAATGAAATGTCCTGTTACTTTATCGCGGGAAATCCAGTACTCAAACCCGCGACAAGAAAATGAAGCACAAAGCAAACGGTGTACGTAATATTAAATCGATGCACTGAAACTCGTTTCCCAGTATCGTTCGTATAACCGATATATTTATATGTGAATCGCTTTCGCTGATTTTGAAATAAAATCGGAAACGATAGACATGCAGATAATGAGAACCCTACGCCTTGAGACCCATCTTATCGCGCCCTCAGGACGAAGATTTATGTTCGTTCATCTACCTTAGTCTACGGTTCAGCTTGCGCCCCAAGGGGGATTAAGACGAAAGGCTAGCCTTCATATAAACTTTACCCCTCCACAGGAGGTGAACACGTAGGTTGACTATATCCCGTGGAATAAAAAGAAGGTAAATGTTTTGCTCGTAACGTTAACAGAATTGAAATGTAACTGTTCACAAAATGCGTCAAATGCAGCTGTGCACGCCGCTCAAAATCAGGAAAATGAAATCTTCAAGCAGATACTGTCTGAGGCCCTAAATGGAAAGAACTGTCATTCAAATTCGAAGCAAAAACGATTTTTAAGCTCACCGGGTGAGGTTGTGTTTTGGCTGGCAGCAGGCTTAAACGGTTTTATAGCGCAATTCTTTTAAATGCGAGACGCCACAGGTGTGATATGGCAAGACAATCTTCGGTGTCCATTCGCGCTTGACACATTTGCTCGACCTGCTGGGTTTCTGTGCACGCGCGAGGCCCAATCTTTGCCCTCGGGTGGCTCGGACACATGCATGCACTCTAAAAGGGTCTGGCTTATCAGGGTACCGAAGCGTTCATGACCAATCGGCTTCCCGAAGCGCACTGCGGTCCTCAGTCAATTACTGCACTAACGGACTCTTGGCACGGCGTCGCGCTTTCACGATTGAACGACATGCAAGACGAAGTGGCTAATTTTCCCCTTACTCTTCTGTAAGCAACCTATTGTTTCTACTGCTCTGGCTTTCCCCAAGACATCTGCCATCACCGGAGCCTTAACATTTTTCGAATGGCTACTTTAACTAGAACCGCTCCTCCACAGTAATTGCAACCAAAACCTGCCTTTCTTCCGTGCAGTTTAACTGTCCTGTTTCAGTTAACCCATAAAAAAAATCTCCCGGCGTCCGCGAGGGTGAAACCTGCATAGTAGGGAAGGCATTTACGCGGCCAACGCTCTATAACTTTAGCTACGACGCCACGAGGTGTCCTTTGAATTTATTCACACTTGGATAGATTTAACACGCTCAAGTTAACCGATCGTATGGAAGCAGTCAATAGAGAACAGCAAGCAGACTGCACAAGTAAGATTTTCTGAGCAATCACCACAGGAACTGAACTGAATTGAACCCGCGTGGTTGTAATTTTTGAGCAAGACGAAGGCAACATTATTTCTACTTCTACGTCGAAAGAAATTGTCTTCAGAGTAAAACTAAATAAAATGGCACTCTGTGTTATATGATCCTCCATCCGATTTTATTTAATACCCTTGCTGTTCGACCAGGAATTTTTCTCCAAATCGAGCATCCTGCTGGTATCATTGGCTTGGTTTACACACTCTACCTGTCCCAATCAAATTCGTCAGGGTCACTGAGGAATATGTGCGGAGAGGCTGAGTCTAAAATTATGAACTGCTGTGCATTAATTTATATATTGCCTGTGTATAAATTTTGAATACTCACAGATCAGACTATCTTGTTTGTAGTTACGCGGTCAAACCGTTTCTACTAGCGTAAACACTATCAACTTGACACTAACCTACAGCTTGGATATCAGATAAGGAGACAAACACTATATAAGTATTGGCTAACCTACATGTTTGCTGTCTTTCCTGCTCCGGTCAACATGAAATAGTTTCTACTAGCATAGACAATATAGATTTTAAATTTTGTTACCTTAGCCAGGATATAAGAGTAGAATACAAGTGCAACGCAACTGCAGGCCATCCCACATCTTGTTGTTATCTGTGCTCGCAAAACCCAAAATCAACCCCATGGGAACGCAGAAATTAACAATCCGAATGTCGCGCGTGAGGAAAAAGTCGACTATAGAGGTGGCATCGATCCGCGCACGCTTTCCTCAGGGGGCGACCGTCTAGACACCTCGCCAACCGCAACCGAGCTGCGAGGGCAGCCGGAAGTTACGTGCACTAGCACAGGTGATACAATATGCCCAGAGGGTTATAATCACTGTATTATTAACCATAGTTTATTAGCGTCATTTTATAATGAATTGTTCTATGCAATTAACGTGATACTTGTACCGATAGAAGAACTTACGCATACGACATCGTCACAATCTGGATAAAACTAAAGGTGACGCAAAGGTGGTAAAAACGTGTTTTGATTCCCTTATAGCAATGTCGGAGAGGATTATCTTTCTCTGCGTTCGGCCTTACCGGCTTGGGTGCCAAATTGCAGTTCGAATTAGCCAGATAGGGTCACAGTGATGTTAAGCTGCACACAGGCATCCCTCTGCATCTGCTGCTTTATGAAATAAAAACCACATGCACAAAACACACTTTATCATTTTGTTCCACATGATTGGTGTTGCGGTCAAAACACAAAGCGATTTATATTCACGAATTATGTAGTATGTACTATGTAGCAGTCCAATAAATGACGGAATTAACTGTTAATTATCAAAAAAACATAGAAATGACCAAGCGAAATGATTATATAATAGAAAGCTGCTTTACATTCTCCAAATCACAAAAATGCATTAATTGCGTGTGAAAGTATTTACGTGGCTTAATTTTTTTCATTAAAACGTAGGGGATCAGTTTTAAAACAAAATTTCCTACGGAATCGATACCAATGACCACCTACCGATACATATTTTAGTAAAAGGGGATCTGTTTACATTTACCGAACCCAATGCGCGAACCTCGAAGACCTACTTTATGAAAAGATGATGGTGTGATTCTGTACTTTTTAAAGATGTCTGATTACTCTGTTGCCGGAATCGTTTTTTTTGTCTTGATATATCCTTTCGGTTCGACTATTGCATTTAATAATCTAGATAGAAAAAGCAAGCGCAATGTGTGAGTGTCAGTGTGTTCCAAATTGCAAGGTGTACAAACCGTCCTATGCCAGAATGAAACACATATGGAGTACTCGAAAATCGAACGTCAAGCTTAACTGAAGGAAAATGTTTCTCGAAGGTGACGGGAATACTTACTGGCGTGAGATCCAACGACGAACAGCAGGAGGAAGACAGCATGAAAGAAGGCGCCCACGGTGATTGCCATGTTACGGATACAATGACAAAATGGCACATAGACTGTTAATTTATATTGCCTTGTGAGCACTTTGGACCCTATTGGGTGACTTTAGTAGAAATCGACCCGGTGTCTATGCCGAATTTCATAGCGCCAATACCGGAGGTATCGCGATAGTCCTTTCGCTGCATTTCATTGGCTGTCTTGTTTTTCCCTGCTCGCATGCTCCTTATTTGAAGGTCATTAGCATTAATGTTAAGGAACCTCGGCGTGTCAATCACGCGCATCAGGGCCAACGGCGCCGGTGCGGACCTGTCAGCCAAGAATGAATTGCCCATTACTCACTCGTTTCAGACGTTGACTGCACGCGTCTTCGCCTGCTGTGCATCTGCTCAATAGCTGTTTGCTAATATACCATCGCTCACTGCGCACTGTACATAATATAACTCTATGAATCAAGTTAATTTTGCTGATAACTGTTATACCTTTGCTCTTTTTTACGCTAAATTTGTTTTTTCCCCATAATATAGTTGTATTTACCATGTTTAAACAATACTTGTGGCGTGAGGAGAGGCGCTGGGCGTTGAGGGAAGCATAAAGCTTTTGTCAAACAGTAGAAGAGCAGGTTTACCAGCTGTTACCCAGGGCTTAGCGCCCTAATATTGAATACGACGTTTCGCGCGTCGAAATGCATTGTTCGTCGTCGATTAACAGTGTTTCAAAATCACTTTTGTGAGGGTAGACTTGCTACTCTGTCTGCAGACTTAAACAACGAAAATTTGTTTGAGGGATGCACATACCCGAGGTCAGAGTACTGCAATGGCCTCACCATCCATGCCCTTGAGTTCGGCCAATTCCTCAGGTGATCTCTCGAGAATACCTCTGGAAAGGCATCTGGCCTCGAAGGATGACTTTTACAAGTTTAACCGGGATTTTGAGGAATATGACTTCCGGGAACAACTGATATGTTACAATAACCTCACTTAGGCTTGCCTTCAGGTCCGCTTCCTCAGTTGCGTCGGTCGACGAGATTTGGACAACTTAATAAAACGAGTGCTCCAAGTCCTTCTCACTGAGGAGATGTCCGCATACTTGAATTTCTGCAGAGTGAAGTCAAAGGAGGCCCTGCATTGCACTCCTCTATAAGAGGTCATTACAGGTATTCAGTTCAAAATCCTTTAACGCATTTTAATATAGACGCCTATAAACTCTGGTTGAAAGACGCACGGTCAAATGCTCATGCCTAAGAAGATTGTACATCCACGAGATTTAAGAAAATTTTGAATGCGAAAAGAATACGACGACTAAGGCATAGCGATGGTACACTTTATTTCGTGTATCACCTAAATGATCTCTTTTATATGAAAAAACACCGTGGGGCCAAGTTAGCAGCCAAAAAGTTGCGGGGAACTAGCCCCTAGACCACCTTTTTGTACTGTTATTTTTATAATAAAAAATGAAAAAAAATGTCCAATATGGTTTTTTTCATGCAAATGGGCTGCGTTCACTACCGACGAGGGGCGACACAAAATTGGAAAGCATTTGGTGTTTTCAAATGTTTTTACAGTAATGAAAACTGCGCGTGCCCCACCTACTTTTGAGGAGAGACTGACAGGATTTTGTGAACTCAGAAGTTACCGTCTACCGTAGATATGCCTGTTCTATTAACCATTACAGACCAGATCCATTGGGATTCATTCAAAATATTAAAGTCAGAATCAAATGTCTTAATTCATTTCGGGCATAGTCGAGACGTCTGATCTTCAGTTAGTTCAAATATAGTAGAAGCAAGTGCAATACATCCGTTTTTCAAAGAATGTTGAGGTAAGCTGCAGTAGTAGATATGGTGGAACTCATTTTCTTTTAAGTGCGCTACTGCTTGAACGAAACACTTATAATTTTATCTTTTAGCCGTTCATTGTACAATAAACAATAAACATGGACTTTGTGTCGCGATCTACTCAGTCATTTGGTTTTTTTAAATTCAGCTTCGGGAAGGAACATGCAAGGTCAGTCTTACTAGGGTACAGCGCAGCATTTGCAGTCAAGCCAAAACTTCTTGCCCATTCCGTTTCAGACCTTATATTTTGCAGATTAGTGATTGGTGGATGTGGCGGATTATGGAACGGTTCCCCACGATTCCGATCTTGGCGAACTCGTTGTGTTTGCTGACGTCTTGAAAGTTTGTAATGTCCTACACAACCATGATTATGAATTTAATCAACAGACATTTGCATTTTCTAGAGCAAAAATTCGAAACATTGACTCGTGGCATTCAGTGTGGCGAAATGCAGCATGGTGCCCACCGAAAGCCGTATTAATTAAATCAGACGTCATTGTCAGAGGTAGAACTTCAAAACGACCTGGGGTTGTGGATCATGTGTTAAATCAATACGGCACTCTACTCCTTAGAGGTGGCCAAATCCAAAGCATCTAGCTTGTGTCTCATCAATCCGGCCTTTGCTAAGTCCAATGAAGTAGTTGTTGGTTAGGTCTCCAGCATAACCCTGCAAACGCAATTGCGATTTGCCATCGAAGCGTGGAAAGAATTGACGCTCAATTACCAACAAACTCATGAAAGCGTTCAACGGCAGGCGACCTAATTTGTATGTTACTAAGGGTACCTACCTTTCTATCTCGACACGTTCACCTTACATATAAATATCTACGCGGCTGTAAGGTAAGGATTGTTTTTTTGCCCCCAAGTATTTGTTTCAGCTAACCACTTGCACTTTTTTTACGAGGACACACTGTCTCACTACGTGCAAGTGAGACAAGCCTGCACCCAAGAATATTTTTTTTCATTTTACAGAATAATTCACACACTCCGCAATGCATACATATGAAACAAGCTATGAGTTCAACTACACGGCGTACGTGGCAAAAAAAACGAGCTGGGCATTTATTGGAGTCTGGACAGTGGACGAGAAGTCAATCAGCCGGTGTATCGTGTAACCGTTGGTGTACAGAGCCTTACGTAGTCAGCTCCATACGTCCATCAAAGGTTATTGCCCCACATCCTTTTAAATTACACCAATTTCGTTGCTGATGCCCTCAATGGAATTGGCACTGTTGCCAACTGATTAGTGTGTACATCTATAATTAACCGAACTCTTTACATAGTTGTATGGTTTATGCCTTCATCCCTAAGACCTAGTGTTTCCTCACAATTGATTGGTTTGCATCTCAAAAAATAGTCAAATTTAATGTTTCTTATTTAGAAAGATTGATAATTGTAAGTGATCTCGTGTCCAGGCCAATAGACTAATCAATGCGGTTAATCAGCAGTCGTTCTTTGTACATGAAATTGGCTTGGACTAGAAGGCTTTTATTCAGTCTTGAGCTTTCTTAATGTATCAATTCCTACAATTACTCTATGTGGAGGCTATATTTCGTTGTATTTTAAAGTAATCTATTCCATTCACAGATAAGAAGATTAAGTAAAACCTTCTCGTCCCATATTTTAACCCTGTGCTTTTTTGGCTTTGTCAGGGCCACATGATAAATGCAAACACAATCCTAACTTTCGTCTTATTTACAGGGTCTTTTTCACACATATCAGTGAACGTAAGAATCACTAGCGTTAATAACTTTGGATTCATTTGACTCCTGCCTTCTAAGAAGACGTAAACTATACTAATTGACACAGGATCTTCTCATGCAATAATACAAAATCAGTAACATCCTGCTTAAGAAGTAAATTGTGGGGAGGTGAGTTAGTGAAATTTCATGAGTACATCTTGATTTTTCAGAAGGACATCTTATTTTCTTCATATTTATAACTGTAGTCCAAAACTCACGATGCCCATGCGCAGAGGCGGGTGTTTGAAAATCGAGTGTGGCGGCAGTCTTTCAAGAAATGTATTCTCACACCATTATCCTTCTCATTATCTGCCGAAACGGACCGGAGTTATTTAGGGTTCTGTTAACTCGCCAATACGTCTGTTTGAAGATATAGCTGTCCGTTATTTTGAGAAAAGGTTGACTTAGGGGTTTTCGGAGAAACAACACCTGATAGTTTAACCAAAATATCATAAACGTTAACTATACATTTAAATGCACAGGTCAGTTTAATCACGATGATATTATTTGGTAAGCATCTTATTAAAAGTGAAAGTGTTGGAAAACGAACAAAGGGCAGCTTTTCGGCTCTGTTTCATGAACAGGAAATAAAGCAGAAACCACATGACCGACATATTTATATGTTTAACTGTCGCAATTATTGAAACAAAAACAGACAGAATAGACAATGAGCACTCAACGCCTGCCAATAATCACATCGCTGACTTATGACGAGTTTGTGTTATCGTTCATGTACGTTCAGAAACGCTCAAATATTGCTTAATCTTCGATACATAAGTTTATGTTTAAACAAGTTGGGACAGGCTGCGTTACAGCCTGCACCCACTGTGACTTAGGCAAAAGGCTACCTTTGTTATGAGCCCTCTTCCAGAAAAGGGGCACGCATAATCTCTCTATCTGCCATGTTCTCAAGATTTGATTTATTTTGTTTTCCATATTCTAGACACCTGGAGCGCTTGATGGGAAGTGCGCGGCTGACCTACCCGCAATCTGTCAAATTGGACAGGAAAACAATGTTGAAGTTCAAAAAAGCCAATGCATGTTTCTGCAAGTGCTCCATTGAAAGGTAGTATGGCGAAAAGATGGGACGGGGGTAAGGCAAAGTTACAGACATATGCTGCGAGCTGAATTTTGTTGGTGTTAAAAGAACTTATGCGCAGCAAACTCACCTTGAAGCTTCTCCTTTGGCAAAAAACACCTTCCGATGTGCGATACTATGTTACAGACCCTGGGAAGACAAAGCTGTCGACTCATCGTTTTTGAGCTGGGTGCAAAGTTTCTTTTCGTGTACAATTAAGGTGTTAAGATTGCAACTATTGCGGGAAACCTACGATGATGCTAAGCTACTTTTAAGACACATCTCATACAGCTACAATTCATATTTTGCTTCAAATTGTTAAGCAACATGAGGCCTATTTCTCGTACAATTAAACACAATTTTAAAGATCACATATTGTACACATTTTTGTATTTAAACTGCTCTTGAAAATTTGGTACTAAATTTTAAAAAAAATTATACATCATGTCCAGAAGGCTACCTCATTGCAAACTTAGTGCCGTTGGTAATTGGAAGATTACGCGGACAACCACATAAGTATTAAAGGCATTATGTAAGATAGGTAGACTGCTTAATACATCCCAGCATATTGTCACTTACAATTGTAAAAAAACCCTTTATGATTAGGTTTTTTCTACAAAAGATAAGGACAATCTACAGATATACAGATCGAAGCTTTCCTCCCTCATAACAACAATATTAAAAGTATTTCACTAATTATTAACCCATATCCCACTATGTCTTTTAACTCCCCGCCCGAAAAACCCCTATAACCACCGTTTCCTACGAGAAATTGCTAAAACATAAAATATTTGTCCGAAAAACTACTTGACACATATAAACTTCACACCATATTTCCTCTTACGTATTATCTGGCTGTGTACAAGCATCTTACTAAGCGGATATTACATTCACTATCTTTCATACCGATGACAAGTGGTTCGTTTCAGATGTAGGATATAATATGCCTACGAGAAATTGCTTTAACTTGAAATATATTTCCGAAAAACTAGCTGACACATTTAAACTTCCAACTATCCTTGTTTCATAATTTTCGCTGCATACATTCATAAGTTGAATAATTGTCAGTATCTTCAAAGTTTACATCAAACCCTTCAAAATACGATTAAGTTAACAGCATTTGCCGAAAAAAAGGAGCTTTTGGATGCCATTTCCTATGCAGATGGCATTGTTGTTAGAAGTTGGAAATGCTTCAATGCATACAATATGTCTGCTAAAAACAACACATATTATTATAACTATGATTAATCAAAAAACGTTTTTATGATACATAAACTTTTTAATTAATCCTTTTATTGGATATTTAGCTGAACAACTTCAGTGTTTGCTTAATTTTTCCAAGGTAATCTAACAGACTATTTATATGCGTTTTCTGAAAAGAACGATAACATTTGACTTGAGATGGAAGAGCATACCTTACACTGTATAGCGGATTTCTTTCCACTTACGTAGCTTAATTTCAAGATCAGTAAGAAGAGTTAAACTGCTGAAAAACAGGCACATATTCGACCTTCGAGATTGATATTATTTGCTGGCAAACATGTTTTAAGTTTCCACACTCTTTTCCGCAGACATTTACTAAGGCATGATGATGGTCAACTAATCATAACTTAAAATACGCGAAATTTTTGCTTTTACGAAAATATAGAAAAACCATGCGAAATAGATGAGTACAGAGCCTTCTTGACTGAACTTCTTCGGTGTCTAGAAGTAAGTGTAGGGCACTGCCGCTATGTTGGCAAGGACTAATAAGGCATGTTTTGTGCAGGGTTTTTCTTTTTTCCTTGTCTTAGTCGAATGCCCTGTATGATTTATTATAATAACCCAGTAGACTGCCCGCGTTTGCTCAAGAATGTCATCGCAGAAACAGCAAGCGTGTGTTTTTTCAAACAGCATCAATGATTAAACACTCAGCCTCCATCGTATTTTTGATAGCAGACTTGAAGGTCAACAGTTTCCTGTTGCTGTGGTGGAGATTTGCACTGAATGCCCAACGGTACCGTGATAGACTCCAGGGTGATCCATACCTAGGAATGGCTACGTCTGGTTGATAACGCGTAATTGGCCAGAAGTAGCCATTCCGGTCGCACCATTCTTTGTCAGGTCCACTCCAGGTACATGCATATGCCCTACACGCGAGCGAGAACCCGGAGTCGGCAGAAAGTATTATTGAACCTATTGAGAAAAAGAGTTGTCCATAAAGCTAGCCGACAGCATACATCGATACACAACGACCCGATATCGGCAACATAGTAATCAAAAGTATTTTAAAAAGTACAGAAACAAACCTGCATCTCCTATGAAAGAAGGTCCTCCAAGTTCGCACATTAAGTTGCGTGAAAGAAAAACAGGTCCTTTGTACTAGAATATGTATCGGTTGCTGAACAATGGTAACAATTCAGTAGATTATCTGGTTTTCAAACATTTTTCATAGTTTTATTGAATCAATAATTGACGTGAATACTTGCACATGCCATGCCAGCAATTTATTTTTTGGACAATGTATATCAGCTTTCCATGATTTTTGTAATTTAATGATTACTGGATTATTCAGTTAGTTATTGGGCTGCCGCATAGCATATTTTACATAATTCATAACAACAGCTCGCTTTTGTCTGGAGTTGTACTGTATGCAGTGTTTCTTGTCCTTTGAACCACACCGCCCCTAAGGTGGAAGTAAATGAAAACGCATTCTTTGGGCACTGGTTTTTTTTTTCATAAAACAGCGTATGAAGAGACTCGCTTAGGTGCAGTTTCACACGACGTCAACTCCATCTGGCTACTTATTTACCGCAATTTGAAAGCCAAACCAGTAAGGCCGAACGCAGAAAAGCATGATCGTCTGCGGCATTAATAAAAGTGAATGTAAGCACGTTTGTCACCACCCTTGTGGCACTACCAGTTTTGCCCAGATTGCGGCACTGTCATATGCGTAAGCTTATATAGCTTCATAGCAAATATAGTGCAATGACTGTCTGTGTAATTACAAAGGCTCTATTTATCTTCCTTTTAGAAGCAGCATCCTGAACTTAGTGGAAAATATTAACCATTGAGTTGGTTATAATTGCAGGTTTTTGGTGAATTTTGACGACGATTTGTCCATTATCCAGCGTAGATATTATCCTTTATATACATAGGGCCAGGGTTTTTTTTCTAATATAGCAGTGTGTTGCCTGCAATTAAAAAAGTGTTAACTCATTCCGTGTTTGTAGGGAGATCTTTCGGCTTCGCTGGCATATATATCGGAAGATGTGTGTGAATTCGCAAGTACACTGAATATAGCGTGGATATTTTGTAATAACATTAAAACTGTTGTACACTATATACAAAAGGTGAGATGCGTAACGAAATCACATTGGCTATAACTTGCATCCACTTCAAATTTATGAAGTGCAGCTTATTATGATGCTTGTATTCCTCAAGTTACCCCAGATGCTGTCAAAACTTTTTTCTTACTGCTATTATGACTTGGCCAGCATCGGCCTGGCAGACGATAACCCTCTCATAACCTCTGATCTCCACATACACTTTCTTTAGTTCGGAAGCCTTTTCGATCGGTGTATGCACATTCCTGAGTTAATATATACCCGACCAGCAGTGACAGCAAATGGCAGGTTACGAGACGCTGATGAACTGTGGTTAGACGAAGTGCTTATGACCCATGTGATAGACACCAGTGGTGAATCAACTGCGCCATCTGTGGGTGCGTTTGTTTCTGTTGTCACACCAGCCGGTGCACCGGGTTTTGCTTGGCTGATGAAGGTTAATGAACCCAAAAAAATCTGTGTCAATTTACCCCCAGATGCTGTCAACCCCCCCCAAACTGTTATTATGACTTGGCCCGAATCGGCCTGTCAGGCGGCCACCTGTTGGAGACCCCCGACCACCACGTGAACCTTTCTAGGTTCGGATGCCTATTCGATCGGTGTTCGCACATTCCTACGTGTATATACACGCGGTCAGCTGTGACAGCAAATGACAGGTAGGGAGGCGCTGATGAACTGCGGTTCTATGAAGTGCATATGACCCACCTGATAGACACCAATGGTAGACCAACTACGCCGTCTGTGAGTGCGTTTGTTTGTGGTGTCCATCCAGGTGATGTTCAGCGTTATGCTGGGCTGATGCAGGCTAATAAGTCAGAATCAGTTCTGTATCAACTTTCCCGCAGACGCTGTCATACCCACCCTTTACTGCTAATATGACTTGGCCGGAATCGGCCTTGCAGGCTGTCATCCCTTAGGGAACTCTTACCAACACATGAAGTTTGTTTAGTTCGGAAGCCTATTATACCGGTGTTCGCAATTTCTGAGTGAATATGTACGCGGTCAGCTGAGTCCACAAACTGCAGGTAGCGAAGCGCCGATGAACTGCATTTCGATGAAGTGCATATGACCCATCTCATAGACTTGCATATATTTCAAATTTATGAAGTGCAGCTTATTATGATGCTTGTATTCATCAAGTTACCCCAGATGCTGTCAAACCTTTTTTCTTACTGCTATTATGACTTGGCCAGCATCGGCCTGGCAGACGATAACCCTCTCATAACCTCTGATCTCCACATACACTTTCTTTAGTTCGGAAGCCTTTTCGATCGGTGTATGCACATTCCTGAGTTAATATATACCCGACCAGCAGTGACACCAAATGGCAGGTTACGAGACGCTGATGAACTGTGGTTAGACGAAGTGCTTATGACCCATTTGAAAGACACCACTGGTGAATCAACTGCACCGTCTGTGGGTGCGTTTGTTTCTGTTTTCACACCAGCCGGTGCACCGGATTTTGCTTGGCTGATGAAGGCTAATGAACCCAAAAAAATCTGTGTCAATTTACCCCCAGATGCTGTCAACCCTCCCCCCCAAATGTTATTATGACTTGGCCCGAATCGGCCTGGCAGGCGGCCATTTGTTTGGGACCTCGAAACACCAAGTGAACCTTCTAGGTTCGGATGCCTATTCGATCGGTGTTCGCACATTCCTACGTGTATAAACACGCGGTCAGCTGTGACAGCAAATGACAGGTAGGGAGGCGCTGATGAACTGCGGTTCTATAAAGTGCATATTACCCACCTGATAGACACCAATGGTAGACCAACTGTGCTGTCTGTGAGTGCGTTTGTTTGTGTTGTCCATCCAGGTGATGTTCAGGGTTATGCTGGGCTGATGCAGGCTAATAAGCCAGAATCAGTTCTGTATCAACTTTCCCGCAGACGCTGTCATACCCACCCTTTACTGCTAATATGACTTGGCCGGAATCGGCCTTGCAGGCTGTCATCCCTTAGGGAACTCTTACCACCACATGAACTTTGTTAAGTTCAGAATCCTATTTGATCGGTTTTCGCACATTCCTGAGCGAATATATACTTGATCAGCAGTGACAGCAAATGGCAGGTGGAGAGGCGCTGATGAACTGCGCTTCGATGACGTGCTTATGACTCATCACATAGACACCAGTGGTGGACCATCTGCGCCTTCTGTGAGTGTGCTTGTTTCTGTTGTCTGACCAGCTGGTGTTCAGGGTTATGTTTAGCTAATGAAAGCTAATAAGCCCTTACAAGTTATGTATCAAGTGAACCCCAAGCATTGTGGTACCCCCTATTACTGCTTTTATGTATTGGCTACAATCGACCTGGCGGGCGGTCACTCGTTGGGGACCTCTGAACACCACGTTCACTTTTTTTAGTTCGTAAGGCTATGCGATCGGTGTTCGCACATTCCTGAGTGAAAATATACCTCGTCAGCTGTGTCGACAAACGGCAGGTGGCGAGGCGCTGGTGTACTGCTGTTTGATAAAGTGCTTATGACCCATCTAATAGACACCAGTGTTTGAGCAAGTAACACGCAAGTGCTGTCAAACCCCAATATATTGCTATTATGACATCGCCAGCATCGGCCAGGTGGGCGTCACCCATTGGGGACCTCTGACGACCACGTGTACGTTGTTGAGTTCGGAAGCGTTAACTATCGGTGTTTACACATTTCTGATTATATATATATATATACCCGATCAGCAGTGACAG
>JAYGXS010000006.1:33615245-33635676 GCA_036362985.1 Ligula intestinalis
ACGAATTTTGGGTAATGACTCGGTGGAATCTCTCTTTCAATCTGATGGCGTTCGTGGACTTTGAACCCCGCCAGGCTTCATTCTGAAGATAATGCTGCTGAAGCAGCTGCCCGCAGTCTGCTAACCCTTCAGCTGATAGCGCGCAACTTTTGCCGACAACCATTGAAGGAAGACTGAGTACACTGTGTTCTTGTGCCAACCCTCTCAGTCTGGAACTAATGTTTTTAAACTATATGAAACATTTCTCCTGCTGATGAGTCAACTCAGCTTACAACTGTACATTTATTCCCTTTGTATCATACCTTTGAAGACAGGTTTTTTTTCACATGAAACAAAATCTCTATCTCGCCCAGTATTGACAAAACAAAAAAACCTGAAACAAAACCAATACTGGCCGCAACATAGGGAGTTTGTTTTAGGTTTTTTTCCGGTCTTCGAGGTGTTGGAAGGCGCCCAAGAGGAGCATTACCAACTCTCTACAATTGCCTGTAAACTGGCATAATAAACATTTTATTAAGACTCGCCCGGTTTTAGCAACAGTTTGGCGTAAACTCGCTAGGACCCACGTCATGATTCATTCGTTTATATGCCAGTGGCGATTGACTCTGGGGCCCCTTTTACAACTATTTTCTGCTTGTGACTCAATGGTGCATATGTTGCGAGCTCACGTGTTTCGGCCGAGGGAGCACTTGTATCCGTTTCACTCGGTGCTGATGTACTGGCTATTGGGTTAGGTGAGTGAAAACCGTAACCATTTGGCTTTCTTAAGCTTATGTCTCTTTTGAGTTATGATCTTGTCAACCTCTACGTCATCGCCTTCTTGTGCAGAGTCAAGCAACGATGTGGCGCTTGGATGCAAATCCCGATAATTGCTAGTGTCACTTAAGCTGAGTGACGATATTGTAGCCCGTTGGCTTGACACATTATCTGATATGCAGGTTTCAGGTTTGTCGTCAGGCATGTCCAAATCCAAGTCCACATCAGCGTCAACTCGTTCTTGTGTAATTGTTGACGCCATCTCTGGAGCCCCTTTTAAACCTATATTCTGCTAGTGACTCACCGGTGCATCGGCTGTGAGATCACGAGTTACGACCAAGCCGGCATCTGTAACCGGTAATTTAGGTTCGATGGGTCCTGATGTGCTGGTTTTTGGGTAAGCTGACTGCACACCCCTGGCCCGTTTAGATTCTTAAGCCTTTCTAGTCCTATGCTTGTTGGCTTAATTATCTTATCGACCTCTGTATAATCGCTTTCTACTGCAGCATAGAGCAACGATGTAACGCAAGGACGCAAATACAGATAATTTCTAATGCTGCCTGAGCCGAGAAACGATGGAGCAGACTGCGAGTTTCAGGTTTACCGGCCGAGGCTATCTGAGCATATGTACTTTCATTTACCCCCGGTTTTTGACCGACAAGGGCTGTTTTAACCACTGGATAAGAAATATGCGTTTGAAGATAAGCTATCTCTTGTTTCAGTTTATTTCACTCGTCGTTAAGTTACTGCTTCATCTCCGAAAACTCCTGGCGGAGGACGAAGTCCTCGCAGTCTAACTTCGGTAAACGTAGGAGACATCTTGGCCGTTTGTCGGGAGGTGGAAAATATATAACATTATCGGCTGTTACTTTCTGGTCGCATCTTGATAATAGTTGTCAAGGGCCCGTGTCGAAGTGGCCAGGCTGCCTGAGGTGCTAACACTGCTAATAACCAGATTTGGCTACCCGGGTTCAAGATCCGGTGGTGGCAAACCGTTTCGTCCAAACGGATTTTTAACATCTAAACTCTCCATGCTATGTTATATTTTTGTGTTACGACCTGCGTCTGATACTGCCAATTTTGTCGGAAGCCAAATCCAAGAGCCCGTAAGAGTGAGGCGGAGAGAAAATCGATTTGCCAGATAGTGCAAGTTTACTGAGACAAGCAGTTTACACAAGTCAGAGTAAAATATTGAGTTCCTACCAAATATAAGGAAATATGTTGGTCATAAATTTGCGTTAGGAAATTTGTAAGAGTCACTTTCATCCTAACTTGAGAGTCACTTTTATCCTAAATATAATGACAAAATTCGCATAATGGTATAGAACAACACAGTGATATAACGAATCAGCCTCAGCGTAAAATTCGGATACGTGCAGATTTTTTCCAAACTTTGGAAAAAATTCACAGCGGAGGAAGTTTCAGACCGATCAGATAGGGATTTCCACGTAGAAGATTCCAAACTTTGGAAATATAGATTCAATTCTGGAATAATTTCCAAGAAGCGTGTCTTCTTTACTGAGATATAGACTAAAAACACGTAAGCTCGAGAATCTTGAAATTTGCAATTAATTTGAAACTTTGCGCTCGTATTGCCGGCGGAGGCCACTCATGGCTTAGTAGGCGCACTTAAACATTAGTCGTCTACAGCTAATAAGCCAACAATGACCATCCCAGTCTTTGTCAGCAATAATATCTGCACAGACAACCAAAACCCTCAGCATCCCACCACCATAACCATCAAACTAATCAGCACCACCAAAGTTATTATTTGCTTGCCTAAAACATCCAGGTATTTTATGTTTAACACTGCATCGAGACTGGTGTTCTGATGTACGTGTCGTCAAAGCTTACAATCACAGAGGTATTTAGACCTTAGTTCAGGTGGAACATGACGGCTAGTAAGCCAAGAGTGGTCATTCCGGCTTCCTTAGAGTTCAGACGATTTATTTTATCCTGCAGTTTGCCAAACGACTGCCTCCGATGACAAGTTTGCTCAGTGCATAATTTGTCAAACAGCGAGGGACCCTTTTCTTGACACCTGCATATCAACGTATTGATACAGCTTACGAACGCTGACGCGATCATCGATGTCACAACAACAATCAGGGCCATTTCTTGTTAAGAGCATACTTTTTCAAACAGCGAGGGTCTCTTTGTTACTAACGGAAAATGTCAACATACTGATACCACTTACGTACGCTGATGTGATAACCGATATCCAAACCACAGAATTGGCTACTTTAAACAGTTATCGGTAACTGCAACGTGAGGTGGTCAAACGGAACTAATATGCAAAAAGTTAACCATTCCGCATTTTTGTGTTATGATTGATTATGACTTGCTGATGACTGCTTGTTAGCCACAAATGGTCAATCCCGTCTTCATTGTCAGTTCTAAATCATCATCAAGTTCTTCAAGTCGCCAAACGACAGCAAGTTATTTTACATTATCGCTCATTATATAAAGTTGCCACCATTCTTACGACTCTATGCAGCTTATGAATGCTGACGCGAAAACCATGTGGGTCCGTATAAGCGACAGTTCCCCCGTCGATTTCGATAATGGGCACCACGCGCTCTTAGAAGCCGCAGCAAACGCTGAAGCAAGCCGCAGCAAACACTGAGGTGAGCTGGGCAAGTGACACAAAGGCTACCGCCAGAAGGGGCAACACAGTGAATTAGCTCGAAAGAGAACAGGAGTTTAGGCAGACTCGCGCAGAATCTACCCACTTGCTCGCCTCTCCCACCTCCGCGTCCGGTTTAACGACAAAGTCAACAAGACAAGGGATGAGCAAGAGTGCAGGTGGCTGGCGCGATAAACACTCAGAACGCGCACAATTGACACAGCCATCTCGCTAGTTATGCTCCCGCCTGCGCGGGAGCGCCATAAAGGTCACATTAAAAGGAAGCCATCAAGTCAATTTATTAAGGGAAGCAGGCTTTCGCCCTTGAGCTCTCTGACTCTTAGTCCTCCCTCTCCTCCCATATGCGCACAAAAAACACACGCGTACAAAACAGCAGCAAAGTTGGGACCCCGAGTTTTCCCTTCAGTTGGCAAACCCTCCAAGCCACGGCTTTTATCGCACTCTGATAGATTCAGACGCACTCAGATTTATTATAGTGAGGAGAGAAACGCGCCGAGGGTCGACCTCACTCTCTTCCCCACCGCATAGTGATCGCCTAGCTTTCGGACACCTGAGGTGGGGGCCAAAACCCAGTGGGAGCGCGAACGCAATCACCAACAGGGAATCAGAAGTAAGAGAAAGTGTCAGCACCTTCCAGGCCGCCGGGACCGTGGTTGGCTGAGGACTGGCGTTGCCTGTGCATACAGACCATTAGATTTCAGAATGGTGAGAGCAGCCCTGCATGCAGCCTGGGCCAACACCATCCTGAGAGGGGTAACCAATAAGTCATCAACTGAACGGCTCTACCCATGCCTTTTTGCCGGGGCTGAAAGGAGAGAAAGAGACAACTGTTAAACTTTGCAATTGTGAGTGTGCAGAAGACGGAGAAGAAGAAAACGAAGAAGAAGTAGAAGAAGAAGAAGAAGAAGAAGAAGAAGAATAGGAAGAAGGAGGAGGGAACAAGAGTAAGGAAAAAAGGAGAAAAGTAGAAAAAGACATAAAGAAAAAGAGAGTGAAAGAGGGAGCTAGTGATTGGAGGCGAGGAGGGAACGCAGACAGGCTGAGAGAGAGAGGGGAGGAAATGAACCATGAATGAACAATGAGAGCATAAGCTCAGCTTACCCTGCAACAGAGAGTCTTCAGTAACTACTGAGGCTGACGTTTATGCTAAAGACACAGCCGTAGGCGCTGCTATTATGAGTGTGAGTGCGGTAATGGAGCGAGTAATATAACTACAGTATGATAGGGATATGGCAAACAGAAGTAATCGAATAGAGTCAATGAGCGTAGTGTTAACTGGACTGATGTGGCAGGTTACCCGGTAAAGGAGGGTTACCCGTTAGCCAAGCTGCATGCTGCCTGGCGCGTCCATGGGTGGTGGATAGTGGCGCGGCCTTCAGTGAAGGTAAGCTGCAAAAAAAGCAGGCTCCCGGGTCTGGCGAATAAGCAGTCACGGATGCAGCAGCGACAGTGTTACCAGGGCGCGGTGGGCTGAGGTCTGGCGCACCGACTGCCTTATAAAATGCTGCAAGGCCCAATGACGACACTGTGACATGGCAAGCGTAAACCGCCATTAAAAAGGTTTGCTTGCCACCAACACCACCGACTTGTGGTAAGGTTCTTGAGCCAAAGTGCTAGAGGAGACAACCTCAAACTAAGAATCCAAGCGGCCGTTGGGGACACACTTGTATTCAAAATTCCCAAGAAACCTCATGAAAATGTCAACTTACGATATTATGACCCATGCTGCGGCGTCCGCGGGAATGGACGCGCTCCGCAACCCTTGTCATGTGGTGCGGGCGAATAATGTGCAAGCTGGACTGCTAAACAAAAAACGGACATTTGGTATTGGATGCTGGAATGTGCGAGCATTTTTGCAACCTGGTACTCAAAGTCTGACAGCGCACAGTCTCCATAAATATCACGTGGATGTTTGTTGCTTGTCAGAGTTCCGACTCTCAAACTCAAGCGCCCGAGAAATCAAAATCCCGGTTGTCGATTGTTATTTCACCTTGAATCACAGCGGTCCGAATGACTCATCTGGAAAACACGATGTGGCTATTGCCCTCGCAGAAGAAGCTAACCGCTCACTACAAGCATGGGAACCAGTCAACGACCGAAGAGCCTATGGTCAACTTAAAGGCCATTTTACGAACATCTTGGTCGTATTTGTGCATGCACCTACGTCGGCGGCTGAACAGCAAGAGAAATATAATTTCTACTCGCAGCTGCAGTAGCTAGCTGAACGACTCCCGCGTCGAGATCTGATAATTGTTGCCGGGAACTGGTATGGCCGGACTGGGCCCGGTGACCCTACAAACAGCCACCTTCTTGGTCGTTCTAGGCTTGGCTCTCGAACGGACAATGGTGAGAGGATGCTGCAGTTTGCCGAACAGAACCAACTTTTTGTTACCAACACATGCTTTCAGCATCGTCACAAACATCTAGTGACTAAGTATTCGAACAATGGCCGTACAGCTAGTCAGATCGATTACATTTTAGGTTGTTCACGGTTTCACAGCTGGCTCCACGATAGCAGGTCGATGTGAGGTGCCGAAACTGGTAACGTCCACGGGTCTGACCATGTTCTCGTTCGCACGTGCCTAAAGGTTCACCTTTCATCTGTGCCCGAACTGCCACGTGCGAGACGCCTTGATGTCGCAAAGCTCCGGCAAACAAACACTGCCGAGGCTCTAAGCACAGAAATCCAGTCTCGTCTTATGACCCAGGGTGACAACGAGGGCAGTTGCAAGTGGCCATCACTGAAGTAATCCATCTATGTGGCAGCTAAGAATATTGTCGGATTCCCCCAGCGGTGCCGCAAGGACTGGATCAGCGGAAGAACCCTGCAGCCAGGTCCCGGAACGATGCCTCCTTCTGCCAACGTCGAAAGCTGACAGCAACGTCGGCTAGAGATGATCAGCAGAAGCTTTGGTCCGAAACGGCGACTTCTATGGAGCAGGCTTATAATGTTGGTGACACCCGAAAATTGTACCAAATCATACGCCAGGTTAGTGGTAAGCTCGCGACACTCTGTGATTCTGTTCGCGATGTGGATGGAGGATTTATTGCCAACAACTCGGCCAAGGTCGATCGCTGGCTTGAACAATTCGAGCGCCTACTCAAATTTGACGAACAAACCAGCACACCCTCCCTGTCCTCCACAGCGGAATGTCAATCCTCTCCTGCCTACACAGTGTCGTGTGACATTCCTTCCAAAGAGGAAGTTACCAATGCAATGCAAAGGCTACACATCAACAAGGCGTGTGGAGAGGACGGTATTCCTGCAGAAATCTCAAAGTCCTGTGTCGACACCCTGGCTCCTCGGCTCCACGAGGTGATTCTGCAGGCGTGGCGAGAAGAGACCGTTCCCGATGACTGGGGCTCAGGTTTCTTTGTACCTGTCCACAAGAAGGGAGATAAGACAAGATGCGAGAACTACCGTCTTATCGATGTTGCTGCAAAGATCTTCGCAGTTGTTCTTCTCAGGCTCTTCCAGTCTGTACGTGACTCCAGGACACGAAACAACCAATCTAGATTCCGAGCTGCGCGTGGATGTGCGGATCAAATATTCACACTGAGGTGTGCTCTAGAATTCTGACATAGCTACCAGCAACCGATGGCCGTTTGCTTCATCAATGTTGCTGCCGCATTCGATTCCATCCATCTTGAGTCCCCGTGACAAATAATGCAATGGGTTGGAGTGCCAACCAAACTCATTGCGATGATAAAGGCCTAATATCGGTCTACCACTGCACGAGTCCTGGTCCACAAAAATCTCGCTCAGTCGTTCGATATCCGGTGTGGTGTCCGACAGGGCAGCGTCCTTTCACCCAATCTGTTTAATACGTCATTGACTGGATTCTCGGCAAAGCCCTTCATGAAGAGGACAGTGTTGAACTTGCACCCGGACGCTGAGGTGGTTTAAACATGTTCCTCATCGTCCGCCCCACGAGCTTTGCTATGCTGCCCTCGACCCGGCACCGCTGCTCACCTGATAACGTTAAAGAGGAGGGCAACTGAAGACTTGGCTGGACACGGTCCGTCAAGACATGGAAGCAGTTCTTGAACCTTCTAACTTTGGCCTCCGTCGCTGAAGAAGGGACTGGTTGGAGCTTTTCAGATCTGCTGCCGCCAATCGGCACGCATAGAGAGGTACTGGTCGTGAAATCATTGAGGCCGGCTAGATCAGGCATGATCACAGCCATAACAAGTCCAAGTAGATGTGGCCTACGAAGAGAAGTGTGAAGTTGTTAATCGCTTCAGTACGCATGCACTATTAAGGCGCCTCAGTACGATTCAGTTCAGTTGGCGTTACCCACTGAACGAGGATACCAGGAGTCAGTATGTTAAGTCGCCCCCCACCCTTTCTCATAAACATGCGGTGCGAGTTAGCAAGGCAGCTGCATACATCGATTATCTGAATTTTCCATGCCAACGAATGAGAGGCAAGCCATCGGGGACGTCCAACAGCGTGCTTATTCGCCTGAGATTTGATAAAAAGCGGCTGCACAGAGCGCGAGTATGCTTATTTTAAGTTGAGGGCGCAGTTGAGGTACAGAAAGAAGGAGAGTACTTTAGGAAATGACATGGTACCCGATAGTGTTATTGTCAAGAGTCCGACACTAAATTGGGGTGACGACAAACAAGTCCTGGGAGAAGCGATACTACCACTAAACCAAGGTTATTGATTATAGACAGAGCTTTTATTGGGTAGTAAAAGGCAAGAGAGTATTCTACAAAATCAGCAAGAACAGCCTCCATTTACCTAGGAAAGAGGCATTTAACTGCGTTCCCAACAAACCTAACGACACATTCGTGTGGTGAGGCAATTAGTGAGTAGGGTCAGGGCAGGTGGTGGTGGGCGCGTGTGAAGTGCTGGGTGTGTCGACATCATGGTCAATGCCGCTGTCGTGAATGCTCATATGACCTAGTTGGCCTATGCGATGAGCGAATGATTGGGGGCTGTGTGGGCAGTAAGGGTGATAGTCTCGTCTGCGTGTTGTTGTTCCAGGCACAAGTTCACCAGTCTATGTGCGATGGATTCGAAGTAACCGACTAGGTTGATGCGTGAGGTGGGTGTGTGATTGCAGTGAGGGCATATCAGGCCCTCAGAACTGGTGGAGGGTTCAGATGTGGTGATGCGAGTTGTGTCGGAATGGGTGAAGGAAATTGCGGCTGGGTTAAAGTTGGTGGATGCGAGTACTGAGGCATTGTTGGCGTCGATTATTGCCGTCAAGGTGGAGGGTAGAGTAGGGTCAATTGTAGTGTTTGATGCCGTGGACGTGGATGCTGTCGGAGTAGGTTTGCACGGCTACCAAAGGTGACCGACCAAGCCAATGCATGCAAGGAGGTTGCGCTGACAGCGTGGATACGTTGAGAGGGCTTGAATGGTGACAGTGTATCCGCGGATTGCGAGAATTGCGTGCCGTCCGTTTTGCCTTGGCGGCCGCGATCCGACTGGCTTCGTAAATCACGGCACCCATTTTTACTGCTATATGGCACGCAGATCGGTCCTGTGCTAGCAACTCCCAGTTCATCGTGTTAATTTGGAGACGCTTCAGGTTATCCTTGAAATGTCTCTTTTGTCCTCCTTTGCAACGAGTACTGATAGCGATATCGCCAAAGAACAGGCGCCTGGGTAGCCGTTCATCACTCATACGTATCACATGACCACTCCAGCGCAGTTTAATCTGTCTGAGCATGGCCTGGATGCTGAGAACTCCCTTTTTCCCCAATATTTTCGTGTCTGGAATCCTCTTCTTCCACTCCACCTTCAGTATGTGACGTAGGCAGCTGAGATGAAAGTGGTTCAGTTTCCGTGCTTGATATTCATAGACAGTCCAAGTCTCCGCTCCATACGAGAGTGTTGACAGCGCAACAGCCTTGTACATCGTCAAATTCGTCGACAACTGAAGACTATGAGGATTCCATTCGGAGGCTTGGAGCCGACTGAAGGCTTGGCTAGCGTTGAAGATTCTGTGGGCAACCTTGTCATCAATTCGAGTGTAGCGTGAAAGCGTGCTGCCAAGGTTGGTAAAGTCGTCCACGTTCTGTCGTTCGGCGCCGTTGACGTTGATGTGTGCGGGGTTAAAGGCAGCACCTGGCGGCGGTTGATGCATAACCACCGTCTTGTCCGTGTTGATGGTGAGGCCAAAGTTGGCACAGTCCGCTGCGAAGAGGTTCATGCTCCTTTGCATATACGCTTCTGTTGTGCTGTTAAGGGCGCAGTCATCCGCAAACAGCAGATCATGGACTGTGGTTGTGGTGACACGCGAAGGGGCCTGCTTCTGACGAATGTTAAGAAAGTTTCCATCCGTTCTGTTATTGATGGGGATTCCGGGACGCTCGTCACGGTAGGCGCCCATCAGCATGGTAGAAAAAATGAGACTGAAGAGGGTGGGTGGGAGGACACAGCCCTGCTTTACTCCATTGGTCGCTGCAAAGACTTCAGACAGCGTTCCGTAGTCCGTGCGCGCACCATCATCCCATCATGGAGTTGTCAAACCATGTGGGTGATATGCTCCGGGCAACCAAACTTTGCATAACTTTCCAAAGTCTGGACTGGTTCACCGTGACGAAAGCTTTTGTCAGGTCCCCAAACGTGGTGTAGAGGTAAGTCCACATCTCCTGACATTTTTCCTGCAGCTGATGTTCGGCAAATATCATGCCACTGATGCCGCGGTGGCATCGAAAACCACACTGACATTCAGGCCGAAGCCCTTGTTCCAAGTGGTTATTCAGACGATTGAGGCGAATGCGAGCAAAGATGTTGCCAGCAATATTCAACAACAAGATTCCGCGATGGTTGTCGCAGACTTGAAAGTTTCCCTTTCGTTTTTAGATATGGACAATTGTGGCATCCTTAAAGTACTGGGGAACTTGTCCCTCTCGCCACATCTCTTGAAACAGGGTGGTAACCATATTTGTAGATCTCCGCCCGGATCCCGTCGGACCCGGGTGCCTACCCGCTGGCAGTTGCTGTACAGCCTTGATGGTTTCCACAGGGGTGGGTTGGAGGTCGAAGTCAGCATATATTTCCACTTGCTGCAACCAGTCAATGGCAGCCTCAGAGGTGGGAGAGGGCCGGTTAAGTACACTTTGGAAGTGCTCGGCCCAGCGTCTCAGAAGTTGGGTATTCTCAGTGATGAGGGTGTTGCCGCACGCGCTGAAAAGTGGGACTGTGCCTCTGACTACGGGGCCGTAGACCGCTTTTAGTGCAGCAGCTATGCGGCCCGCATAGCCTTGGATTTCCTACAATTACGATCTATCCAAGCGTCCTGCATGTCTTGGAATTGCTGCTGTACAAGACGGCGACTTTTGTTGTAGGCCGCTTTTCTGGCGTAGGCAATTCTTCTCAGCGAAAAAAGTACGGATGGCTTCATCGTTTTTAGTGAACCAGTCTTAGTGTGGTTGGGGCGCAGGCCCAAGGATGCGTTTAGTAGTGGATTGAACAGCGTCCCGTAGTTGACACCATCGATTCTCGACGGAAGTGTTCTCTCCTGTGACTGCGAGGTTATCCAGCTGTTGGATCAACCCGTTGCTGAAACGCAACTGATTTGGACGCAAGTTTAACAAATCAGTATTCAACTTACCTCGAGGTTGCTTACCTTGGATTTTCCTTCGTGGTTGGAGCCGTATCCGCATCTTGGAGATGATGAGACGAGAGTCGGTATCACTATCGGCACCCGGCACCTCATTTGTCACCAGCACGTCCTATTAATCGCGCCGCCACACGAGGACATAATTCAAGAGATGCCACTGACGAGATCTGGGGTGCATCCAGGTCGGCTTGTGCTGCAGCGTACACTGACGGGAAAACTCGGCCCCCTACGTTGCTGCTCCTTTTGTACGCGTTTGTTTGTCAGCAGTAGACGGTGCACCGCGCAGGATCGAAGAAGGTACAGGACATTGCCATTGAGCCCTCGGAGGCCATGGGGTCAAAACACTCCTCTCCAGATGGCGTGGTCTGTGCCGACGAGGGCATTAATGTCGCCAAGGACAATACACTTGTCCACCTTCGGCACGGAGGCCTTCAGGGCGTGCAGGTCATCGTATAATTTGTTCATTGTCTCGTCGGAGCTGTTCATCGTAGGAGCGTAGACACTGACGATTGTGGCAAATTTTCCACCTTAGAGAGGCAGGCGGAGGCTCAACAGGCGTTTGTTGATACCCTGCGGCGTACAGGGTAGTCGCCTTACGATGTCGTTCCGGATGGCAAATGTGAAGCCAGCCTCGCGTCACTCTGCAACCAGACGGCCCACATAGAATAAGGTGTAGCTGGCACCCACCTCTTCTATGGACCCTTCGCCGAAGAAGCGGGTCTCACTGAGTGCGGCGGGTTCCACCTTGAGGGGCCCTAGCTCCCGGTCAATTATCGCTGTTCTCCGTTCCTGTCGGATGCTCCTCGGGGTTATCTAAAACGGATAGAACATTCCAAGCGCCGAAGATGATAAGAGTAACCTGAGCTCCTTGAACTGTTTTGTGAGCTCTGGGAGCTGTCCTGCGGGAAGGAAACGGGTTTGTGGGAGGGTGGGGAAGAAAGAGGTTTTGATTTGCGTTTGTAGTGTTTCGACCGCGTGTATGCAGTCTGACAGCCACGGTCAGCTGGCAGATGTCGTGACCCAGCGTGTTTGGAAATCACCTTTTTTTGGTCCGTCGACCCTCTCGCGAAGGGTGGCAGCGCTGCTCCTAAGAAGGATTGCCTGTCACAGGAAACTGCTGCCGAGCAACACAATAGCCCACGATTGATTTGGTGTCGAACGATAACTTGGTTACGAGCCGCTTATACATTTGTTATCGCACCGCCATCGGACTTTTCAGACCGTGGGAGGGGGGCGGAATTATTTAGGGAGTGAAGTAGGGAGCAGCAGTACGTATCCTAGAAGCAGAAATGGTCAAAAGGACAATGTCTCCAGTCATACCTATACGCATCCTTGTGCTATAGCATCTGACCGCTGGTAGAGTTATACTATGAATAGTGTTTTAACTGATGTTACTGGTGAGACAATACTCTACTAAGACTAAGAGTGCATGTATGGCGGTGTGACGACTATTTGGGTGAGCATCACTACAATGGGATGAGGTGACTGTGACTGTAAGGTAATGCAATGGTACGTGTAGTAGTAGAGACAACATTAGGAAAATATCAAAAAAATGACAGTTAACAAATATCAATTCAAAAAATATTATCATAAAATAGATGGAGAATCAGACATACGCGTGCATACAGAACATACATATTTACGCATAAAAAACAATGGATACAGTGTTAAGACTTGATAATCTCGATGAGATTACGCAGGTAAGGCAAAATTACGGGCAATAATGATAAAAGCAAGTAGGCGTAGCAAGTGCAGGAAGAGTGTAATAAAGAGCAAAGGGAAATAAACAATAAAGTTCAAAGAGACAATGGTACGGTATACAGTATGTGACTGCCTTCCGCCAACTACGTCTTCTATGATATTAACCGCTGCAACCCGGGGATATACCGGGCGTGGGGACACACACACAGGAGACCTTCACTTGGTTTAGCCCGCTGATCGAGGCGGGGAGCTGGGAGGGCGTGGCCACCAGGCTGGGCCTAGCTACGGGGAGCCATAAGCGAGAGCTGGATGCCAGCCAAGGACGCTAGGCGTAGCCACCACCTACGCGAGGACGATGATGCGATCTGCCATGACCTACACGTTCAGCCCCCAGCTGAACACCCCATGCTCGCCGGGTCTGTATAACCAATGTCAATATGACAGTCTGGGTCAGTTTTCATAACTAACCACCTACTTTTATTTAATATGGTCAAGTAGAAGTAAGCGAAAATTGACGTTTTAGCTTACCATATTAACAGCCTAGATATTTGCTTGAAGTTCAGGCCATGTGTTTTGCCGATATTCTTCCGCTGCTTGACACAGCTGTGAGGACCATGGCTCATCGATAGGTCCCCAAGCCTTCCTTATGTGCTTACTGATTGATCTACCTATTTTGAAAGTTAAATGTTTTAATCCCCTGAGAAATGTATTTCTGATCGCGGTATATATACGTAAATTTAAGGTTAATAGGCAATAATCAAAAATCCGACTGCTTATTATCCGTCTTCCTGCCCTTGCAGCGATGAATGTGTGTCGGCTTAAGGAGGTGAGGTGCCAAAAATGGGATTGTGGCAGGCATTGCTTCCAATGGCCAACCCCTGTTCATCGCCAGAGCCCTTGTAAAGGACAAAGTTCGTAGAGGCAAAATGTCACAATTAGTTTCTCTTAAAAGTCTTCTCTCTAATTCAATCATGGGAGCTGTACGACTCGACTGCAGACCGTTTTAAATCACAATATGTTTACTACTGAGCATTGTTTACTAATGAAGGCAGATCATTTGTGTTGATTTAGGAATTACCTCTTACGAAGAAACAATCGCTTTGCAGTAACTATGTCCTTCTCGCCTAGAACGCCCACCTGAGTGTTAGACCCATTACCTCCTCAGTTAAGGTAGCGTGCTGGGATCTCCTCAGGTTTAAGGATGGAATCGAAGATACCAGGTCAACTTAGGTGGCTGAGGGCCCACATTATTTTCGCACAACAAAGGTTGACGCATGTGCAATTTCATCTGTTTTTGGACTACAAATATGAACACCTTGTGAAAGATCATTGGTGTTTAACCACGGACGCAAATACGTATCTGGTTGGATAGTTAGTCGGGCACATTTTCACTTAAAAAGGCTTTGTGGTATTCATTTCACAAATTTTGCGTTTCAGCTGCACAACGGCCATCCACAGGCTTATATGCCGTACGCGGGCAGGGAGCATCCTGTTTTGGAAGAAGGAGTAAACAACACCAACGGCTGCGCTCCGACATTTAAACGCTTTTCTCTAAATAACATAGTCAAAAAATAATCTCTGCACAGTTTTGTGAAATTCTTAAATAAGCATCGGGCTGTTAAAACAGTTTCGGACTGGTTGCCTTCCAGTTACATGCAATAGTTTTTTTAAAACTCTGCAAATATTCCAATTTTACGATTGAGTTGTCATCTTGGCAAACACATGCTTCCAGCCATTTGTCGTCAGGCCAGTATAATTGCAGGGACTAAAATGGTCAGTTATATGTTATGTTGTATTGAAGTGGCTGTCGGGGTAGGAGGTGGGGGTGCGGGGTGTAATTTATCATCGTGGTGTTCCCTTGTCTCATTTAGGCAGGCTCCAGCATGTTGACGGTCCGGCGAGCAGGGAAGAGGAGGAAGGGAGGGGTTGTTCTTACGGTTGACGTGTGTAGGTGTGGATGACGTATATTCTGGTGGCATGGTATTCATTCGTATGGTTGGCAAGGGTAGGTAGACTGCGGCTGCCAGCGTTTTTTGACAGCAGAGAGCGGGTTTTATTAAACGGATTACGAGTGCTTCGGGTATGGCGAGCACCCCTTTGCATAGGCCTTGATAATAGTGTGTCGTAGTTTGGAACATGACTTGAAAGGCCTCTCCCGCGTTTACCTGGGGGTTCGTAACGATCAAGTATGCGATGATTGAGCCTGGGATCACTCGATTTTCTTGTTTGCTTGAGCCAGGCTGGTATGTGTTCCCGCACCCTCTGGAGCTCCAGACGTCGCGTTTTTAAAACGGTGCATTGCTGTTATGGTTACTCATCGACATATGGATATAGCATCGGCATGCGTTTTGCACCAGCTGTACCACTGGTACAGACAACTTGAAGCCCGTTCTCTGAAAAAGCTTCATAAAAATGATTTTTCCCAACGCTATACAAATGCTCAGTGCAAATACATTTTTAAACAAAATATATGAGTACCATTAGCGATCAGTGCAATTTCATCCACGATTATCTATATCTCCTTGCCAATACAGACAAGATAAAGATTTCGAACCTCAGTGATTTCGCCTCTGATCAAAACGTCGCGCGGCAAAGGCTCCGGCGGGACACAACTGGGGCTTGCATATGACTGGCTGGAGACGTACAATGCGTCAGAAATGGCCATACTACTCTCCCTTTTATTTGCTGCATATACTGTCGGGCTACACGACTTGCTGTCAGATCCCACGATATGAGATCCAAGGCAGAGCGTAAGAAGTGAGCTCCTGCAAGGATCAGATGATGCTCATTAAATATAAACCTCTTTCGGTGTAAACAGGCAAGATAACGAGTCCGACGTTCAATGGTTATGGCGCTGGGTGGCTATTCGAAAGTTTGTGCGTCCGAAGCTCGAGTGAGCCACGATTAGAGGTTGCGTATGGCTGGCTAACGAAGGCAATATTTGCCGGCCGAAGCTAGTAGCCATGCTGCAGTTAGTACGAGGATGAGGATGAGCTCGAGGATGAGCCAAGAAGCAGAGCGGGACGCGTGAGTTCCCTCAGAGATTGGGGAACCTTCGTCAACGGTTTTAAGAATGAGAATTTATTTGGCGAAATTCCCCGTATTACCAACACTGCCACAGGTGATCTTGCCACCTATCTCAAGAAAAGAGGGATAGAGAAAAAACATTAGGCTAATATATCGTGAAAGCTTTTGTAATGTGTTTCTAATGGAAAATCATGGGGTATTTAGCCAATGACACTGCATTACTGATAAACATGCATCTTAGTTCTACAATATTCCAATAAAGCCGAGATCTGAGCTGTTAATTGGACTCCCTCCTAGCCGGCTGCAATGGAAAAAAGTCCCATTGAATTATAACGTGTTTCTGTTGAAGTGATTTTCGATGCTGCCATCCATTTAAATGTGCTACATAGGAAACTTTTCCGATACACCGGGTGCCCCAAAAATGTAAACACATTTTTAAAATTTGTAAACTTGGTGTTTATTATAAGTTAATTACTCCACAAATGTAGAAATATTAACAGGTATTATTTGATTCGTTTCAGCACATGTTGTCAATGTCCAGAGATTGTTGTAAATACCACTTTTATTACTGATCTCTTCGGTGCAGGTCATCCTCGTTTAGAACATGGACTAGTCTTTGGACGTATCTTTTACAAAGATGACGCTGCATCATGCGAAAAGGAACAGTTAATTTATACTAAAAGATTACTTGTTAATATATTTACATATTTGGAAAAATAAAAATATAATAAATGCCAAGTTAACAATGAGTTAAAATCTGGAAAAAAATTTTGCGACACCCTGTATGTTCTGTTAGATTGATTCGGTAGAAATGGTGTCTTCTGCGAGTGTATCCGTGAAAAAGCGTTCAATTTTTAGTCCTTAATGGTAAATCACAGTAGCTGAAGTTATTCGTGAAGTTTCTTGCCACCGTGATCTCTAGGACCGGTGCCGTGTGGGAAGAGCAGAAGTGGGAAGTCAGGTGGCGTGAAAAGTGAATTATGTAGAGAGGCAGCGAAGAAAAGGTCGAAGGACGTTGACAATGGGAGGAGCATACGACCAGCCACAAGATAGGCGGTATCCGAAGCGTAAGGGTATGGGAGTCATCACAGCGTAAACAGCGCGGTCTTTGTGTGCGCCAGCCACAAGGATGTTATTGGCCAGACGAGCTTGGCGCGTGTGTGTGCCAGCATCAGTGAAAGTCAACCGCTGAAAACGGTGTTCAGTCACCCTTACGGCCTAAACTGTTGTGCCGGTTGCATTTAGACGCTTGTTTTGCCCGCGTACGTTGGAACAGCATCACATAGCAACTAGCCCGTGTGACGTAAGTTGCTCCCAAGCTAGGCTGGCACACTGCGAATCCTCGGCCAGATCACGATGCAGTGTTCTCTAAGTTGGCTTGTCCCCTTTCTAACTCTAAGGTCCCTATGCCCATGAGTGGAAATACGATGAATATTCGTTTTTATCTTCCTCGCCCTGTAGTTGCTAAGCGTGCTCAAGGTAGCAGACGTATTTGCGTTGGCTGAGAAAACATGACATCAGGCTGAGCAAAGGAAAGGAAAAATTTACCAAAGTCAACAAGTGCAACGATTTACCCAACAATTATTCGGTGATGAGCCAAAATTTAGCCAAAGCAAATCGCTACTCGGGGAACATACAGGCCACCATATCATCTTATGCCAAAACCACAAGGTCAGATCTTCATGGCTGACGCAACGAATCAGCACACAAGCAAAGACATCTTTTGTTTTTTTCTAAACGCTTAAAGTGTATGGCAAAACCTTGTGCACTTACTGTTTCTACTACTGTTCTGTGAGTGTATCTTTGAAGATGAATCCGCGATGGCTTTCGAACCGTCAGGCCAATAAACATATTGTCCCAGCGATCGAGTCATCATCTGCTTCTCAATTTCGGCCTGGGACTCGCAAGTGAGCTTGTATTATGTTAGGAGTTAAGCGTGATAGAATGCTAGAAACCTTGCCGACTCTCCTACGTCTTCATGCTTGCCACCGACTGCGACAATGATTCATTTGCCACTGCAGGCTGCTTTCAAGGTCGTATGCCTTCGTGGTGGTTCTAATACTCCGCACGCGATGGTCTACACCTCTGGAGAGGATCCAGGTGCACACGTGCCTACGCGCGTGCCAACTGCTCGCAGTACTTCAAGGGTCACTTAGGTTCAGCACTGCAAGCGACCTTTTTCCGACGCGCACAATAAGGCCCCAGTTAAAAGTGCTCGACAACCACTTACAAGCCACTGTCATATCTCAGACAGTGAGTTGCAACGCAGAATGCTAGGACACTGCCAGTCCGCTCTCGATTACCAGACCTTGCCTGTGGCGGGAAAAAAATAGCGCGCTGATGATCAACCAGCGGCAACTTCCACCCAGAAAGCAACTCCAGGTTTTGCAATCAATAAAGTCCTGATGGATTCCAAATTTTCGTGTTTCTTATTATGTCCTTCCTTTAAGGATTCCAAAGAGCGCAATTTGAAGGAAATAACACACATTTACACCGCTAGATTATCCTTTGCCAACTTAATATGCCCCAGAGTGGAGCCTGTCTAAGCGAAGTCAAAAAGGGAGACAGCATTGGTTCATGACCTGCGTCAACGGGAGCGTGACATGCCTGTGTATAATGGACTCAGAAAAGTCTTTCATAACAGAAAAGACGTGTCGTAGCTCTTATATTTAGGATTTTAAAACCAAGAGCTACCTCTATACCATGACAAAATGTGCCGCACTTCTGAAGACTCTTTGGGATATTTCTTATAGCGTTCATGAGGGAAACAGTGGGGATGGATTATATTAAATATCGTACGTATAACGTTACCTGAATGGAAAGATGTGAGCCTTTATAGAGGGCAATAATTTGGCCTCAAAACCATGTTAAATTTTAAGGCCGAAATATATACTTCGGATACCTAAAAATATTTGTAGAATGACATTATTTTGCGTACAAAAAAAATATATTTGTGCAGGAGTTCTCCATAATATATTTAAATTTATGAGGGTATTGACAAGCTAATAATTCATAAATAGGTACGTTTCCAAAGTGCAGATATTTCAGAGAGCAGAAAAGAAACGCGTCCTTATTATGGAATTCAGACATAAGTGCTTTAACCGAAGAACACGAAGGGAACCCATAAATTTTGAAATTTGGGGATTATATTTTATTTCAATCTGCTACGCCGCTGTAGCAATTGCCTCCGGGGAGTGCACATTTGCTGTCGGTTGGCTCTGCTGGACGCATAGCTGCCAACATTACTAGTACATCGATTTCATGATCACGTAATTCCGACTATGAACTGTGTACACTAGCCAACTTGCCTTATTGTGTAAAGGCATTCACATTGGTATTTTAGCGGACACTCGGTTATAATATATTCTGATCCATCAAGTTGACTTGGAACTTCCCGAAATTTTTTGAAGAAAATAACACGTAAGCTTATTCCAAAGAGAAAAACAGGCAGAATTTTCGCCAATTTGGAGGAACCGTGAAGGCCTTGAATAAAGGTAGTGTCCTGAACACAAAGGCCAAAGATTCTGGGTTCAAATTTTGGGAATGCCGACCCCGGAGATTGGGTATGACTGGCTGTTGACGGCTTATAAGCCAGAAGTGGCCATTTGATGTCCCCTTGCCTTGTGGGATCCATTTCATAGTATCACCTGGTCACCATGCGACGGTCGGGAGGGTTAGCCTTACGAGCTCCTGGGCAAATCGGAACTTAATTTTTTCGCTACTAGATCGGTGAAAGCACATCTATTCAAGTCCCACTGTATTTTGTACTGTGTAAACACTCTTGCTGTTTGTGCGTCATGCTATTAAAAAAATGAAAACACTATAAGGCAAAAATGTTTAATATTATCTCTCCCACAACCAAAAAAACAATCCCAACTGACTGATAAGTACGTGTAAACCAATGAAGGAAATCACACTGCTACCAAGTAAAAGGAATACATTTCAATTAAAAATCTTCTTATTTCCAATTTGAGACGTTCTTCTTCAAGAGGTTCGCTTTTAGAAGGCCTTCTAGCGTCTGAGGAGACGTGCAAATGTTGTTTGCTGCACGGGTTCTGAAAACCTGGGTCACGCCCAATTAAAACTCAGCTGCAGAAACTATATGGTGAAATAGGCACTTGATTGGTAGCCGCGGTAGGAAATGGCGGCTATCCACGCAAAAGCGAAAAATAAGACTTGATTACCCTCCTTCCCCATGTATGCACATGTATTCCACATCAGGCTGCTAAAAGGCGTATATTCGACGTTAAAAGAATGCAGACACAATTTGCACCTATGTGTGCTACTGGTAACAACAGTCAGATTTTGCAAAAACCCTAAACACCTCGGTGTTTTAAAACAATTTCAAGTTTTCAAAAGGGCTGGTGGTTCACAATTGTTACTAGGGTCACCCAGGATAAACTCATTTAGCATAAAACCCTTTAATACTATCGCCTTTTACAGTGTCCACGCCTAAATGACAATAATGGCCCTATTACTTGCGTGGCAGTGCAGTATGGACAGGTGACGAACATATTGTCATTACAAGAACTACACTTAATATATGTATGTAGCATTGCATTTTTATGCAGTTGATGGGAAATTTTAAGATAAAAATATGAATGCGTGGCTTAACGCACTTTTGCGATTGTTGATGTTTTTCATGGTACAAACTACTACTACTACTACTTCTACTACTACTACTACTACTACTACTACTACTACTACTACTACTACT
>JAYGXS010000006.1:33635686-33653634 GCA_036362985.1 Ligula intestinalis
CTACTACTACTACTACTACTACTACTACTACTACTACTACTACTACTTCTATTACTACTACTACTACTACTACTACTACTAATACTACTACTACTACTACTACTTCTACTACTACAACTACTTCTACTGCTACTACTACTTAAAGTAATACTACGACTACTAGATCTGTTACGACTACTTCTACTTCTACTAATACTATTACTGCTACTACTACTACTACAACTACTTCTACTTCTACTGCTACTACAACTTATAATACTACTACGACTACTAGTTCTGTTACTACTACTTCTACTTCTTCTATTACTATAACTGCTACTACTACTACTACTGCTACTACTACTACTACTACTACTACTACTCCTACTACAACTTTCACTAATACTGCTACTACTAATAATTCTACTGCTACTTCTACTACTACTACTGCTACTACTTTTACTACTGTGGCTGCTACTACTTTTACTTTTTAAACTATTACTTCTTCTTTTACTACTAAGACTAATACTGCTACTAATAATACTGCTACTACTTCTACTACTTCTACTAATACTGCTTCTACTTGTAAAACTTCTACTACTACTACAACTTCTTCTAATACTACTACTACTACTACTACTACTACTACTACTACTTTAACATAAACTACTACTTATACTTCTAATAATACTACTTCTTATAATCTACTATCGCTGCTTGTATTATTATTATTATTACTACACCTTATGATAATAGTACCAACGCAACCAGCACCCGTTGATGAACGCTCATCAGACCACTAGCGGGGCTCATCTGTTCCGCTTTGACTTAAGCCTCAACAAAGCCCCTGAAAACAGCCGTAGCGCTAGCAAAACAGGCAGACAACATTACAATACGTGTATTATACCAGTTTACAGGCATTTGTAAGGAGTTGGTCATGCACACCTCGGGCGCCTTTCAACACCTCGAAGACCGGAAAAAACCTTAAACAAACTCCCTATGTTACAGCCAGTATTGGTTTTGTTTCAGGTTTTGTGTTTTGTCAATACTGGGTGGACTAGGAAATTTGTTTCAAGTGAAAAAAACCTGCCTTTAAAGGCGTGGTACAAACGAAATAAATGTACAGTTGTAAACTGAGTTGACTCATCAGCAGGAGAAATGTTGCATATCGTTGAAGGCCATTAGTTCGAGTCGCAGAGGGTTAGCAGAAGAACACAGTGTTCTCAGTCTTCCTTCAATGGTTGTCGGCAAAAGTTGTGCGCTATCGGCTGAAGGTAAGCAGACTGCGGGCTGCTGCTTCAGCAGTAAAAATAGACCCTTTTGCAATCGACAAAGCCAGAGGAAATCTAGCTTTATATGTTCGCACCTTTGTTGGTAGGATAAGTTACGGTGTTCTGCAGTGAAAATTCTTCTAGTGAAGAAGTGCTGCACCGATTCCATTTTCTTCCATTCACTAGTGCGCAGAAGACTGAATAGGAGCGAGCAGTATTCAAGACTAGGTCTCACGTACATATTAAAAAGGCTAGTTCTTACCTTGACAGTCTTAAAATTTCAAAGATAAATCCTGTGGTTCGGCATGCTTTCGAGACTATGAGGACACAGTGCTCTGACAAATTGAGAATATTAGAATAGGATATACCCAAATCCTTGATAACTCCTGGGACATTTATTTCGCGGCCGTAAATGCTTAATTCCGGTTGATGATCGTCGCCAACAACCATAACAGAACATTTGTGCCATGATTGGGTGAGGCCCCATGTGCAACACCACTGGCCGAATGCCTAAATATCCTTTTTTATCAGCCCAAGCACAATGTTGCGATCTGCCGGTTTATACTGATAAGCGACTTTAAAATCATCAGCGTACATGAAGGGTCTGCCATTCTGAAAACAATCTATAACGTCTTTGACAAACAGGCAAAATAGGAGCGGACCCAGTACACTACCTTGTATAACTCCAATCCTCACATGCGTGGGGTTGCAGATAACATTTGAAATTTTTAATCGTTGTATACGAGCATCCAAATAGGAAGATATGAATTTCAGAGGCTTGCTACCTTTGTCGAAGGAGGCCATATTTTTGAAGGAGGAGGTTATGATCAACGCGATCATAGGCCTAAGTAAAATAAAAAAGACGCTATAAATGGCAAAACCGCTGTCTCTTGTTTGCAGCATATAATCAAAGAAAGATAGCCGGCAGGTATTACCAGATCGTTTATCGAGAAAGCCACGTTGAGCTGTATTGAGCAGGTTGTTGACTACAGTCACGTGCCAGATGGTAAATCTTATGGTTTCGTGTACGGCACCCGTCCAAGTCCGGATAGCCGGAGGTGCAGTGAACGAGCTTTCACAAAATGCTTTGGATACGAACGCATTTTAGCTATCGGCGGTCAACTTAGCGTCAGCTATGGGGTTTCCTAAAGTGTCTTGAAATATGGAGTGTTGCGTTTTCATCTGCACTTTTACTGTACGCGAAAAGAATTTCGCAACATTAAGGGAAGGTTTTTCAGCGAAGTGGGCCTCATCGGCTATCTGCTTTTCTTCAGAGGGCTTCCTAGCCTCCTCAAAGATCAGTGTGATCAAGGGCAGAACGGAAGTGTCGTTTTGCCGATGCAAACGACGAGAGAGTTTACGCATCCTATGACGGAAAGACAGATGAAGGTACACGTCATTCTTGACATATATTAGCTTCTTACGGGGGACAAAGTGGAAAATGAGTAGATCCAGCCATTTGTACAGTGCATCGGTTCAAACATTTGCATCCAATCATTGGAAAAATTCAGACCAGTCGAGAGCGTTTAGATGTGCAAGTAATGCCGCCGTGTTTGCTGATCGAGAGTCATGATAAAGAAAATTTTTGGGAAAATATTTGATCCGCTTCCAGTTCTAGCTCATTTACAACTGTAAGATGGTTTGAAATCCCAAATACGCCTAAGGATGACACTGAAAGTAGTTCGCATCCCCTACAAAAAATTTGGTCGAGAATGTTTGCTCCTCGAGGGGGAAAATCGACTTCCTGATCCCACATGCCGATATCTATTGCCTCAAGTAAAATCTCGAACTTTGAAGGACCGGATGGTGGAAACCATTGCACGTCAGGAAGGTTAAAATCATCTGCAATCAAGCAATACTTAAGATTCGAGTCAGCTGTGGCATGAAATGCCTGCGAGAGACAAAGATCGTAGTCTGCATTGGCATTATGTGGGCGATAAACACAGCCAACACATAAGGAGTAATTGCTTTTTAGAACAACTCGTAGCCAGCAGCTCTCATCCACCGCTGTGAATCATGGATAGTCCACCGGTAGAAATAAAAGTGGCTGTTTTATAAAGATGCAGCTTCCTCCGCCACGGCCATTGTTTCGATCGTTCCAAACGCATGCATATCGTTGAACAGAGAGTTCAGAGTGAGCTACACAGGCCGATCCCATGTCTCAGTAACCATAACAATGTCTGGGGGGTTGACGAAAACCAGATTCTGGAGCAGATGCATTTTATTAATCAGTGATCTGGCATTGAAAACGATCAATTTAAGAGAGCATGTCTTAGGTTTCGGTGGTGGGACAGCGAGGCCGTCACTGTTACCGGCTTTGACCAGAGAGATGTCCTTTTGACCTGAACTATTTGTCCTTCTCTTATTTTGAGATTTGTCTCGCCATTGGTTCTCCGTTTCTCTAGCTCGTTTGTTAGCTGTCTCATCTTTCTCCGCTCTTTCAACTCGTAATCTGGCTGAAAAAAAACTTGCAAATGCAGATTACGTAAGGATGGTTTGCGCTCTAGCAATAGTTTCGCCGGTGCTTCAGCTTCTAAAATAACCTTTAGAGGTCGTGGCCGAGAAATTGTTTCTGGAGCTGTTGGACCTTTCCCTATTCAAAATGCCTTAAGAACGTGGAAAGACTCGTCTGGTGTTAGCAACGGTCTGGCGTAAACTCGCATAAGACCTACATCCTGGTCAATTCGTTCTTGTGAAATTGATGACTCTGACTCTAAGGCCCCATTTACAACTATTTTCTGCTTGCGAATCAATGGGGCATATGTTGCGAGCTCGCGTGTTTCGGCCGAGGGAGCACTTGTATGCGGTACACTCGGTTCTGATATACTGGCTTTTGGGTAAGCTGAGTGCAAACCCGTGAACCGTTTGGCATTCATAGGCTTATGCCTCTTTCGATTTATTATCTTGTCAACCTCTTGGTCACCGCTTTCTTGTGCAGAGTCGAGCAACGATGTGGTGCTGAGATGCAAATCCCGATAATTGCTAATGTCGCTTAAACCGAGTGACGATGATATTGCCCGTGGGCTTCACACATGATCCGATATGCAGGTTTCAGGTGTGTCGACAGACATGTCAAAATCCAAGTACATACCAGCGTCAACTCGTTCTTGTAAAATTGTTGACGCTATCCGTGAAGCCCCTTTTACAACTATATTCTGCTTGCTGACTCACTGCTGCATGTGTTGTGAACTCACTAGTTACGACCAAGCGGGCATCTGTATCCAGTAATTCAGGTTCGATAGGTCCTGATGTGCCAGTTTTTGGGTTAGCTGACTGCGCATTCCTGGCCCGTTAAGACTTTTGAGCTTTTCTAGCCCTATGCTTTTTTGGCTTAATGATCTTATCGACCTCTGTATCATCGCTTTCTAGTGCAGCATCGAGCAACGATGTGACGCTAGGACGCAAATGCAGACCATTGCTAGTGCTGCCTGAGCCGAGTAACAACGGCGTGGACTGCAGATTTATTTTACTTACTTTGCGATCGAGTGAGACGCCCGCTGGTTTACTTGGCTCGGAAGATGATATGCGAGTTTCAGGTTTACTGGCCGAGGCTATCTGAGCATATGTACCTTTATTGACCCCCGGTTTTTGAGCGACAGGGGCTGTTTTAACAGTCTTACTTCGGTAATCGTAGTAGACATCTTGGCCGTTTGGTGGGAGGTAAAGAATTAATAAAATAATCTAAGTGGCCATATCGGCAGGTACTTTCTGGTCGTATCTTGATATGGTTGTCAAGGGCCCGTGTCGAAGTGGCCGGGCTGCCTGAGGTGCTAACACCGCTAATAAAGAGATTTGGCGATCCGGGTTTGAGATCCGGCGAATGCAGTAAGAAAAACTTAGCAATACTTATGAATAGCGTTAGGCGTATTAAGTACTTAAACGAATTATAGGATGTATCAAGCGTTTATAAAGAACAATAACACTTTCTCGATGATCCAAATGATCTGGAGGCGTAAAAAAGAACTATAAATTAGAACAAAAAAATTACATATTTTCTTAACTTAAACACGTGAAGCAACTACTTTCTTCCTATAGAAAGACATTTTCTTGAATCAAAATATTCTGTACATTTAACCGTTTGTGGATAAGTATATATTGAATGTCATGGAAAAAGTGTGTCATTATATTCTTCGTTTTCAGTGCCTTGAAATATTGATAAATTGCGCACCTGTTTAATTTTTACACCAAACCTTTAAAATATGATATGCATAAATAGCATATGCCGATAAAACTTGTTTTCGGATTGTAGTTATTATGAACAGTGGCACGTTGCTAATATTAAAAAATGCCTCAAAACAGCAAATCACATTGTCTATAATGAATCATGTCCGTAGCCGAGTTCTGAAACAACTATTTCTTAGATTTATAAAAACATTTCATAAAAGGTAACCTCTAAAAAATTGCTTTGATTTGATGTCCGGCTGACGAAATTTTGTGCATATTAACTTTTTACAAGGTTATTGCACAATGAAATTATATAATTTTGACAATTTATTTCATTTACCTGTAGATAAAATTCACAGCTTGACTGCGGATGAAATATCTTTATTTTCATTGCAATACGGATTATGTTCCGAATAATTAAACTTATTTCACTTTATGTTTTAAGCTGGCAAATTTAAAAAAAATACTAGCAATTTTCATTGCCATTTTTCAAACACTTATTATTAATCTGTATGTGCCGTTTCAAAGTAACGCAAAAAGGCACGTATACTATACAAAAAACTATATTAATACATGACCTTAATTCAATAAGGCCTTCTTTAGCTTACATTCGCGTTAACATATGTGACATTTTGTTGATGTGCAAGGAAATTTGTGCGTTAAACAAACTTTCTGACTTAGCGTTTCTGTCACTGCTTTTTGTGCAAAAAACATAATTCTTAAAATAAAAATCAAAACTTTTACTGCAAATAAATGTGATTGATTTAACTTGGCTTCACTTGAATCTGAAGCGTAGCAACATATCAAGCGCAACTGCACTCTCTTCATCGCTGCCTTCACAATTTACTAAATACTGAGTGGTTTGCTGACTAAACTCCTGTGAATTGAACTTTAACGTGAGAGAGAGGGAGACTTTGAATAATATAGCAAAATAATTTTCAGGCTTACACTACCAGAGAGTGCATCGATTGAATTTACAATTTTATTGGGCTTATTCAACTTTCTGCGCAACTGATGATAATTATTTGATGAAAATCCAGCAGACCAGAAACCCCTTGTAAAAAGAGACGATGCATTTTGCAAAACAGCCTACTCATGATGTAGAAGTAAGCATATTATATGTTGAGATGCGAATTTGTCAAACGCTGTGTTTTTAAGCAAGTCATAATCAAGGCACACATTTACAGGGACAATTAAAACTGTACAGTTAGAAAAGGTTAATAAATGCGGTATGGTTACAATTCACGGTTATCCTGTCAACCGCATGCCGGGGTCAGCCTGCATCGGTTCTTGTGATTGGGTGGGGGAGGAAGGGAGGAATGGAGAAAATTCGGTAAGGTTGTGGGCGTTGATCAGAGGTCAGATACACAGAGAAATAATTGCTGCAATTTGCACGAAGCGATTAACTGTCACAAGGGGGTAGGGGCAGAATGTAATCTACATCCGGCGTAGGAGTCGGCCACTGTAGTACACTGTTACCTCCTTTTTACTAAGCAAGGGCACCAAAGGAAAAGGAATAATTGATCCGTCATTTAACCGCCGCCTTACTCACGCGAGACAGACAAAGCTCAGAACTTTGTAGGGAAGAACAGGTAGCACTTAAACGCGTTAAACAGATGAATATATCGTTATTTTGTTGGTTGACAAATTTCGTTCCGCCTAATGACCAATCGAAAGACTGCTAATCTCAATGCCAATGAACCAGACATCGGCCGATGCGACTATGGCTCTTTTTTCGGTCTTCTGAATGTGTGTGAGTCAAATTTACCATCCTGACCCACTGTTTACTCTCGTGGCATCTATCTGCCGTTAGAGCTAGAAATACCCATGGCATCCTTCGATGTCGGTTCATGCTCCACTTACATTCTGCAACATCCAATGATAGAACTTATAAAAAAAATATTGCCTGAACGCAAAAGTGAGTGGAAAAAAGCACTCCTACTCCGACCGAAAATCTCTTGAACGGTATTGACTGCCATTAAAAACGCTGTCCTTACGTGTCCGGAGAAAGCCAGTGTCAAATGAGACAAGGAAGTATCATTTAAATTGACAAACTCATGGCTAGCTAATTGACGATACTCATCCGGTATCCTTGGCCATTATCCTTCCTCTAAACGCATGACTGGCTTGCAAATTACAGTTATTAAGCGTGTTGTTACTTTCAACTCAATGAGTGCCCAAACCTCGGTTCATTGCTGCTTTCGATTTATTTTAGCTAAGAGGTAATAATTTACTTACTCCTGCAACACAGAAAAATCGTAAAAAACGTTTGTAATCAGAAATATTTTTAAAAATTTACTAAACCCTTTCTTTAAGTACTATAATATCCAGAAGAGGAAATTGTCGTCTACGTTCTCCATAAAATATTTGAATTTAAACAATGCCACCAAAACCAACGATAAAAATGCATATCACTTAAGAAGCCACTTATTACAGTTCATACGTTGTATTAGCCGTCAGAAAAAAGCTGGATAAAAATCTGGCTTCTTATCCTGACTGAAATGCATTCAGAATAAAGGATAATCTATATTAAAACTATGCACAATGCAAATCAGTAAGAGCGTATACCTTTTTCATATATTTCGGCATTTTACAAAAAAAATTTAGGCTGTACTGTCTTTTTAGTGTATATAGATTACCGAGATAGTCAATGAACCTCAAATGGCCATTTGTGGCTGCAACGCACACTTTTATTTATATTCGCGATCGAAAACAGGAATGGGTGTCGTTGATTGCTTCAAATGGTTATGTCAGCCTTACACTGAAAGTAAACAAGTAAGGAACAAATTAATGTCAGATCAGACTGTGTCAGGTTCATCAAAGGGAACGTAGGTAAATGCTTTTGAACTCCTTATTGGTACAAAACACCTATGAAATTCATTGGTTTAGCAGAACATTACGACGGAGTAGCGATGCTGGAAAACGCAACTCAGCAAAATGAGCTGACAGCGAAAAAAATCCCTAGACCTTGTTTGGATATTCTACAGGTTTTAACGCGATTTTCAAAAATCTAAGGAAAAATATTGCGCTCATTTGGGACACTTACATGCAATATACGATGGCATGCTGCTAGAAATGAGTTAAGCAGGTCAAAAAGAGCGCATCGGGGTTTTTTTCCATATCCAAAGGGTCACACGAGAAGAAGTTAGCACAGGTCAAGAGAAGATCACCAAGTTTGGGAGATACGCCAATCGTACGTCCTTGCTGCCTACTGAGCGTGAAGACCCGGTGACGAAGGGGCATGTCATGTTCCTCAAAAGACAGCTATGAACAACCATTAAGAAGACCTTTACAGTGCCGCGTAGCTTAGGAACACAAGGTTCGGTGGGGGCGATGGTCGCAATTTACATAAAACTAAATGTTTACGAAAAATAATTCGAAAAAAAACTATTTTACTAGCATAATGAAATCATCTCCCCGGCAATCTCATGATTTTTTTGTTTTACAAGTTTAGTCTTGGTAAACGAGTTGAAGTTTATTCAATATGATGCTGATCATTTTCATTATATAATAAATATAAGCCTCTTGAGTTAATAAGTTGAATATAACCAACTTCACCAACATAGACTTCTGCCGCTCAGACACCCAATGCCTCTTGATCGAATTTCAAATTATACGATTAAAAAGATGTAGGGCTTATTAACGTGTAAAATTACTTTCTTTTTTAAATTTGAAAATTAAAAAAAAGACTTCTAAAGACAGCGCTTTCCCTAAATATTCACCGTTGTATGTTTTAGGAAGCGAAGAAGTTAGTTTGTTTAAGCATACGTAATGAGAGAAAGTATTGTTAAATGACTGCGGTTTAAGGACACAAAACACGTGACACTTATATTAAACTTGTACCCACGCAAAAAGACAGCGTTCCTAAATTTCCAGGCTTAAAAAACCTCAGAAAAGTGGGTAGCAAGTTAATGAAATACTTTACCTCGCTAAGGTATGGATGTGACAGTTATAAAATATCTATACGCTTGGATAATAATATTTGTCCCTACTTTACCCTCGAAAATGTGGACCACAAGACTTTTATGAAAACGCAATGTTACGTAAGCGGCTAAAATAATGCTGTTTGCCTGAAAAATGATTCTATCTGCGTATAATTTAAATATGCCACATCATCAAGCATAACATAGGGTTATTCATGGCGAAGAAACTCAGGTCCAACGGCTGGGAAATACCCAATTCAAATTGTGAATTTCTCTGGAGTATCTTTGGAAGGGAGCAGTGATATCACTTGAGAACCACCCCTCTCCTTGAAAACTCTACATCGCCCTCAAAAAGCCAAATATGTTTGCAACACACGATCTTTGGTACATTGAAGTAAACACAAGTGTTAACTGTATCTGTATCGTCTTTTTTTGATGTAAGTATTTTGGCCAGGCCGAAACAGAAGTAATGTACATAAACGTAAGGGAGACAAAACGCAGGTTTTATGTTTTGTTGTTAAAAGGGCGGCCCAAACGTCGACTTTAAACTGCCGTATTTGAATTGTATTTACTGCCGGAAACTTTGCCTGGGCATGGCTCTTGTTAAAATTCACTCACACCCTTACAGCCCCTCCACGGAGGACAATAAATTTTCTTTAAAAAGCAAAAGTGCAAAGCTCTGTGCAATATACTGCGCGTGTAGCCATGGTCCGTACAGAAGCCTGCACCGTCTCCGTATTCCTTATTCAGCTGGTATGGGCCTTTTCCCTGCCCGAAACGGAAGAAATGTGCATAGATCGATGGATGGCCATAAATAGGTCCTACACTAGCTGCGCTTGGTTTCTTCAAACTGATGATGGGTGACTGCTTATCAAAATGCCAACCAACACAGTGTGAGTTTGCTTTGCTTGAATACACAAAGGTAAGAGTAGCGATGCTATATTTCAATCTAGAATTTGTAACACGATGATTCGATGTTATTCTTCTTTATGTGGTACCCAAAAACCTAATGAAGCGGCTCTTTATTGAACAATATACTGCTTAGCGGAGTAACTGACAAAATCTGAATTTGAATTCACTTGTTATGGCCTGCACCGTAACCTTAAACATTAATTTTACACACAATTCGGGAATAGTAGGGCTTGTCTGTGCATATTTCTTTTAAATTGTGTTTCGCATAAGCCAGTTGCCTACAAAAGGAAAAATAACGCTGAATTTTTATATAACCATTTCGTATCAATACAAGTTACTGAGAATTAATGAACGGAACACAATTATGATGGCTTATGTTTCATCCGCGTCTTCACTCGCAGAATATGTGCATCATTTGTAATCAAATGAAAGTCACCCCAGTGCCAACATATCGGACGAAAACTTACAAAATAAAAGCTAAATGCAGCATAAGTAAGAATCAGTAACGTTTCTCTTGCATACCTTTCATCACCTTACATTGCTATCTCACATATTCGCCCAGTTTAAATGAAAGACAAGCAAACATTTAATTTGTAAATTTTAGAAAAACTATACAAAATTGTTATGCTTGACAAATCTTTAAAAATGTTATTATAACTATAGATGCTAATTTTATGTAAGCATTTGACTGCAATGCGTATGTAAAATATAATCGAGATTATGCGTGCAAAAATTGTTTTCTAAAAAGCTCTTCCTTTCCCTTCTTTTTATTTTCAATTTTTTTCGAAATTATTTTTTTGCACTTTTTCACGCTTATTTAAATTTTGAAATTGGAGGACCTGTGTGTCCGTGCGCTTATCAGTCAAAACTATCAGGCAAAACTATGACGTCCAACGTGTTAAATAATGTTCGTCTTGTAGAGGCTATATCATTACCAACATACAAAACGTCTTGGCAAATACACAATGGAAAAAGTTTGAAGGCAGTCTAACTGCTAGTAAGTGATTTAATCGACTATTCTAATGAAAAAATGTCAAAACCGGTATATGAGGATGACGATGCAGATTAGATATGAAAAACTCACTAAGATCCTTCACAGTCCTAGCCGGCAGTAGTCAAGCAGTCGACTTGCCAAAGGATGACTCTGTGAAGATAAGGATACAAGTTCAGTGGGCCGCATTTGTGCAAATTGAGAAAACTATCGTTTGCAAGTTGTAGCTGGATTCTCCTGAGCCCGAGAATGATCAACAGAGAGGTGTAATTGAAGGGCAACAAATAAACAGCGGCAGGTGAGGAGAGAATTGAGCTGTGGAGTGTGTTGAGCAAGACAGTTGCTTGCATGCGTCAAAACCGAAAATGTGCTTGTGTGTTGTAGTTGAGTTATAACAAAATTGGTTATTGATAAGTTTAAACAACGCATAAGTTGAGCCAAGAGCTTACATAACTCCCCCACCAGAGTGCTGGTGGGTTAAAAACGCTGGGCAAAAGAGGATGTACAAAAAGGTTAAACAACGAAGTTTCGCAAGTTGGTAGGAAAACGAACATGTCTACCAGAACGAGTGCAATGTGGGGAAGGAGTGGGAAGGGGATGTGAAGGGTGGGGGTAGGTGTGGGTGGGGAGGGTTGCTGTGGGTTGGGGTAGCAGGTGGAGTGTAGGGCGAAGGTGCCGTGGAAGTGGATGGAGCCGGTGATAATGTCGTGCACTCAACGTAGGCCGGCTTCAGTGTGTCGATGGAAACCGTATCAGTAGTATCAGCCTTTTGGATGACGAAATATTTGTCCTTCCGTTCAAGCACTTTGAAGGGACCATCGCATGGTAGGCAAAGGGGCCTGCGAACTGCGTCGTGCCGGGAAAACACGAATGGGGTTGTGTGCAAGTCGTAGTGCACAAAAACGCGTCGAGGTGTCGCGCGTGTGGGGGTTAAGCGCAGTGCTGCCATGCGTTACTGCAGCTGTTGCAAGAAGTTTTTCGTAGCATCAGGTGTGACGGGGGAGGACTGCACGAGATCAGCAGGTAAACGGAGGGATGTGCCACAAACGAGATCGGCGGCAGTGCATTGAATGTCTTCCTTAACAGTTAAGCAAATGCCGAGGAGGACGAAGGGCAGGTTGTCGCTCCAGTAATGCGGGGCAGGTTGAGACATCAGCGTGGAATTCAACTTACGGTGAAGGCGTTCCACGAGGCCGTTTGATGATGGGTGATGGGCAGTAGTGGTAATATATGCGAGCACCCAGGCAGGTTGGTGAACTCACGGAACAGTGCAGATGTAAACTGACTTCCGCGGTCATTGGTGATTGTATCTGGAACACCAAAGTTGGCTATCCAGTGCGTAAGGAACACCATGGCAATATTCTCTGCCGATGTATCCGACATGGGAAGGCGAGTGGCCATCGTTTGAAATTACCAACAGCGGTCAGAATGTGCGTGAAACCGCGAGATGGGGGTAATGTTCCGACTAAATCCATGTGAACGTGTTAGAAAAGGGGCGTCGGGAACCACGAACGTGCTTGGAGGTGAAGCGGTGTTTCGTTGGACCTTATTATTTTGACAGGCTAAGCACTGCTTGGTCCAGGTAGCAACGTCCGTGTTCAGCTTTGGCCAGACGAAACGGGCTGCGATGAGTATGCAGCCGGCATGAAGACTGGGGTGGGGTAGCGAATGGAAGTGGTCAAAAACAACCTTCCGGTAGGATTGGGGTACTACAGGACGAGGGGCACCTGTAAAAAAATCACACAGGAGAGAGCCTGGTGCCACGGGGTAGGGAGCCTCACGGAGCTGAAGCACAGAAGACGCAAGCATTTCAATAATGGAGCAATTAAGCGCCTGCGCTTCCGCAAGCTTCGCCAGGTCTAACGTGGTGATAAGAGCGTTCACATCTAGACGGGGCAAGGCATCAGCAACGTCATTCTCATTACCGTGGACATAGCTTGTGTCTGAGATGAATTGAGGCATGCGTTCAAGGTGACGTACTTCACGTAGCGAAAAGTGATCAGACTAAGCTTTGAGGGCGTAAGTGGGGGTTTGTGATCCGTATGGACCTGGAAATGTCTCCCCTCGAGTAGGTGGCGAACATTTCGGATGGCCAGGTATATGGCGAGAAGTTCACGCGAGAAGATACTATAGCGAGTCTGCGCCGGCTGAAGCTGCTGGGAGAAGAAGGCTAGCGGCTGCAATTGTCCATGGACCTGTTGCTGCAGAACTGCGCCGACGGCGATGTTTGAAGCATCGGTGGTCAGAATAAGCTGTGTATCAGCATCGGTGCTCAGATGATGAAGTAGGGTGACATCCGCGAGTGCTTTCTTGGCTGCCTTGAATGCTTCAAGAGCACTGGTTAAAAATTGAAGCGACTTTGTCTTTGACTGCAAAAGATCCGTCAAAGGTGCCAGGGTGGCGGCGCAATTTAGTATGAAACGCCGGTAGTAGTTGATAAGGCCCATGAAACGGCGGATCTGAGTCATGGACTTCGGGGCTGGAAAAGACAACACGCTTTGCACCTTATCTGGGAGGGGTGTGATCCCATGTTGGTCACGATGATGGCCAAGCAAATCCAGAGAAGTGACGCCCAAAAGACACTTTTCGACGTTAAGCTGTAGACCATTTTTCTGAAAACGATGGAAAACTTGGCGTAAGTTTTCAACGTGCTCCTCGGGTGACGAGCTTGCGACAAAGATATCATCGACGTACACGTACATTAAGGAGAGACGGCGTAAAATGTCATCGACAAAACGCTTAAACGTTTGTGCCGGGTTTCTCAAACCGACAGCCATTCGAAATAATTCAAAGAGGCCGCATCGGTTCGTGACGGCGGTTTTGGGGATGTCCTCCTCCGCAACGGGTATTTAGTGATACGCTCGCTCGAGGTCTGTCTTGGAAAAAATCGTCTTTCCATGGGGAATCGGGTACCGGTCCGTGAATGAAGCTCGATTGAGAGCGGGATAAGCACCACATGTCCGCCAATCATCGGATGACTTTTTGGGGACCATGTGCAGTGGTGAAGCCCATGGACTGGACTTAGGACGGATAATCCCCAAAGTTAGCATGTGCTCGAATTCATTCTTCGCGATCTACAGCTTCTAAGGATGAAGCCTACGTGGATGAGCATGGACCTCTTTGCCGGTGGTAGTGATCTGGTGGCGAACGGCGTGTTTTACCGGCTCCGTGAACTGACAGGGCTAAGAAAGGGAAGGATAATCCCACAAGATGTCAGAAAATGGCGCGCTTGGCATGGTCAAGTGGATTCCAGCGAAAGGCTCACGTGCAATTACCCTGACAGTTAACAGCTGAGTGGTAGGATCCTGCAACTTCTGATGTTAAAGGTCAACTGTGAGGCCACAGTGTGTCAAGGAGTCCGCTCCAATGATAGGTGACTGTACGTTGGCCAGGATGAAGACCCATTGGAAGCATCGACGAAGCCCGAGGTCTAAGGTCAGCGAATGTTGACCGAAAGTGGCGATAGAAGTGTTGTTTACAGCCTGCAGAGTAAACTGTGATGGCTGGAGATGATGATGACGAGGGGCGGTAAAACGCTAACCTCTGCGCCTGTATCAATCAAGAAAAGGAACCCTGTGGACTTGTTGGTCACGTAAAACAGGCGACTGTGTCGCCATTTGCCGGCACCATTCGTCGCCGTTACTGGCTGGCGGCGCGGTTTCCCGAACGTGAACGTCTAGCATAAGAACAAGGTGGGACGCATTCGATAGCAGCCGGGCCGAATGTTCGGTGGTACCAGCAGACCTTGTCTTCTGCACGCTCTTTTGAGTTAGAACAAGTGCGGCTTGCGGATAGATGACCGGTTTGAAGCCGGTTGAGTGTGGAACACATCGTGCTCACTTGAGAGCACAATAACCTGACAGTATCTTTAAGATCCTGTAGGTCGTCATCTCAAGTTTCTGTAACGTCTCGAATCGGTTGAGAGGGTGAAATAGACTGCGGGCATGAGGTATCAGGTGATTAAGAGGACTTTCGCTGTGTATGGCTGTCAGGTTTACGGTCGGATCGTGAGACGGAAACATGGGAGATGGCATGCTGAGGTACTAAGGTCGAGGCTTGAATTACAGCGTACGAACTAGTACCGGGGTAACACTGGTGGATGCGGTCTGCGTGATCCGCGAATTTGGTCAGCGGAACATCGTCGTCTAGCAGGGCGAGTATCTGTTGCATTGGATAGGGTAATTTATCCATCAAAATGCGACGGAAACTATCATCATCTAAGGTGCGACCAGCAGGCAGGTGACGCATGTGGCGCATTAGAGTAAAGGGAGTTTGGTCGCCAAGCTGGACGCTGTTGAGGAGTTGACGAAGTTTGCTGTCGGCAGATGGTGCCGTACGCTCAAGAATAGCCTTTTTTTAAAGCTAGACTAGGTCTTGACTTTGGGGATAGGATCAAGGAGATCCTGAACAGCGAAAACGATGTCGAACTGTAAGTACTGCATCACGTACGCGTAACGCGTACGCTCGCCAGTAATCTGACGTGAGGCAAAAAGAGCCTCGATCTGTTTGAACCAGACCGTCAGGTCACGCAATTCGTACGGGGAAGCTTAATTGATATCTGAAAAGCCTGATAATCGTCGTGATCAGGTAGTACGCACGAGTTGTTAGCACCAGCATCATCTCCATCGCAATCGTGAAATTGGTGGCATTCGTACCATGTTGAAAAACGTATGAACGTCAGAGTCAAGCGCGAAATATAGGTGAATGGAATAAATAATAAGACGTGGATGATAATAGAACCGGGGTAACCAAATTTGTAGAGGCTTTTCACTTCAAATATACAAAACGTCTTGGAAAATACACAATGGAAAACTGTTTAGGGTAGTCTACCTACTAGTAAGTGATTTACTAGACTATTCTAATGAAAAAAAATTGTCAAAACCGGTGTATAAGAATGATGATGCAGATTAGAAATGATATAACTCACTTAGATCCTTCACGGTCCTAGCCGGCAGAAGTCAAATAGTCGACTTGCCAAAGGATGAATTCGTGAAGCTCATGATCCAAATTCGTTGGGCCGCGTTTGTGCAAATTGAGGAAATTATCGTTTGCAAATTGTAGCTGGATTCTCCTGAACCCGAGAATGATCACCAGAGACGTGTCGTTGAAGGGCAAAATAAACAGTTGCAAGTGAGGAGAGAATTGACCTCTGGATTGTGTTTAGCAAGACAGTTGCTGGCATGCGTCAAAACCGAAAATATGCTTGTGTTATATTTGAGTTTAAACAAAATGGATTCTTGATAAGTTTAAACAACGCATAAGTTGAGCCAAGAGCCCACTGCCTCCATAAGGAGTCAATGGTATTGGAGGAATTACAAATTGTTGTTTCATATCGAAATAAGTCCGTGTAAGGATTTTGTTTGCGAATATACTTGTGTGTTTTAATGATAAAACAGAAACATTTGTTCATCACGTTTAGGTAACAAAACAGCTTTTTGTTAAATGTCACATTCCTATCCACCAATCCCGAATTCAGAAATTGCGAATGTAAAAAAGTTATCACCATGGCTATCTTAGTCATTTTTTGAAGGTTGACTTGTTCAAGCTTTTCGTTCTTTTTAAACCTCACTCTATTTAGGCTACCTGTCTGCCAAATATTTATGCATCTGTCAAGATCTATTTTTCTGAATGGCCGGCAATGTCTGAATTGTGAAATTAAATTCCGTCGTTTCTACCGACCGTAATAAATTCCCATTCATCTGGCTCTGAAGCGTTCTCGTTACGATGTGGCTTCTTTAGCAGTTCATTTCAAAATGGCTGCAGGGAGAAGTAGAAAATGCAACCAATTGGAATCCCTATGAGTTTTTTGAGCGTACGACCAAAATTAAGATATTTTTGTCCACATGCGTTGACTTTGGCATTGTCGTATTTCGGCAATCGAATTGTATGCGCCAACTTGACAAATTTGCAAACAGTGGTTTTGGAGAATTGTGTTCATCCCTAAAAGCAGAAGGATTTCTTATGTAACCAAGAAAATATAGCTTCACTGTTTAAGTCAAATTTTAGCATACTGGGATTTACGTAGAATGGCAAAATTAGCAGGATCATTGTTTGTCAAATTTGGATGACTGAATTCATTGTGCTGGCAATAATTTTAGAAGTCATTGATCAGGAAAAATGCGCTCGTTTTAACGTCAGGGAGTGTATAGTTGCAATGATGCTTCCATATTCTAAAGAATGCCTTGGGAAAAGTCTTATGCAGCAAAACATTGCGGTCAAAATGGGCAAATTGGCCTGCCTAATGGCATTAAGTTAACGAATAAGTTGGTCCTTGGCGCCTTGCAATAAACAGAAAAAGGACATCCAGACGGAAGGGGTACCACCCACATTATAACTCTGATGATGGTTTGTGAATGCATTTTTTCATTCCACCCTAAGGAAGACCGCTCTTATTATAGCATATTGATGTCAAAACGCAGTGTCTTCGTCGTTCACCGTCGCCTTAAGAAAATTCAAATTGTCCCTTATTTCCACCCATTCTTATTTCCCGGACGTAAGCCTCAACTAACACCTAGACTATTTGAAGGTGTTTTTCCCCGGTTCAAATTGAAAACAGGCGAAACAGCAGAATTCATTGATATCAACAAATTTCGAGACAGCTCATCAGCTGCCTCTTGTAGTTGGATAAGAATGTTAACAAAGACTCAGGTTCCTTGCTTTTACAACCCTAGGCAAATGTCTTACTTAAATAAATACTAGAAGTACTAA
>JAYGXS010000006.1:33653644-33670435 GCA_036362985.1 Ligula intestinalis
TACTTTCCGTCATAGCTGATTAGCTTCAGGATCTGTTCTATGCTTGGGAATACAAAACGAGCGGCGATACCATATAATAAGAATTTGAACTTATAATTATTCTGCAGCCTATAAGGTTTTCAAATTTCGCACAAGTGGAAATTCTATTTCAACATGATGTATATTTAGTAGGCTTGGATTTAACGCAATTGATCGTTATAATATATGATCATCTTTGCTTACGTTCTTCTAAAATTTAACGCTGTCAAGAATGCGTTTGAAGCTCTTTCACTGCATTATGTGGCAAAATCTTCACATATTAAAAAAAAATTCAAACGTAAACGTTTATTTTGCTTTCAACGTAAAGCCGATTTCATTAACATGGTTCCGCTTACAGTTGACTTATTTTGGACTCCCTTCTCCAGCTCTGCAATAGCTATGTTTTGAACTAACGTTACTTATTTTTGTGTGCTTGTATAGCAACATACTTATTAATTGAATTTCAGTTGCTACATAGTTCATATTATGGGAACTTCCACTTTTGTCATGAAAGTGACGTGATTTTATGCAGGTAGTGCAAATTTTGGACATTCCGGATAACTGATATGATGAATATGTGAAAGCACCAAACAATCTAGACGACAGGGTAATTTCTGACTACCATGTACCATTGCATATCAATATGCTTGATGCTTTAAGGTCCAGATAAAATAGGCAAAGTATGTACAATATGAGCCTATGCATCTGTTCACTGCGTTCTGCTCACTGGTAGTTGTGACGGTCATGCTCTGTTCTCTTAAACCCCACGAGAACACATGGAAGTAAGTATTTGACTTACCAGTTGGCAGTTTCTTCTGTCGTATCTTTTTTTTCGATAGCATTTGTGAGTACTAATCTAGAAACATCTGATTCTTAGCTAGGACACAGTCGAGGTCTGTTAATTTCGCTGTACTTTCTACTTTCAACGCTGCGGAAACATCGATGGATTTTAAAAGGACCGAGTATGAGATCATACAAAATGCACTTGGTGAGACTTAACCAGGTGTGGGGGACCATTCCGTCCAACGTCATCTGCAATGTGCACATGGCTATGCGCATCGTGGACCATGTATCCCTCTCCAAACAAGATACAAAATTACGAATGAACGGTTTTACCAACCAAATGCAATAAATATATTTACTTTTTCAATTATCAGTGAACGTTGGTGGTCTTATAGCTGAAAGGCTCAATAAAAACAGGTCACAATTATTAACAAGCAGAATATCATTTGGGATCGCGTCGAGAAGAGAAATTTCCCAAATCAAAAATCATGTAAGAAAATATTTACTAGAATGAGCTCTGCAGAATGCTCTGCCCAACGATCACAACCGCTGCGTTTTTTAGGCCAGTTGATTGAGCGTGTGTCCTCAGTTGTGAAGCCTTTCTTTGTCGGCTGCATGGCCCAGTAAGGCCCTGAGCCCGTTAGGTAGTGGTAAGTGTTATTTCTACTTGAACAAGTCGGCAATTATTAAGGTCAATTTTAGTTAACCCGCTGGCAGACCCCACTAAAATTGTATCTCTGCTACAAAAAGCTCTTCCACCTTACCTGCGAACTGCGTGCCTCAGTCCCCTTCCTTAAAGAATTCAGTTTCTCTTGATCATTGTTGTTTCTAGTCAAATGCACAGTAGTGTCAAGACAACTACTGACCCCAACTCCTGTTCAGCCTATATGCCTTTCAATCGACCGTTTGCTACAATGCTTACTCGTCCACTTCATCAACAGACGACGGTTTAAAGGACTGCTTGCTACTGCCTCCCCGATTCCATCTGGTTTGATCACAGATGTCACCGCCGCTGACCTCAAACGCTTGCTATTTCTCCCCATTTGCGAGCACAGTAGGATGTTTTAAAAACCGAAACGGAGGCATACCAACAAATACTTATTCATGGAAAGGCATCTTTTGGGAAAAAAGTAATTTTATTGAATAAATTGTCGACACATCCCCAGTTCGTCGTCAGACTTGAGGTGAATTTGCAAACAACAGCTAGCATTTAAAAGGGCTCATACAGTTATATAGTCAGCCTGGAGTGCGTGTTAATTGGAGGTTACAATTTGCGTCACATCCTAATGAACACGATAATCAGTTGCGATGCCGTTATGACTAATAGGCAAATGTAATTTGAGTGAGTCCGCGGTCAGTCGACTATATCCGACGTGGACGCTAATTTCGGTTCATGCTGGTCCATGTTTGCTGCCTGTAGTCTTTTCCAACTTCCTTTGAGGTGTTTGTACGCTCCAGATAACTCAATACCTTGGTATATGCATGAGTCATCAGAGTGCATGGCCTCCAGAAATTCACTGCGTTCTTTAAAGGGGAGAAACTACAACGATGCGTGTTTTGTCCCATGAAAATGTATGTCCTGTGTTAAGGTATTGCATAGCCACTTTGGAAAAAATGGATATGGCTCTTTTCTGCCGGTTTGTGCTCGTGGATGGGTGTAGAGAAGGATCTTCCTGTTTAGCCACAATGAACGTTTTCACAAGTTTTACATGGGATGTTGTAGATGGCTTCTTTCTTATCGAGGTAGCCAACCCTATCCTTAGTGTACTAACTGAGTGCGTAAAGTAGCCATCGGTTTATGCGCCACTTTTATTTGGTGTTTCCGCAAGTGTCTTTCAAAGTCATATCCCTGTTCAATTAATCGCTAAACATGTCAGGTGCTGCAGCAGCGAATGGTTTTGGTTTGTATCAAAAAGCGCCACAGAAAGCGTCTTAACGATTGGTTGTCGTGACTAGCTCCAGTAGAAACGCATTTTTGCAATCCTGTCTGCATCCGACGTCTGAAACATCCAATCACATGCTTACTCACATAGTACCTCACTTGACGTCTGCCGAGCACACATCACCCAATACGTCGTCAACTGGCTTGTGGTTCTTGTTGAAGCTCACCGAATTTTTAACTTTCCTGAAAAGTCTAATTTAAGGCTGCCATCCGGGGCAAACAAAGACGTACAGAAGGGTCATTTGGGGCTTAATAGCAGTCATAGGACATTCACTTCTCACCCCTGAGTAAGTGCCCCAAGAGGCTAAAACACACGATGTTTTGAGTTGTAGACCAACACACTGTATGTTTCGTCGTTTGACTTCTCCGAATGTATTTAGCAGCCACGTCAAACCAATTGGAACAACTTATAAGGATGTGCGGTCCTAATTAGTGCAAATAGTAAAGAAAAATCAGAGTAAAAAACTAAAAAATGAATAAATTAAATCAAGAACAAAGGGAGCCGGCTAAATTGACGGACACTTTATGATGGGACATGAGAATTTCAACTTTAACGCCACGTGGGGCGAAGCTATTCTTGTAAATCCTTTTTTTGTGTTAATGGGAGAAAGGGCATTGCTGTGGTTTTGTACGATATCGGGATGCCATTTTTATGGCCACGGGATTTGTCTTAACAAACAAAGCAAAGAATTGGGGAAAGGTGCACGTTCACAGAGACCATTCTTTCACGGAAAGGCATCCTTTGGAAAATAAGTAATTTCATTAAGTAAATGTTCGACACTCATCCCCAGTTCGTCGTCAGACTTGAGAGAAGTTTGCAAACAACAGTTAGTATTTCAAAGTGTTCATACAGTCTGGTGTGCGAGTTACAATTTTTGTCACCTCCTAATGGACACGATTATCAGTTGCAATACCGCAATGGCTAATAAGCAACTGTAATTTGAGTTAGTCCGGGGTCAGTCCGGGGTCAGTCCACGTTATCCAGTGTGGACGCTAATTGCGGTTGATGTTGGTCCATGAATGTCGGCTGCAGTCCGTTCCATCTTTATTTGAGTAGTTCATACACTCTGGCTTACTCAATACGCCCGTCGATGCATAAAGTCATCGGAGTGCACGGCCTCAAGAAATTTTCGGCGTTTTTTAAAGGGAGGAAACTCCAACGATGCGTGTTTTGTCCCATGCATATATATGTCATGTGTCAAGACAATGCATAGCCACTTCGAAAAACCGGTTATGGCTCTTCGCTGCCTATTGGTGCTCGCGGATGTGTGTAGAGACTGATCTTCCTGTTTGGCCACAATATACCTTATCACAAGCTTTACATAAGATCTGGTAGATGACTTCTTTCTTATTGAGGTAGCCAACTCTACCCTAAGGGTGTGTACAAACTGAGTGCGTATAGTAGCCATTGGTTTGTGTGCCACTTTTATTTGGTCTTTCCGCAAATGTCAATCGAAAAGTTCAGACACGTTCCTTATGTAAGAAAGGACTCGCCATGTGTTCGTTTTGAGTGGCTGAGTGGAACCATCCGTACCATTTTACTTGGATTAATAATTTCTTATAAAAAACAAGAAATAGGGACCGGATAGTTCAACTCAGCCACCCAAAACGAACACATGGCGAATTCTTCCTTGCATAAGCAACATGTCTAAACTCGTCGAAAGATATTTGCGGAAAAACCAAATGAAAGTGGCCATGCACACCGATGACTCATGCATCAACCGGCCATTGAGTTATCGGGGTGTACAAACACCTCAAAGAAAGGTGGAAAAAACTGCAGCCAACAAACATGAACCAACATGAACCGCAATTAGCGTCCACATCCACTGACAGGGTACTGAAACGCCTAGCAGCGACGAAACTACTGTCAGGAGATACCGCAAAATGCCTCAAACAATCCGAGGCATGCATCGCAAAGATCTACGGATTTCCTAGAGTTCTTAAAACGGAAGTTCCTCTCCGATTCATAGTGTGATAAATCGGTGCAACGAACTATTCAACCTCTAAGTGGATATTCTGACTGCTTCATCCACTTACGTAAGATTGTGAGACTTCCATTCAGAACTCTACGGAATTTCTTCGGAAACTAAGGGGAATCACGGATTCTGATGGTTAAATAATGGTCTCCTTTGAGCCATTTCCCTGTTCAACCACATACCTCTTGATGTAGCATGACAATGCACAGAAGACGCCCTGAAGAGCTATAAAACGAAGGTTCTTGCAACTGCCTTACTTTATCTTGTAGACTTTTTGAGTCCAAACCTATTTTTCATTTGAACATCAGTAAAGTCAACAATTAAAAGGAGCTCCAATGGGGTCACCCATATCTGGATTCCATGCCAAAATAACCATACACATGCTAGAATCAATGGCCATTCCATCGATTAACCCTGAGTTATGTGTAGGCTTTGTAGACGACACATGTGTTGTCGTTAAAAATGACCATCTTGAAGCACTCCACAAGACCATCAACTCAAGCATTCCGGGCATTCAAATTCACGCTCGAGAAGGAGTTTAACAGCAAACTCCCATTTGTGGATGTCCTCGTGCAGCGAAATTCTGACGGAACATTACAAACATCCGTTTACTGCAAAGGCACGTATGCGGAAATTATTATAAACCATGAGAGCAACAACCCCATCTCTCACAACAGGAGTGCCCTCAACAGTCTGCTACGCCGAGCGATGACACACTGTTCTAATGGAAACACCTACCGAAACGAGCTACATTACTTGTTTGAATTGTTTTCCCGCAATATTTACCCCGGAGACTTTGTGCGCCGATGCATGCGACAACAACAATCCAAGAAAAAGGAAATGGATAGTTCGACTCCGGCGCCTAAAACAAACACATGGCTAGTCCATTCTTACATAAGGAACGTGTCTGAACTCGTCGATTGACACTTACTGAAACATTTAATAAACGTGGCGCACAAACTAATGGCAAGTTTACGCACTCAGTTTGTACACACCCTTAGGGTAGAGTTGGCTACCTCGATAAACAAGAAGTCATCTACCAGATCTTATGTAAAGCTTGTGATAAGGTATATTGTGGCCAAACAGGAAGATCAGTCTCTACACGCATCCGCGAGCACTAATTTGCAGCGAAAAGGCATAACCGTTTTCCCGAAGTGGCTATGCATTGTCTTGACACATGACATGCATATGAATTGGACAAAACACGCATCGTTGGAGTTTCTTCCCTTCAAAAAATGCCGACAATTTCTGAAGGCCATGCACTCCGATGACTTATGCATCAACGGGCATATTGAGTTAGCCAGAGTGTATGAACTCGTCAATTAAAGATGGTATGGACTGCAGCCGACAAACATGGACCAACATGAACCGCAATTAGCGTCCACACTGGATAGCGTGGACTGACCCCGAACTAACCCCGGACTGACCCCGGACTAACTCAAATTACAGTTGTTTATTAGCCATTGCGGTATTGCAACTGATAATCGTGTCCATTAGGAGGTGACAAAAATTGTAACTCGCACACCAGACTGACTTAATATCTGTATGAACACTTTGAAATACTAACTGTTGTTTGCAAACTTCTCTCAAGTCTGACGACGAACTGGGGATGAGTGTCGAACATTTACTTAATACAATTACTTATTTTCCAAAGGATGCCTTTCCGTAAAAGTATGGTCTCTGTGAACGTGCACCTTCCCCCAATTCTTTGCTTTGTTTGTTTAGACAAATCCCGAGGCCACAAAAATGGCATCCCGATATCGTACAAAACCGCAGCCACTAACACACAAAAGAGGATATATAAGAAAAGCTTCGCCCCACGTGGCGTTAAAGTTGAAATTCCCATGTCCCATTATGAAGAGTCCATCAATTTAGCCGGCTCCCTTTGTTCTTGGTTTGATGCATTCATTTTTGAATTTTTTACGCTGATTTTTCTTTACTATTTGCACTAATTAGGACCGTACATCCTTATAAGTTGTTCCAATTGGTTTGACGTGGCTGCTAAATACATTCGGAGAAGTCAAACGACGACACATACGGTGTTTTGGTCTTTAACTCAAAACATCGTGTGTTTTAGCATCTTGGGGCACTTACTCAGGGGTGAGAAGTGAATGTCCTATGACTGCTATTAAGCCCCAAATGACCCTTCTGTACGTCTTTGTTTGCCCCTGATGGCAGCCTTAAATTAGACTTTTCAGAGAAGGGACAAATTGGGTGAGCTTCAACAAGAGCCAAAAGCCAGTTGACGACGTATTGGGTGATTTGTGCTCGGCAGACGTCAAGTGAGGTACTATGTGAGTAAGCATGTGATTGGATGTTTCAGACGTCGGGCGCAGAAAGGATTGCAAAACTGCTTTTCTACTTGAGCTAGTCACGACAACCATTCGTTAATACGCTTTCTGTGGCACTTTTAGATACAAAACAAAACCATCCGCTGCTGCAGCACCTGACATGTTAAGCGATCAATTGAATCTGCTGCAGATGCGGAGGAAGCGACTACAAAGGAGAAACCAGATGAGACCACTCGCACGCAGGTGACCGAACATCCGGCGATAGGGAGGAGACAGGACATTGACTCTCGGATTGTGTTGTGCACCTAGCAACAACTTAAAGTTTCAGGAATATGAAATTATCAGATGGGCTGGCAACTCCATGCACCATGACCTGCTTGGGTTTCGGTCCTCTGGATTGCAGTTGATTAAAAAACACACCGAGCTTGCCTCTCCATATAAGATGTCAATACATTGCCTTCACTGATCAATTAGCCATGTCATTGACCAAGCCTCCATCACCAACGAGCTATATTGCTGCATCATCAGCACGCCAAATTGATGACCGGGACGCAGACTAGTAAGTTGATCATCGCATCGTATATATGACCAATGGCGACCACAGCGGGACCTGTTAACTTAGTAGGCATGTGCTTGCATGATTTTTTTGGATAATTGGTGCTCTCCTGGGACCCTTATCACCCTTATCTGAGACCCTCGCCGATAATGGGCTCAAAAAGAATGCGAAACTTGATGCCAATAAACGTCAATACAAGGTTATAGAATCTTATTCTTCTTTTGACGCCAAATCTGGTTAAATTTTGAGAAGATGTTCGTTCAGCATGTCCGCAAGAAACTGATGTCGAAACATGTGCTAACGTTATGTTTACTGTTGGCCTTTCGCAGGTACATTGTATCAGTTACATTAATTATCCTCTTACAAGGTAAACTGCCGTGTGACATCTGGATCATAGGGTTCGTCTCTTAGTTCGTATATATTTGTCAAATTAACGGCTATTGACCAAGTGGGGAGCGTAAAATTCTTATTTTGCCGCCTTTGGACGATTTTATCGACCTGGTTGCATCTACGCGCAGGTGAAAATATGCAAACAGCACGACGAAAGCTGGCTTGAGCCAATCAAAGCAAACATATTTTTTCTTATGTGCTTTGAGTTTGCCAAAAAAATGTTCTTCTTAATTTTGGTTGGCTGGCTCACTGGCTAGCTGCGTTACCCAAGCCGATTCCAGTAGCATAGAACCGGCTCGTCCATACGACTTCGAAGTCTCCTGTGCGGCAGACCTTAGGTGGACCGCTGCCTGTAGCCCGCATCCGACACGAACAGGGAAATTGCAGCAGTCAATTAGTAGAACACGAAATGTCGAGTAATCATTGCCAATTAAGAACCAAGCGGTGGCTACACGGGTGAATTCAGGGCAGGAGTTTCCGTGGTAGCGCACATATGTTCTTATTTATATTTAAATGCCTACACAATGATTTTCTGTTACATTGAGGGTTATGGTTAGAATGAGATTAAGGTTTATGGTTAGGGTAAGGGCTGGGGTAAGGGTTAGGGTAAGTGTTAAGTTTAGGCTAACGTTTAGGGAAAGGGGTTAAGGTAAGGGTTAGGGTTATGGTTAGGGTTAGGGTATAGGTGAGGGTCAGTGTAAATTTTAGAGTTTAAGTATGTTTAAGGGTAAGTTTTAATGTAAGGTTTAGGTTGGGATAGTAAAATGTCCAAGTTTTTGTCTTGCGGGAAGCGTTTCAATTGGCATTTAAATATAAATAGGAACGTATTTGCACTACCAAGGGAAACTCCTGCCAAATTCAGTTCACACGCGGATTTCGGCTGAGAACTATAAATACCGTGTCATCTGTGTGTGTTTCACCCCTATCTGCTCATGACTGAGAATACTGTTTTATTGCGTATGGTTAAGGATTACCGACGTAACCCGAAACGTCAGGACAAATACATTTTACTTCCAGTGGTCGCATTAACTTCTCCTAAACTGCTTTCTGGAAACCACATACTCAAACTTATTGGCAGTATGAGGCTTATCTGATGCAAAATGCCGAATTTTTCACAGACCGTAAACCACTCGTCAACCGACATAAGCGCGTGTACAGCCAATTTTAAATAAACATATATGCATTTAATTGAACTTAAAGCCTTAATTATTCAAAAAAAGTACTTTTTGTTGGTCTAGGAATCCAGTAACCCCTCGACTTACAAGCGTTAACCTTTTACGAACATTTCAGTTAACGAGCGAGCCCCTAGCAGAAGTTTTTTTTTCTCCTGGCGAACTTCCGCTGAGTTAACGAGATGTCACTACGTATATGAGTAAGTGCGCGGTTGTTTCTTTGTATGCCGTTACGTCTTGCTCCTCGGTCCGCGGCCGTCTGCGGGAAAAATGTAAACTTATGAAGTTTGAATGACTAAATTTCGCGCGACGAGCGTTTCACATGACAAGTTTGATGTTGGAATGAACATAAGTCGTTAACAGAGGTTCAGGAATACCAAAATTAAAAAAAGGCTTAATTATGGAGCTATTGAAAAAAAACCAAGATCATTTTCAGTGTCCACGAACACGGTATGAAAAAAGTATCTTATTTACAGCCGCAGCAAATCATCCCTGTCGTTAAACTTATTGTAAACTACACTGTTTTGTAAACCAAACACGGCTAAAATTGGAAATAAGTACTTTCTTAATATACATTTATTCCTTTTTCTTAGAAACAGTGTGATTTCTTCATTGGTTTTCACGTACTTATCAGTCAGTTGAGATTGTTTTTTGGTTCCGGGAGAAATAAATTGAAACATTTTCACATTATGTTGATTTCCTTTTTTAATAGCATGCCTCACAAAAAGCAAGAGTGTTTACGGAATTCTTAATCGAGTAGGGCTTGAATAAATGTGCATTCACCGATATAGTAGAGAAACAATTAACTTTTGATATGCCCAGGAGCTCGCAAGGCAAACCCTCCAGACCGTCGCATGGTGACCAGGTGATACGATGAAATGAATCCCACAAAGCAAAGGGAGACCAAACCGCCACTTCTGGCTTATTAGCCGTCAACAGCCAGCCATACCCAATCTCTAGCATTGGCATTCCCCACATTTGAACTCAGAATCTTTGGTCTTTGTTTTCAGGCCACTACCTCTAGTCAAGGCGTTCACTGTTTTCTCGGTTGTGATCGGGAATATGATGAATGCATGTGCTTTCTTTTTCACGCTTTTCTTAATTCGGTACCTCAAATTGGCTGCTTTCTTTCTATACAATAAGATTACATGTTTTTTTCTTTGAGAAATGTTTTCAGAAAGTACCAAATTAACTTAATGGATCAGAAAATAATATGACCGATTTTCCACTAAAACACCAATGTGAATTTATTAACACAAATAGCCAAGTTGGCTAGTGTACGTAGTACAGCAAACGATGAGTTATGCTCGGAATTACATGATCATGAAATCGACGTACCTGTAAGGTTGGCAGCTATGCGTCCAGCAGAGCAAACCGATAGCAAATGTGCCCTCCCCGGAGGCAATTGCTCCAGCGGCGGAGCAGATTGAAATAAAATATAATCCCAAAAGTTCAAAATTTATGGGTTCCCCTCGTGTTCCCCGGTTAAAGCGCTTATGTCTGAATGCCATAATAAGGACGCGTTCTCTTCTGCTCTCTGGGATATCTTCACTTCGGAAAAGTACCTATTTATGTATTATTAGATTGTCAATACCCTCATTAATTTAAATATATTATAAACAACTCCTGCACACATGTATTTCCTATTGTACGCAAGATAATGTCATTCTATAAATATGTTTTACATATCCGCATTACCCTGTTATAACACTTACGTCCGAATGCAATAGTAAGAACGTGTTTCTCTTTTGCGCTCAGGTATATGTAGTAGTAGCCTTTAAAAACCCTCATTTATTAAAATATAATATAAAAAGTCTGAACAAAAGTGTTTCATATTGTACCCAAAAAATATTTTCTAAAATATATTTCTTTTCCAAAGAATGTAGTTTGGCTTGAAAAGCTTACACAGTTTTTAATACTAAATTATAGCCTTCTATAAAGGCTCACTTCTTTCAATTCTGGAAATGTTATTTGTACTTGATTCATTATAGTCCATCCTTACTGCTTCTCTTATGAAACTTATGAGATGTCTTCTAAGGAGCCTTTAGAAATGCGGTACATTTTTATCACGGAAAGTAGGTAGCTTTTGGTTTTACAACCCTGAATGTAAGAGCTACGACACGTCTGCCCTGTGATGAAAGATTTTACCCTTCCATTGAAGCAGGTCATGAACCAGTGCTAGGCCGCTTTTGGTTAAGCATAAACATACTCCTTTCTGGGGAATATTGAGTAAGTATAGGATAGTCTAACCTACTGTAACGGTGGAAGTGTGTGCTACCACCTACGAATTACGCTCTTTGGAAGCTCTAAGGAAGAACACAATACGATAGATTTTAGCTTGGAATCCACATGAACTGTACTGTTTTAAAATCCCGAAGTTGCTTGCTACGTTGCAGCTGCCGCTGGTTGATCATCAGGGGGCTGTTTTGTCACCCCTCGTATCAAGTCTTTGCAATCGGGAGTGCACTGGCGGTCTGTGTGAAACGCGCTGTCTAAGAGGTGACAGTGGCTTATAAGTGATTGTTGAGCACGTTCGCCTGTGGCCTGATTGGGCGTATTGGAATAAGGTCACTTGCAGTGGTGAACCTAAGTGGCCCTTGATGATCTGCGACTAGTTGGCACGTGCGTAGGCTCATGTGCGTTTGCGTCCTCTCCAGAGATTAAGATTATCGCGTGTGGACAGGCAAACTCACTGCGAAGGCATATGACTTTGAAGACAGTCCGCACTGGCACAGTAATAATTGACGCAGTCGGTGGCAGGCACGAGGAGATCCCACACTGTTGCTAGCATATGGTAAGGCTAGACTCCTAACATAATAAAAGCGTCCATGCTAGTCCCAGGAAGAAATTGAGAAGAGTAAGATGACTCTATGGGTGGGACTACGTGCTAATTCACCAGACGTTTCGAAATCCTTTGCGGATTTACCATCAGTGACATACTCAGCGAATAGTAGCAGAAAAAGTTTGTGTGCGCACACAGTTTTGCCATAAAATTTAAACGTACACAAAACTGTTTGACGAGGCCGAACTCCTAGCAAGAGCTGACAACCGCGTGAGCCGTGAGCTGCTCGAGTAATGGTTCTCAGATTCTGTGTTCCTCAACAAACGCAATGATATAACGTCTCCATATTATGTACTGTGGCATTCCTTGAACAAGAGAATCAGTCAGGTGAAAAAGACCAGGTGAATACTGCGAGTTTAATTGTCCTGCAATGGTCAAGCCCGCATTTGATACTGATAAACAAGCTGTAGGAATTAGTATGCCATAACCGCACAAATTAAGACTTCAAGGGGCGACTACGGGAACTGACAATTATAGTACGCATGTGGATGACCACAACGAACTATTACTACCGTTATACCTGTGTATGTATCACCCTTATTTACGCATGACTCCAAGAATCCTAAAATTACATTTGATTAAGGATTCCCGAGGAAATCCGCAACGTCAAAAAAAAACCCTTGTTCTAGTGATCGCATCTACTTCCTAACCTTTTTATTCATCGACCACGGTACTCTATTGAAGACACTGGAACCATGTGTAGGTGTCAGTGTCATGTACGGGTAGATACAATGAACGGGTGGCAACAGCTTCTTTGTGTTTTGCTCGAACGAATGGCCAAACGTTGTGGCTAGATTCAGGAAAGTGGCGAGGGCAGTGATTGGAATTGCCGGTTTGCGAGCAGGTGCACCAGAACTGTTGGCCTGAGAGTGTGTGGCGGTAAAACCGATAGGAATAAAGTCTATGCATGAAAAGTATTAATAGGCGACATCTTAAAGCTTCAAAGTTAATGACCATTGCTAATTTAAAAATGCATACCTGACGGTGAAAAATAGGACATGAAAATTGATAATTTCTGCAAAACTCAATTTTAATGTCAAATTTATCATTTACTTTAACAGACGTAGGTGTACTCAATATGAATCGATCGTGTTTCCGTCTCTTAAACAATAGCCAATCATGGCCAAAGCCAAACTGTCTAGGTTATTTTTATTGATCTGTTTGTATCGGAAATAATCTGACAGTGTTCACTTTCGCAGAAGATATAATCTTCTAATGAATCAGTACAACAAAACATTTGGAGTGAAATTTGTTAACGAAAAGTGACTAGGGCGATGTTGTATTATAACACATGCGACAGTACTGCCACCTACGTAAACGTGGTGTTTATAATGGGATAAAAAGAAATGAAGCCTCCTAAATATCGCATTTGGCGAAATATGATTGGTAGTGGCCTATATATACGCCAAGCCTCGGACTTTGGTCTTACGGCTCCACTAATAATAGGGGTTTTATGCATTGTGTAGTAGTATATGCAGTCTGCGAAGTTGACGTAAGTGCAGCAAGTTGAAAACGAATATTTTAATAACAGCCACTGTATAGCAAATGAGTACGGTGTAACACAATGACATAAAACATACCATGACAATTACCATGTCCGCATGACTTTTCCAGCATGACTAACACTTTTAATTATAACTTTTATTGTCGAATGCCACTGGTGGAGAAAGATTGAGATCCTAAGCGTTAGAAGGAAATTTCTGAAAACAGTCAAGTCGAGTCGAGTCATATTTATTAAAGAAAATATAGGCAAACGCCTCTGAGCTCCCTCTTGGTACATAGTATTTAAGAAATGCATCGGCAAAGCCGAACATTGCAAAGAAGTCGTTGACACAATTTTAAACGATTATTCGCTTGTTTCAAGTAATTAACTCACACGCAGTTTACACGAGCCAGCAGTTTAACTGAGCAAAAAGAGCAGACAGTGAAAAAACTCCTAAGGCTGGCTCATAATTCAAAATGGAATGTCATTTTTGGTTTTTAGGAGAGAAACTGTCGCTCGTGGGGTAGTATGTGAATGATAGGGGCATGATGCTTCTGTGAATGTTGACGGTAGCCATGGCGTCCATGACGAGTAATATCTACATCAGAAGGACCATACGAGGAGGAGACCTCGGAGTCTCGAGGAACCCACCACGTCGTCAGCAGTCGGTCGATACGAGATAGGGTGTGACAGGGCCGCATAGCCTAGGACCAAAGGTGCGGTAGATGCGTCCTCAGACACGATCGGCGCAGATCGCATAGTGAGTAGAGACGTCATAGCTAGATAATGTCAGAAACGCATTTAATTAAGAACTAATAATAAGACTACTTACAAATTACTATTAGTATATATTTATATCATTTCTAGCATTTCAGGATTGGATGTAGAGCGCTTCAATTTTTAGAATCGGAATACTTCAGTGATTGGATTTGGAGTACTTAATCCTGACGATACTCATTAAATCGGTCTAGGTTTGCCTTAAAAACATCCACGGAAGGGGACATGACAATATCCGCAGGAAGGGCCTTCCATGCCTGGATTACCCTCTTAGAGAAAAATAATTTTATCGGGTCAAGTCTCTCCCCAGTCACACGTAATTTGAGGGGGTGTCCTCGCAGCCTAGAGGTAGTGGCCCGCTCAAAGAATTCATTTGTTTGAAGGCAGCAATCCTGACCACGCAACATGCGAAATGCCTGGATTAGGTCCCCACGTAGCTGCCTGTAATCCAGAGGAAACTAGTCATGATTTACCAATCGGGTCTCATTAGGGAGGTTCCGTTGGCCTCGTACTAATTTTGTTGCGCATCTTTGTACCCTTTCGAGGTTTTTTTGTCTTTGGCTGTCCAAGGTCTCCGGGCTTTGATGGAAACTTCCAGTTGAGGTCGTAAGTACGTGCCAAATACCTTGACAAATGCAACTTTTTCGAACTTAGCAAAGGCGCGCTTGGTTAGATACAAACTCGACATTGCGGATTTAGCAACTTTCAGGACGTGGAGTGATGGCTTCATTGAAGGCGTGAACCACATTCCCAGGTCTTTCTGAGCATCTACCTCTGGCAGCGGCCCGCGATTCAGGTAATACACCCTCCGAGGCGTAGTGCTGGTTCTACCAAAGCGCATTAGGTTGCATTTGGCCATATTGAATGGCATGAGCCAAAGGGTCGACCATTGCTCCAGTCTATGCAAATTTGCCTGGATGTTTAATTCATCGACTTGATTGCGTATGACCTTCCAAAGTTGTATGTCATCAGCAAACATTGCGATTTTGCAGTCTAGTCCACTTATGCAGTCATCAATATATATAAGGAAGAGAATAGGGCCAATAACAGATCCCTGTGGAACCCCGCTCTCAACTGCTACCTCCGCCGACCGCTGTTCGCCAATACATACGGTCTGGGTATGACCAGTCAAGAAGTTTACTATCCACTGCAAAAGGTTTCCCCTTACCCCTATGCGACTGAGCTTGTATAAGAGACGTTGATGGGGCACCGTGTCAAAAGCCTTCTTGAAGTCTAAGAAGACTGTGTGCACCGTATTCCCTTCATCGATCGCTCGGGTCCATTGTTCTAGACAATAGAACAGATTGGTCAAGCAGGACCTTCCCCTTCGGAATCCATGGCGCTTATCAGAAAAAAAGTTGATGTTGCTCCAAAAAGTGCATCAGCTCACGTTTGACTATGCGTTCCATAAGGTTGCAGGATATTGAGGTGAGGCTGACTGGTCTATAGTTATTTGCGGTCGCCTGGCTTCCACTTTTGTGGATGGGTGAGATCCACGCTGTCTTCCAATCGGGTGGCACTTGTCCAGTATTAAGAGAAGCTCGGAAGATAAGTCACAGGGGTACCGCCAACTCTATGGCTAGCTCTTTTAATAGCTTTGCAGGTATCTCATCTGGACCTGACGACTTCGTTTATTTAAGCTGTAGAAGTTCTCGCAGAACGGTAGCTTCCATGAGTGCAACCGAGTCTATTGTCTGGATCACACCCACACTGCAGTAAATAGCGGTGAACTCAGCCTCTCTCGTAAAGACCAACTGGAAGAAGCAGGATAGATGTTCCGCATTTTCGTTTTTCTCGCAAATTTCTACACCATCGTCTGTTTTAAGCAGAGGAATAGGGTCTCTATATCGAGAACATTGCCTAACGTAGCAGTAGAAAAGCTTTGGGTTTCCTACTGCACAATTTATTAGATTACTCTCGAAGTGTTGTCGGCTAATTCGTATCAGGCTCTTAACCTTGTTTCTCTGTGCCTTATACCTATTGAACGATTCGGGGGTCCTCTCTCTGCAATAGATTTTGAACAGCCTTCCTTTGCGATTTACTTCCCTCTTCAGCGTCGGCGGTAGCCATAGAGGCCTATTTGTTACTTTCTTTACCGTGATAGGACAGAAATCGGTCATTAGTCCGTGTAATACGGGTTTGAATGCCGACCAATCATCGAAAACGCACCCGGTGAATAGTTCGTTCCAGCCTATCTCGCACACTGTGGTTTTTATTTGTGTAAAGTCCCCTCTCCAGATGTTGCGCCTGGTTACCGCACTACGATCGGCCACAGAGAAGAAACAATATTCCCATTGTAGCACTACATGATCACTTTTTCCGAGAGGTGGTAAACAATTTACAATGTCCATGCTATCAGGTGCTTTGGTAAGTACTAGGTCTAAGCACTTAGCTTGTTGCCCTTCGCGTAATCTGGTCGGATATAGGACGTGTTGCGTTAGGAAAGATGCCTGTACTGTGCGCAGGAATCGTCGATCGAAATTTACTTCTGAGCCGGGCGCAGAACTCACATTCCAGTCGATATGGGGGGCGTTAAAGTCTCCCATGACCATGACATCGGA
>JAYGXS010000006.1:33670535-33708718 GCA_036362985.1 Ligula intestinalis
CAGTCGATATGGGGGGCGTTAAAGTCTCCCATGACCATGACATCGGATCTCCTAGCAATTTCTTCGACTCCTTCTATCAGACCTTTGTCTGACTGCTGGTTGCTCGATGGTGGACGGTAGACCGCCATTATGTCAAGGGTCTGTGACCCCGGTGTTCTAACGGTGAGCCATATTGCCTCTATATTGCCCGAAAGGTTTTCGGATTTGTCGTACACGAGCAGGCCGTGTCTAACATAGATTAGCACACCCCCACCTTGACGCCCGAATCTATCTTTTTGGAAAACTTGAAACCCGGGCGAGCGATTTCCTGGTCGCTTACCTTTGTGGACAACCATGTTTCCGTTATGCAGACGACGTCTGGTTCCAGTTGGCACGTAATAATCTTAAGCTCACCTTATTTGGAGAGCAGGCTTTGTGCATTGGTGTACATGCACTTTAGTTTCTTTGTACGGTGCAACCCGGTTGTGACAGTCACTTCCTAACCGTCGTTCGGAGTATTGCGGTTTGGTTCAATGTTTTCGTCTGAATTATCTTCCCGTTGAAGATTTTCAGGACTACCTCGCCATTCTTGTTCCTCGACTGTTGTTCCGCTACTAGTTCTCGGCTTTTCAGCCATTCCTCCAGGGAATAGTCCGGTTGAAAAAAAACCTCTTTATGCGCGTGACGTAGGTTAGTTTTTTTTAGATTGGATTAACTGAACATGTTCCTTGTTTTTAAATGCTATTTTAGCGGTCTGGGTCGGGTCATTTCTGCAGTATCTACCGGCCTTTTCCCGATACGAAATGACTTGAGCACTTCAAATTATTTACCTGGCGGGAACAGATCACTCATAACATCGTTAAAGGAAACCAAGTTCGGATCGTTCTGGTCGTTTGAGCGGTCTGAAATGGCTTCTTTTAGCCCCTGTACAACTAGACAGTATTCATGATCCTCTCGGTGTCGTGTGCCCTTAGCTGAGGTTTTCGCCACCTTTTCTGCAGTGGGCCTGGAGCTTGAACTGTGTGGTGTGACTGCTTGGTCGGCAGAACTATGTGAAGTTGCTTCTTGCAACCCCTGAACAACTACACCATGATCACCCTCCGGTCGGGAGTCTTTAGGTACGGTTTTGGCCACCTTTGCTGCAGTGGGCCTGGAGCTCGAACTGTGTGGTGTGACAAGGCAGCAACCACAAAATTAGGACAATCAGGCTGATCTGATTAACCCATAAGGATGAAGTATAATGTAAACTGTGGTTCAGAGTGTACACAAAAAAATTCATTAATCGTTATCAACCATGCACAGGCAGATATATTGCAATTTCCTTGGATATAAAGTATATTCTTCTTGTCAACCGGAATGTGCTTCATTGTCTGCTGACGTGTTGGATCTCATTTTATTCGACAGACATTTTAAGTTGTGGGTGTATGCGTTCGCCATTGGATGATCGATATTTCTACACATTCTGGTGAGTGCACATAATTTTTTACATTGAAACCATAATTCTTGCTCTTACGATCTTCAGAAAGAAAACTATATTATACATATTATATTGTATTCTCATCTGTTAAACCACTATTCTTTGGTCAGCCTCTGCGTGCGGTGCTGAGCAAAGAAAGTAAAGCTACCAAATAACAGATTTCAGATCTGTCGATTATTAATGAACGTGTTATGTAATGAACTGACCGGATACCGGCGAAATACGCATATGAGTTTTTTTTTCCTAGAGCTTCAGATGTGTTTCAGCTTAACTATACACCAAAAACGTTGAGTAATGTGCATATCATGGTATATCTAACTTTCAAATCCCTTGTTAAAATACTTTGTCGTATAGCAAATAAAACATCTGCAGGCTTCTTTCATATAAGTGTTAACTGGGTTTCACACGAACACTAAAACCCAGCTCAGCTGATGCATTTTCGTTCACTTTTCGGAATGCAACAGTAAATATGAATGCGCCTGTCAAATAACGAATAGGAACTTATTGCAGTAAAGGCCACTGGCTTTATGAAGTGTGTTAACCAATAACGGAATGCTGCATTAAGGAATAGTAAAACTTACTCAATGGTTCTGTCGATAATGCTTTGATGACAGCTACACTGACTCCGCCATCTCGACACTCAGCTGCATGCTTTCAGTCCTGAACGTTATGGAGTACCTTGGCTTGAATTCACATTACTAAATTGGTTCAATTGGACGTTTTTTTCGGACTTGACCTCCCCATTTGCATGCCACATTTTAGCTGTAGCATGGTAGGAATTAATATTAGCGTGGGGTTGTTCCCAAGCTCACCAGGAAGTCATGATTCAATTGGTACTGCTAAAAATAAATTGCATTCCTGTGAACACTTGACTGGCTGTGAATAGGAGAGCTAGAGTTTTCATATTATCTAGTATGGCGCTCTTAGCACAATGGCGCGATGTAGAACTTCAGACGATAGCATCAACGCCTCATGCTCTGGCATATTTTATATGTTACAAGCTGCACAACCATACATGGCATTTCCTTATGCGTTTAAGCACACTTCAAATATAGTGTGGGTATTTGCTTCTGCCTTTTGAAACATTAGGCAAAGACAAATTATAAAACTGTTTTCAATCTCAATCCTTGACGATAACGGTAATTAGAAGAAAACATTTTGACGCAGACCTCGCTCAAATATACCCATCGGACCTTGCGCTCCACGGAGAAACCAGGCCTATGTCAAAAGTCAGAGCATGTCGCTTATCTGCCCCTGTCCTTGTCAGGGCATGTCCATATTTGTTCCATATGCTAGTTTCTGAAAATGTGTATAATAAGTTGAGACATATGCTTTACTTTTCTCGAAAGACTTTGAAAAGAAAAAAATTAAAAGAAGGTTTAACAAACGATTGGGCCTCTTCGCATGCCCCAATGTCACTGGCGCAATTCGGACGGATTCGCAGATTGTAGGACTCCCTTGAGGCCTCAGTGCGTCCGGAAGAGCGCAGTCATCTGTTTCTGGTTTATGAATTCCGAGGGAACAATAAGGGAAATAAGTAAACGGTAGGTTTATTCTGAGGAATCAAAGTCGTCAATGTGGTATGCGCAACAGCATTACGTGGGCAAAGTAAGTTCTTTTAGTTAACGTTTTCGTCTGTGTCACAAACAGGGTATAAAGCCTATTCCATATGAAATAAACGCTAATGTCGTAGGTAGCGGTGAGGATTTCGCTGCTCTTTCAGACAGATTTATTACCTTTCATTCAACAGTTAATATAAATATCACGTCTGTCACTCAATAAAATCCGTGTTGCGTTCATCGTCTTCCAACATTTGCATTGTACGTTCAAATTTTATTAATCCATTTACTACGAACGACATAGAGGAGATTTGATGTTAGGGCAGTGAAAACATTTGATTGTTTTGATTGGGTATCATATGTCACACAGCATGGGACATCGAGAGATGTTTTCACTTAGGAAGGGAGAAACAAATGACATGTTTGCGCTTCGGATGGTTTTCAACGGCACACGTAACCTTCACAAGACTGGCCGCTTAACCAACACCATTCCTAAGACTAGTGTTTTTTAAAGAGCTGACTAATTGCTTGCTAAGTTAAATAATTATTTTTGGGACCGCTTGAGCAATTACCACGTTGCATTCAGTTTTTTACCTCAGACACTCTCTTTCCTGGTGTTTGCTTTGCGTGCCGGGAACTATTTGATTCACTTAGACCGCTGCAACCTTTCATCTATTATTTGAAAAACATTTTAACGTTAATACCTTAGCACATTTTTATGAAAAGGTAAATATGTAGTAGCAACCACTCCAATCCTTAAGAGGATGGTCTTCAGAATAACCTGTTCACTTTTAGCTACAAATAATGCATTTGTACTGACAAAGTTGCATGCTTGAGTTTGTATGCTGTCAAATACAAACAAATTTACCACATTATCTTCCTCGGAAATTGAAAATGCAGGTTAACGGAAAACTTATTTTATCAGAAAATTCATTAATATTTTACCATTCAATTGCTGATCGCAGACTAAATAAATGCTCAAAACTGTATATACGCAAGCAATTAATTCGAAAAGCACTTATTAATTCGTTTGTCTCAAACATTTATCGTCATTACATTTGCTTGGTCGCATATTTCGTTATATTTTACTGATGATTATTTAACATGCTTCTTTTTTCGATGAAAGACTACTGCATCCTATCAAAGTAAGTTAAATAGATGAAGTTCATTGAAATCTGAAAACCAAGTTCAGGACATAGTGTAATTGGATAACATAGCGTATATCTGGACAGATTATTTCGAACAACAGAGTGGATTTAATAAAAAAAGGCTTTCGATTGGAAATCTACCCATTTTATTTAAAGTTTTTGCGAGAAATAGGTTCCATTTTTGTTAAATAATGATGATTTTTACATAAAAGGAATTCCGTTAGATATGGACATATACAGTGTGCTGCGGTACAATTCAAAAATTTGCATAAAAAAGTTGAATAAAAATCCATTGGAGCAATGGAAAGGTTTGTGCCAATTTGTCAAATGAAATTAGGTGAGGTAAGGTATAAGCATTTACTTTCGGAAACAAGCAGCGATAGAAGTTGTAAAAATTAAATCGAAATATTTTGTTATTTTCTTGCAAAAAATGCAGTAACAAAATTAGTCTTTGTCGATTATTTTCTTTTAACGGACAGCTGGCTCTGTGCATTCAAAAAGCGTTTATGTGTTTGTGCGAAAACTGCTTTAGTAGACCTAATTTTATATCAGTCATTGATAAATATAGTATTATGTAAAGCGTACGTTACATCAAGTGTTTTTTAAAACCTAACGAACATAATAATTATGAGTGTTTCAAAAAATGGTTAAATATGTGCCTGCTTTTTTCTGAATTTTCACTCTTCTTCCTGATCGTGGAATAAAGTCTTGTAAGTGGAGAGTAATCCATTAGAAATTGGAAGGTTTGTTCTTCCATATTCAGTCAAATGTTATCATTCTTCTTCAGATAAATTAAAGAAATTGTCAAAAGTCCACAAGTTTCATTGAAGATAGCATTGGAAAAAATTTAATATACGCTAAAGTTTGTCATCTTTATATCCAGCCGCAGCACTAATTTTATGTTTATCTTGTATAAAAACTTTTTTGGTGCATCTTAGGTATAACAATATGCGTTATATCTAGCAGACATGTTTATGCTCAAAAATGCGTTTTGCTGTTTTGAAATAATTTCAAATTCAACAAACACGGCCATCTGCATAGGAAATAATATCTGAAAGCTCATTTGTTTCGGTAAATGCTGTTTAGGTAAATCGTGTTTTGAAGGTTTTGATGTAAAATTCGAAAAGACGGCCAATTAGTTAACCTATGAATGAATATAGCAAAAAATAACGAAAACAGAAAGACTATATTCCGCCATATTCAATAATTTTGTATCCAGTTATAACCAAATATCCAAAATATTTTGCCCTAAGGCAAATCCTTTTTTATGAAGAAAATGGCTGTTTCTGTTTTATACTCGACAAACTACTTGCATTTATTAATCAAATTGATAGCTATTTTTGGTGTCGCCGCAATCTGGGAATTATTGATAAAATTAAAATTTTCCTAACCAACACTTTGTACTTCATATAGTGCGTTGAAGTAATTTATATGCCCTATATGGTCATTAGTAGTTACACGGTTTTGTAAATGCAATCCCGCTGGCATGGGAGAAATAATCAAACATTTACAAAATCTGGAAACTTGCTTGAAGCACACGCGGAACTGTTAGTACAAGTCACTGTTTTTCTGAAATTTGTCTGTGCGTATTAACTCTTATTTACTAACCTAGATCCAATGATGACTTAGGTTGGATGAAAGCAAAATTCGTGGACATCGCACACCAATACCGTAGAGCTCCAACAACACAACGCTCTCCCATAACTAAAGAACATACAATTGCTTTATCTGCATTAAAAAGGTACAAGGAAATAGTTATTTCCAAACCTGACAAAGGTCATGGTGTGGTTATCCTCAATCGCAATGATTACGTTAAGAAAATGGAAGCCATTTTAAAAGATTCCAGTAAATTTCGTCTAGAAGCAAAAGGTAAAGATGAAACCAAGGCATTGGAAGCCTCTGCCTGGAAAATGATCAAGCTTCTGTTGGATAATAATCTAATGAATTCCAAAACAGCTCTGTCCCTAAAACCCAGGGGTTCATATATACCACGATTATATGGCTTACCAAAAACACATAAAAAGGATATTCCTCTACGGCCAATTCTATCCTTGTCAAACTCACCATTTCATAGACTAGCACAATGGCTTGTGAAGGAAATAGAACCAATTCGCAAAAGGTTTTCTTCTTAAACATTAAAAGATAGTTTCCATTTTGTGGACGAAAAAAGACACCAAAATATTTCCGACAAACACATGATATCCTTGGACGTTGAGTCATTATTTACCAACGTTCCCTTGGAAGAAACTATTGATATAATTTGCACTTATTCTTCGGATACCCGTCTGGCCCCTGAAATATTACGAAACTTACTACAATTATGTACAAAGAATGTCCAATTTCTATTCAACGGACAATTATACCGACAAATTGACGGAGTTGCGATGGGAAGCCCACTAGGACCTACCTTTGCCGATATATTTATGGGCCATTTAGAAGACAAAGTATCTGCCAAATTGAACAAAATCACATTATACAGACGATATGTAGATGATATATTTGCGATTGTGGACAATCCAAGGGAAGCCGAAGGATTATTGTCTACAATGAACAGTCTGCATCCTTAGATAAAATTTACCATGGAACAGGAACAAGATAACCATCTTTCCTTTCTCGACGTTAACTTATCCAGACAGAAAGATGGTTCCATTACACGGACGGTCTTCCATAAAAAACACCTGGAAAGGACAGTATTTACATTATCTGAGTTTTGTTCCCATTCAATGGAAACGTAACTTGGTATATACTCTTTTCCAGAGGACCAGAATGATATGTTCTACGCATACATTGGATAATGAATTAACCAACCTTAAACGCAAACTTATGAAGCGAGGATATCCAAGTCAATTTATAGACAAATACAATAAACCTCTCAGACCTAAATTGACGCAACAATTAGCACCAAACAAGCCCGTCTTCATTTCCTTACCATTTAAGGGCGACAACATACTAAACACCATCAAAAGACGCCTTCGTAATGCCATTGAATGGACATACTATGTTGCTGATCTGATAATATGCAATCTGACAAAGCCTTTACCAGTTCCTCATGCGAAGGATGCCATGCCGATGCACGCCACCTCAAACTGCATTTATGAATTTACATGTACTTGCGGATGCAAGTACATAGGGCGAACTCAGAGGCAATTGACCACCAGAGCTAAGGAACATTTACCTAGCTGGCTAATGAAACAGGAAAACAGAATTCCCCGATCCTCAATTACTGAACATCTGTTAGACTCGGGCCATTCTGTTGACCCCCAAACTTCCTTCCGAGTACTTGTTCGAGCACGAACAACTCGCACTTTACGCTACCTGGAGGCAGCCTACATACGGCGGGTCAAACCCGACCTATGTAAACAGTTGGAGCATGTAGTGAAACTAACTTTGCCTTGGTAACATTGGCTCCCTGTTTATACAGTTTTCTCCTTAGTTGTTACATCAGGTTTTTTTTCCCTGTTATTTTTGCTGACCATAGCTTTTGAACTTCTCATGTTATTGATTAGCCACTTGGCCACTCCTTATGACCCTGTGTTGATATAGATTTTTCTGTACGAATTCATTGTGTATCTTCTCTTTTGTGATTCACGTTAAGTAATGAGAGGCGGCAACTGACGAGCTCTCTCGAAATGATATGGATCCAATAAATCATTTTGCTGCTATTGCCATATTTAAACTATATATGTGACTGTCTGCGATGGATCTAGACTGACCTTCCATACGCAACAGGAAGTGTGCGTTTCCTGACATTCTAATTTTGTCAACAGTTAAACCTTCATAATATTTCCAGTACAAAAGATCGGATCGAACGCAGCAGGCGTTTACTTAGTAGCTAACTTTTATGCGTATGGCCTTGTGTTAATCAACAATTTTGTGGATTTATCAATTTGGGTAGAGCCTCTCCTTCATTAACGTAGCTAGAAAGACCATTATAATGTTTGCTTCATTTGTGGCAGGATGGAAGGGGTGGCGTTTCAAGTGGCCGCGACGATCGCTTCGCTACCCCCGCCCACCCTCAGTGGCGTGTTCACACCAGCCTGTCACGCCGTGTGTCAATTACAGCAGCAGCAGCATCAGGATGAATGCCGGCACCCCATCGTCGTCATCGTCGCAGCCAACAACGGGGCGACAGCGATATGATCGCTGAATGCTCATGCGCAGGGAAGAATGAGAGTTTGCAGCCAAAGTCAGGGCTTGATGTAAAAGAGGGAGCGACAGACACGCACATGCTAGTGCGCGCGAGCGTGCCTGCAAAGTGAGCGCGGTACTAACACACTCGGGCTCCGAAGGTGCAGAAAGCGGAGCCCAGAAGTTACATAATTAGGGCAAGCATGATGCTTTGGCTGATCCATCAGGTTAAAATTAAAATTTGAGTACGTTTCCGACAGCAGGCCATGCATCTAATTAACGTTAATGAGACAGGTAGCTGCGGTGGAAGCAATTAAGTAATTTTTTAAGTGTTTCCTTCATTAAATCTATTTAGTTTAACTGTCATTTCAAATTGTAAACTCTTAGTGTATGGTAAGCCTTTTCGTGCAGTCATGAATGAAGTAGGGTTGCTCGTCTTATCCCAGATTACCGATTATTTACGTATGACACCTCACGTGCGCATGCGCAATCGTAGGGGTATTGTACCGTGTCAGCATTGATCTTGGTTTAATCGCTCTTTCGTGCACTGCACCCATAAAAATTTGAATCAACTTAATTGATAAATCAAACAGAAAGCGCACCGGGGGAATCTGGGGGACTATCTGATCAGCCGGACACCTCGCACGTGTGTTAAATACTAGTAGAATACCAGCTTAACAAGTTCGGAGTTTTTTTAACTATTTCGGTGAGTTTTAAAATGAGTGCATACCAGTACATTACAGCTTGCCTGTTGTCAGTGTGTGTATAGTTTGAAGATGTCGAAGGGTTTCAGCTCAAGCAAACACACATACATTGGATCTATGCGAAAAAAACACACTAAATATACTGATGCAAATACCAAAATGGATCAAACTTCTAAGAAAATTTAAAAGGTGAGTTACTGAGGCCACTGATTTTTCAAATGCCTATTGCAATGGTCTCGTCTCGATTTTCCCTTTCGTAACGCAATCCTTATGAAAACATGTAAATTGTCAGTTGCTTACCAACGTGTGTTTCCTTTTTGTTAAGTCACATACAACATGACACCTTGAAAGTGGGATGACAGTTAAGATATGTAGATTGGAAAGCCTATGTTGTCAAGGCATTCTGATTGCTAATCAGCTCATAGGAGGACAAAGCTTCAAGGTTCTACGAGATATCAAGCTAAACTGCAGTGCCCTGATTAACCGCACGAAAACATGGTGGCATACAAATGCTAAGCTACGAGCTTGGAATGCGACCAACAGGTGACGGTCGACGAATTGATCACTAGAAAAAAAGTAATAAGTGTGGCGCCATACCCAAGATACTACAAACATTAGTCAGGTGACTAAAAACGAACAGTTTTACGGCCACAGTGCGGGAGCATGTGGAGCCGTCAGAGAAACAGTAACGACACCGCAGGTAAAGGGTAAAAATTGGTGTCAGTTTTCAAGCATAATTAAAGTGCAGATAGGAGGTTTTTGTGCCAAACTCTGCCATTAATTTTAGTTTCTCTATGGCTTATACTTCATCCAGTATTTCATATCTAAGTTTCTGTGTCCCCTTTAAAAGCCGTGGATAAAACTTGGCTTATTTCTTACCCATTATTGATATTCGTCCTCTTCTCATAAACATTTGTTAATTATAAGGGCCATTCTTAAAACATGGCAAAAAAGATATGTTAGGAAATGGACTGAAAATATTCATTTATCTTTCTCCTTTTACTTCTTTGGCTGTGGGTGCTATCGAAAACTGTAGGACATTTGGACAGCAAATTTTCACCAAAATAACTTATAGCTGTAAATATATGGATAGTTTTTAACAAGCGAAGTTCTCCTGCCTAGATGGGAGAATAAACAGCCAGATACGCTAACAAAAATGGAACCTATTTACCCAGCATACATTGCCGATCAATTGCACATTCAGCCTCCTATGCTGCAAAATAATTTTAGGTGTTAATAAATATTATCATAAGTATAATGCTTGATGACTAAATTAAGTCATAACTGTAAACATGAGTGCCTCAGAACGTGCAACATTTACGTTTCCCGCCATTTTACGAGGGAAAAATAATCATTTAAAGTGGTTGTCTGCATCATGTTGTCCTTATGATCTGGAGTGCAACGATTCTGATACCAATAAGTGTTAGCCGGTGTATAAATCATTCTCGCTCCAATATTTTATCGTTATGGGTTATTAACAGTTAGGCTAACACACAAAAAGGCAAGCGCAAGTATATGACTATACTGACTCACCTGCGCGCAGTGCTAATATATTTGCTTCATTTTGTCCAATTGGATTAAGAGCGTCGACAACTGAAGCCTTTACACCGCATGCGTATTTTGTAGATGGCTTCAATGACCTGAAGGCGTATATGAAGTTAAAAGGGTCTTCCCGTTGTTCCACCGACCCAAATGAAGCCGTACCTCCACCGGATATTAAAAGTGTGTACGCCTGTATGTAAGTAACGTTTTATTGTTCTGACAGAATCCTTTTTGTGCAAATTAACGATTGATCCGCTTTCAACTCCCGAATCGTCAGCTTTTTTTCACCAGCTGCGGAAGAGCAAACATTGCTACCATGTTTTATTCCCAAAATAATGTATTGATTGAAAACAATTCAGTTTAAGAAAAATGCCACATACGGGCAAATCAACCATACATGTAGACTGCTGCAGGTATGAAGACAGCCATGCAGAATGAATGGGTTTAAGCACATTGCTCTTTTAAGAATAACCAACTATCCTCCGTCGTTGAGTAAACCATACAGTAGTAGTAGGGGCATTCACATTTAACGTAAGGTTTCAGTTAACTGATATTTATAGCCAAATGCAGACTGATTTCTTAGAACATTATGCCTAACACAGTAAGAAAGCATTTGAAATCACAAAGGGAACTAGAGACACAATTGTTCTCACTGGGTAGGTATGCCACATATAACGTGTGAGGTAATACAATTTTAAGATAAAGAGTATTTAAGAATTAATGTTTTCCATTCGAGTAATTTTAAACACAGATCCAATTTCATCACGGACACTCAGTTAGCTTTCTTAATTTCCAGAGACGTGCGCCAGCAATGCTTTGTCGTTTGCTTTCCCCCTTGGGAGCATTCCTTCTGTCATATGTGTATTTCTCAGGGTAAGACTATATGTGTCTTGCATGTGCACCTTCGGTTGGCCGTAGAAACGTGCCATTGCAGCGTCAGTGGCCTGTGTAGCCAGCTTTTCTCGTCTCTTCAGTGCTCCTAACTTGTTAACATTGTCGACCGCTTTCTGTTTTTTTGCTCATAAGCTGTTTGAACCATCTGGCAGTCGATGGTGCGTAGGAGTCATTGCCCATCAAGAGTTGCCTCAATTTTGCCCCATAGTGCATCTTATCCGTGCTAACGTCTGAGCGTCTTTTGTGAGCCGAAAGGTCATTGATACACTCAATTTTTCCTATTTTTAGAATGATTCTTCCTCCCGCTGTCAATGTCATAACTTAGCCTTTGTGTTAACGGAGAAAGGCCGTTGATTCTCGTCTCTTATATTTCTGAAACTTAGCACCTGGATCAAATTTCTTGAGCGTTGATTCGAAAGGTGCGATAGCGTCTTCTGGCCGAGCATTCCATGAACTGTCGTTCGCTAACACTTTGGCGGAAAGTCATCCTTTATATGCGTATTTCTCTGAGAAGTCCCTATTTGGTGTGACCTCAAACATAACTTTAATATTTTTTTTTTCATAAATGAAGCACCTAGAGGGCAGGCCTATTGGTTTGCGAGCTTAATGATCTATTTCGCTGCTTTGCCTCCTGGCAGCATTTACTGAGTAGGGTGCGTGCAGCTCTCGCAGGTTCTCTCACTTGAAATGCATCTGCCGCCACCAGCGACCAGGTAATTGTGTCTGATTTTGTGAAAAACCATCACTCTTCCGTCTCGAAGCTGTTGCATAAGAGTTTTGTGTCGTCAACGTTGTTTTTCTGGTATGCGCACGGTATGTGATACTACATTGCTGACGTCTCCGATGATGACTCCTCAACGGAGCTCAAGGCGTTCTGCAAATCAAGTTTGTGCCCCAGCGATCGAGGAGCGTTCTTTTCAGTTGCTTCCCTAGTTGTTTAAGGGTAACGATCACCAAATCATAAATATATAACGCAAATTTCCACCGAGGTGCTATTGGGAGATGTAAGATAATTTAGTTTGAGCAAAATTGCAGGACATTCAATTGCAACTTAATTGGCATTCAATTGGGAACAATTGGTATCAATATGTATCCAAAATAAAAAAAATGTTTGCAAAAATAAATCTAGATTAAATAAAAATTTAGTAGATATTTATTTTGCAAACAATCTTATTACAATAAAAAAACTCTTAAATGGAACATGCTTTGAGCATCAAAGAATTGCAATCGGTTATTGTTTAGTGGACATTCTAATGAGTCGATAGAAAATGCTATGGACATGGCAACTTCTTTCAGTTCCATAATAAAAAAAAAACTTTCAGCTGTTAATAAAAAAAGAGACTTTTTCCAAACAAAAACAGTTTTCAGCAAATAAAATGAACAAAAGCGGAGCTTTCTTAAATTCACACAATCACTGATTTCTACTCAATATGAGGCCATCAAACAAACATTCGTTAAACCTCTGTTTACCCATAACACCATCGTCCACGTGAATAAGAGAAGGCAAATTGTTTGCAGTCTTCATTGACCGAATGGGAAAATGAATCAAAGAGCCCTTAAGTTTTCACGCAATCATACTTAAGTTTGAATTCTGTATAGTTGGCTTTGCTTATTCAAATAAAAAGTGTCATGTGATGGGTACAGCATATTTCTATTATTATTTGGGATGCATACACATATAAACCCTTTATTGCCGATAAGAAAGTTGCAGAGATCACATAGGTGGTCTCAAGGTAGTCAACACTCGTATGCAGATATTCCAGGCCCTGACACTTGTTGTGAGTATCCCTTGAGTTTTCTTAAGTAGGACATAGTTTTATGTTCTTTCGGGTTTATCACTTCAAGAAACAATGTGTTTACACCGGCCAGCCAAATTTTCCAAGTATATGACCGCATTGCACATTGCCCCAGTTCGCAAAAGCTCTAGGGATTGCTTCAGGGATTCATATAGGCTTCCATGCAATTTAGGTACCGTAATTTGATTTTAAGAGAGTGAGTGTTATTTAAACGCCTATATCCCTTAACAAATTAACTTACTCGAGCTGGTGACCTCTGATTAAACAGGTATCGTTCAAACCTAAAATATTTCTGGAAATAATTCGTAGGCCGGTGAACTGCCATTTGATGTTGTAAAATCTTAGTAGTCACCGATAAGTTTATTTTGTAGGCGATCATAGTCATCTTTCAAAATTTGCAGAATCCCTAAACTTTTGATTGCATCCCATAATGTCACACCATCGCCAACCATACTTTATCGCACTTCAGATAATTAAGTTAGTTTGTTACGTATTCTCGAAACTGAATGAGACACATAATGCCGGTCTGCGAAACGCCACTTTGGGTTATTTTTCAATTCAAATTTGGCATTAAATATGCCAACAAACATACTGTTTCCTGGGAGGAACTCGGGTATCCTTTTAAGTGGAATGCACGTAAAATTTGTAAACGATGACACAAATATTTAATTACGCCAGGGGCATGTAATTTGCCAACTGACTGACAAAAATGCAAAGGACATATGATCCCATCAAGAACATGTAGATCGTCAAGTGACTGAAAACTGTTAAGTGATGGAGGTTTTTCAAAATGTCTCGTTAAATTTTAATGGTTAACGGTGCTCGTGCTTATGAATATGCGAAATCGAAAATACAGAGAATGCAACATTTATGGCTGGAGGCTTTTTCAAAATTTATCGCGCTTTTTGATATGCGTAATCTAAAAGACAGAGACGGCAGAATTTTGGTATTAACTGGCTGAGATTCCACCCACAACCTGACGGTCGACATGACAAGAGGGTTTCTAAGAAACAGCTCAAATATGTGTATTGTAGTCACATCACCGAAAGTATAGCATACCGTCCACCAAATCAAATATTTTTTGGTTGTGGTTCGTATGCTTGACATATTTATATGAGCAGTGCTTTCACCGATTTTGCACAGTCTTGCAGACGGTGAAAGTATTATGCCTTGGGACAAATCAACTCACTCCCTTATGACGAAGACCTTTATCGATCATCTGCCTTCAGCCAACTAAAGGTTTTGTTTTTTGCGATAAAATTTGCCCTGTTTCGCAAATGGAGCAAGGCAGTGGTGAAGCTTGGATCCAGAGTATGACGGCAATAGGCTATTTTTACTGGGGCCCTTTCTCTACAGTAGCCGCAGACATAAAATCTCTAGCTTTCATGGACCCAACATTAAATAAGTGTTTTGTTCCCATTGCTTACATAATAAACTATCTTCCAGGACACGCGCGCTTAAGACCAGTTGAACCACATATAAACAGCATTTCGCCGTCGCTTATGTGTAACCATGCTGAAACTTACCTTGCAATACATATTCCGAAATACATTATCACCGTTTGGATAGTTTCTGAGGACCTGAACTGCATAAAGTGCGTCGAGCAAACACAAAACCATTTTTAACTTACCAAGCCGAAAACAATTTACTCCATTTCGCCAATAAAGCGTGGTTTGAGGATTTACACCCCAATTCCGAGCGGTCACGTTTTCTGATGAAAAATAGCCAATGCAAACTAGAGTGATAATGAAGCATCTCCTTTTGGCGAAAACATCAATATAATGCTTTGTTAGAGAACGCAGTTAGACTAGACCATATATTAACTTATTTTAATTTGGAAGTCCCTTTCTTGGTCTTCTCTTACGTCTTGTGCACGACAGCTTCGTGTGAAATTTTATGCTTTTCCATTCGTCATCGTAAGCTGCACTGCATGCGGATAAATTGCATAAAATTTATTGTCATTTTGATTTGCTACACACCTCAGCATTTTGAAGGAAATATTGCAATATTTTTCTATGTTAAGGAAATAACTGCTTTCTGATTATGTCCATGTTGATCAATCTGCGATCGATTTGACTACTTCTCAGTGGTTTTCTCGGTTGTCTTTCAGACTGCGTCTACGGAACCATAAATAAAATATATTAAAATAAGCATCTGACCAAGGGACTATTGAAAAACGCAGGGGTAGTAAGCTTGAGCCAAATAACATGAATTTTAACTGTGATTTAAATTATACACAAAATTATAATTGACAACACCTTAATCTCAACAAAAACCTGACAAACGTAAATTAAATGAAAGCCCAAATCAACAACGATATTCGGAGCCATGCGAATGGCTCCTATTATCCTACAATAACCTATGAGGAAGGATCACCGACAAAATCCAATATTTCTAATACGAGCAAACATGCGAGTCCCAGGAAGTAATGAATAAGCATAAGATGAATCTATCGCTGGCACAATATGTTTATTCTCCTGACGTTTCAAAATCTGTCGCGGATTCATCTGCAGAGACATACTCACAGAACACTAGCAGACACAGTTTGTGTGTGCAATGGGTTCCATCGTGACATTTAAAAGTACAGAATAAATCTATAAATTCTCCAAGTGCGTTTTGATTTGTTGTGCCAGTCATTACCAACCACTCTTGCAGTTTTTGCGTAAGATGACGTGGTGGCCCGTCTGTTTCCCGAACGGCGATTTGCTTTTCCCATCTTTTTTAAGGAACAAAAACCACTGTTCCAGTGCTTGCATGTTCTTCTGACGAAATTTAAAAATTTCGACGGCCAGAAAGCCTTCCTCACCTTTCATGTATCGTCTTATGCCTCTCAGTTTAGTTATGCATTCAGATGCAGAACATGTTGCACTTGAACGCTAACAACAACTACCATGCGCCTATATACCGTGGTTAACGTTCATTGAAAGCACCTAACTCATGATTAGAGATCCATCTTCATACACTTTTTGAATTATGATTATGGGCCATAACACTTTTGACAGTTTCAAATCAGACAAAAAGCGTGCATTTCAGTGCTTAGTTCCATTCTGCAATTAAACTACTTCAGCCTTCCTCAAAGTCATTTTAAGGTGGCAGCTTTCAACCACCCCCCATTCGGTTGAACTCCATTTACATGTCCATTTGATCATTCAACATAATTGATGCAGCTGTACTTATTGTGCATCAGGCAGGATCCAATCTCTTCAAAACCAATAGCCGATCCTTGCCAACGCCATGTTGAATAGGGTAAGTGCATCGATCTGTTTGTGTTTGGATGCAGGCGAAATGTATAAACGGCTAGACAGAAGTAAACTGACAATGTTCACTAGGGCAGAAGAAAGCATTTTCTAACGAATCAGCACAAAAAAATATACGCAATGCTATTACCCTTAACAAAACGACCAGGGCTGTGTTCAGTGGTAATTTTTAATAACTGCTACCATCTGCGTAATCATCATTAGTAAAAAAAACTCAATTGGAGTATTCTATGCTTGCGGCAAAATATCCCTGTGAGAATGGTGAAAATAGGGGTATTTGAAAAAACAAAGTGCATTAAGTTGTAAACTTTATTCGAAAACGTTTACAGTGGCCACTGTTAAGCAACGGAGTACGGTTCTTTATTTGAAAATTAAGCAAAAATGGCCGTTTATGTGATGACATGTTGATTTGAAGGAACCATTCCACGTAATACGGGGACAGTTTGTGAAGCAGTAGTATCAATAATTAATGTAAATGGAGAACACTAGTCTGCATTAGACGACGTGGGGGTATTTTTTGTGAAACAACAGGAAAGGACATGAGCAGTCCAGACAGAAATAGGACGAAAAACGGAAAAACCGAAAAGCCATTGTAACTTGTACGTTATGATAGTAACGCAAGGGTCAACATCAACATTAAGCCACAAATAGCACACAGTAAAAATAACCCATTCCGAGAAATTGTCCGGTGCCGCCAGGGCTTAAGAATATTCCTTGGTAGGGAATCCTTGTAGGGCCACTTAGGAAACGTGTGAAGGACCCCAATCAGGCTCATATTTACCTGATTTTATGGGAGAGAATGGCGGGGCATATAAGAGAACAAATTAAATCGCAAAATGTCTGGTAAATGAAAAACGTTACGAAGACAAGATAGCTAGCTTACTCCAGCTTTGAGAAAAGACACTGACGAACATTTTATAGTGGAAACCTCAACACCAACTAACAAAAGGTTAACGAAATACAAAAGTGGCAAGTGTTAAATCCACCCTGCCTAATATTTGAATGTAAGCAGTTAGTAAAGGGGTGCAGTTCACGTCTTCACGGAACCCATCACTCCACATCCTGAAAGCGGCTCAATCCGCAATGTCGAATTTGTATCCAACCAAGCGCGCTTTTGCTAAGTTAAAAAAAGTTTTAATCTAACAAGGTATTCGGCACGTTCTTGTGACCTCAACTGGAATTTGCCATCAAAGCCCGGAGACCTTGGACAGCCCAAGACAAAAAAACCTAGTAAGACTACAAAGACGCGCAACAAAATTAGTACGAGGCCAGCGGAACCTCCCTTATGAGACGCGATTGGTAAATGTTGACTTGTTTTCTCGGGATTACAGGTGGCTACGTGGGGGCCTAAAGCAGGCATTTCACATGTTGCTTGGTCAAGATTGCTGCCTCAAACCAAATGACTTCTTTGAGCGGGCCACCACCTCTACACTGACAGGACACCCCCTCAGATTACGTGTGACTGGGGCAAGACTTGACCCAAGAAAATCCTATTTCTCTAAGAGGGTAATCCAGGCATGGAACGCCCTTCCTGCGTATATTGTCATGTCCCCTTTCGTGGATGTTTTTAAGGCAAACCTCGACCGATTTAATGAATATCGTCACGATCAAGTACTCCAAATCCAATCACTGAAGAGTTCCGGATCCAAAAATTGATGCGCTCTGCAATTAAAACCTGAAATGCTAGACATGCTACAAATATATACTAAAAGTAATTTGTAAGTAGTATTATTATTAGTAGTATTTGACCAAATGCGTTAAAACATTGCCTAGCTCCGACGTCTCTGCTCAATCTGTGAACTGCGCTGATCACAACTGAGGTCGAATCTTCCGCACATGTTGTCCTAGGCTTCGCGGCCCTGTCACACCCTTTCTCGTATCGACCGAATGCTGATGACGTGGCGGGTTCCTCTGCACTTGGCACAGCAAAGGCGTATCATGGTCGCATCTCCGGTCTTCGGGACGTTCTCCTGACTTCGAGGTCTCCTCCTCGTATGGTCCTTCGGATGTAGATAGTGCTCGTCATGGACGCCATGGCTGCCGTCAAAATTCACAGACGAATCATGCCCCTATCATTCGCATACATCCCGCACGAGCGACAGTTATTCTCGTTAGAACCACAAATGACATTCCATTTTGAATTATGAGCCAGGGTTGGTCGACCGGGTTCTGCTTAATATAGAATGTTGGCCTCTGTCCATAAAAAGACTGACCACCACTTTGATCTTCAAAAAGCGGCAATCGTAATTATTGTGTAAATAATGACAACGCTCTTGGTTCCTTTAAAAACGTGAGCGCATGAGCAGTGTTAGTTATATCACACTTAATGATTGCACAATAAAATTGATATATTAAGGCGGAATCACGGACATTAAGTACTGAGCAGCTCACAGATTACTACATTCTCAACTCCGTTGTTGACATACTCCGTACTATGGGAATAAAACTAAGTGATGGCCTCCCTCATGCAATAAACTGGTCGGTTTTACACGTGCACCAGACGTCAGCAGAGCTGGTGCGTGTTCGTGCACTCTTCGGAAGACAACCGTCAGACATGTATGCGTCTGCAGTATAAGCAAATGTTTTGACGTCCAAAAATGAACAACTGGCTATAAGCAGAGGCTTAACCAATGCCCGAAGATAGCAGATAAAATTACAACTCTTACCCAACGATGCTGTCAATAGTTGTATCAGGACCGGTTGACCGAGGCCTCCACCATTGCCATTTAGCCGCCTGTTTTCAGTCCTGACTCTTAGGTCGTACAATGTGTGTGGAGTCAAATTATGCAATTGTATTCCCTCCGACGCTGTTTCTAAATCCTGCTGCTCCTTTGTATCCTTGTTCGTAATTGTGACGTAGTAGGACTTGATATCACCATGTGGTTGTTTCGGGGCCTTCCATGTTACCGTGGCAGTGTCCACGCCGATGTCCGGAAATTTTATATCTGTGACCTGCTGACCAGCTGCGAATAAGAGAGTTAGACAGCTAATCGAAGCAAGTATGTGTGTTGTAGCAAAACGACACGATTTTCACCCTATAACGGTAACATCAAGTTCTTACGCTCTGCCAACTGTCAACTGAATCCAGCTGCAGCAATTTACGCTTAGTGCTTCAAGCTCACTTCTAATATAGACTGCGTATTAGCTGCTGACTGGTGAAACTTAAGTCAATCGTTGTGACGGCTTCACCGGCTCCACCGTTATAGTAGCCAACATATGTTGGTTTGTTTATTGTCCGGACTGATGTGTCGTACGTTGTGAATGGACTCAAATTACTAATTGTTGCTTGAGTCTCAAACACGTCTGTTTCTGCCTTCATATTTCCTTTTGCGTCCGTAGTTTCAACGCGGTAGAATGTTATTTCACCATACGGTATTTCCGGGGCCCTCCATGGAACGTTGATTGAGTAACTTCCAATATCAGGAAAACTTATATCTCGTACATATTGACTAGCTACGAATCAATGGATGTGAACATTGTCCCGATTAAATAAACAGGATAAAATAATTAAATATATAGAGGTATTTATCCTGTTGAAATAAATTACATACCAACAGGTCATATCAAATTGCTTTTACAGTTACTGTGAATTTAGTTGCTCCACAGGAGACCTGATACTAACATTAAGCTTTCAAGGTCTTTGGAATAGTTTTCTTATGTCAGGAGATTTCTTGGAATAAGCAAAAATAATAAGCTTGAGGGGTCAGTCTCTCAAAGTAAGGGTGACTGTGACCAGGCTGGGCTCTCGGAAGCACTTCTTCCAAATAAAGGTGGTCAAGTCGTCAAACACACTATCTCGGGACGTCGCTATGTTACAGCATAAGGTTTCCAAGCCATCATTAAAAGCAGCGCGTGTAACAGCGTACTAATTCCCACTACTACTTATTTCACTTATATCAATAGTTATGTGATATATATGTTTTAAAAAAAAAACTCCCAAAAAAAGATGCTTTTGAATGTCTCTACGGTTTACCGTATTTTGCTATTTGCATACCATGAATTACCCGTCAGCGATCGCATCAGCTTGACCTGGTGGCCTAAACACTCACCCTGGGTTTAACCCACAGCGGTATATCGAAAATCTTGACGGATGTTTCTTTTTTACCGGCCGGTCGGCGGACACTGTACTCAGCAAGGAAGAATCAGGATGATCAGATTCCACACTCGGTGATGATCCTGGGAACCTTTGACATGCCCCCGTTGGTTTCTCGACCCCCCTCCGGAAAAAAAATCGGATGATTTCTTTTCTCCTTTCTATATAAAACCCCGCACATGTCTCCACAAGAGCAACAACTTTCCTCTTTAAATCCTTTAGGAGTTTTTTCATTGCTGCTCCTATTTTTCCACCCCATGACTCAGGACATCTGGCCTCGCCAGCAGTATGAGACTCAATTAATCTGCTACCACTGCACACATGAAAAAAGAGGGTACTCAAACCTTGGGTGAAGACATTGAAATGGGCTTTATTATCCTCTTGCGAGTTCATTGACGTACATTTTCTAGTGCAAACATCAAATACAACTAAAAAAAGGTTAACGCAGTACAACAGTTGGCAGTGTTGAATTTATCCTTCTTAATATTTCAAATTAAGCAGATATTCCCACAGTTAACTAAAAAGGCTTTTTACTTTCAGCATACTGACTTAAGTGGTAACTGTATGTGCTGACCTTCGGTGGGCCACTCTGCAGTTCAATGCCATCATCAAATCCCTGCTGGCCTGAAGAATGGCGTGTTAAAAAACCTGATGATCATTGGCAATTTGACCTGCTTTAGCGATTTAAGTAGGTGGCTAAAATGCATAAGAGCCTTTGGAAGAGCCCCCATTGGAATCCCTTTTGCAATTGCTTAATAACCCTGGCGGAGGAAGCAAGTGATCCTAGGCTGAAGACAAATCTTCAGAGAAAGGCTTTGTGTGAAAAGGCTGGAAGCACACAATAAGGACAATCGTGGGGATATTACGAAACCATAAGGATGGAGTGTAATTTTGACTAGGTTCGGATTGCACGCGAAGTAGGTAATTTGCCAGTATCAGCCATGTACATGCAGACATACTGCAAATAACTTGTTTATAAAGTGCATTCTTGATGTCCACGAGAATCGGCTTCCTTTTTCGCTGACATTTTGGAACTGATTTTATCCATTAAACATACAAAGTTGAGGCTGTAGGTATTCACCATGGGATTATCGAATCTTCTACACATTCTGGTTTACTAAAATTATATTTAATTTTAAACCCGACAGCCTTACTTCTGAAATCTTAAGAAAGTAAACTACATTATAATTGCTTGTCATTTGTACAACCAATACTTCTTGGTCAGCATCTGCATGTGGTGCTTAAAGAGGTAAGTTAAATTATCGTATTGCCGATTACAGGTACCTTCCGTATTATTTTTCATATGCGCGTGAATAAACGTGAGGTCATTGCACGTTGTAGCTGTTGGACACAAGGTAAATCTCTGGGTAATATCATGGAATGATAATATACGAAATCAAAACAAACAAGCTATATCAAACAGAAAGCCTACAGCAGAATCTGGGAACACACCGATTAACCAGACCTCTTGCAGCTGTGTCAAGCACTGGCCGAATACCAACCAAACATCCGTCTAGGGCTTTTTCTTATCAAATGTGATTCGCAACATTTTAACGCCGATATAAACAACTACAGTTTGCCATTCGGCCATATGTGCATATTACGCAGTGGTCGACCGGGTTCAGCTTAATAAACAATGTTAGTATATGTCAATGCAGAGACTGACCGCAACTTTGATCATAAAAAAGCGACAATCATTTTGATAGTGTAAATAATGACAACACTATTGGTGCCTTCAAAAACGTGAGCGCATGAACACTGTTTGTTATATCACACTTAAGGATTACACAATAAAATGCCTATATCAAGGCGGAATCACGGAAATTAAGTACTGAACAGCTCACAGAGTACCACATTCTCAACTCCCTTTGTAGAATACTGCGTACTATGGGAATCAAACTATATGAGCACTTCCCTCATACAATAAATTGATCAGTTTTACACGAGCACCAGACGTTAGCATAACTGGTGCGTGTTCGTGCACTCTTCGGAAGACAACCTTCAGACATGTATGCGTCTGCAGTATTAGCAAATGTTTGACTTCCAAAAAAAGAATAACTGGCTTTAAGCAGAGGTTTAACCAATGCCCGAAAAAAATCAGAATATATTACAACTCTTACCCAACGGCATTGTCAAGAATTCTATCTGGACGGGCTCACCGAGGCCGCCACCATTGCTGTTAAGCCGATTGTTTTCAGTCCTAACTGTGATGTCGTACCATGTGTGTGGAGTCAAATTAGTAAATATTACTCCGTTCGAGGTTCTTTCTATCGTTTGCTGCTCCTTTGTATCCCAGTTCGTAATTTTGACGTGGTAGGACTTGATATAACCATGCGGTTGTTTCGGGGCCTCCCATATTACCGTGGCAGTGTCCGTACCAATGTGCAGAAATGTTATATCTGTGACCGGCTGACCGGCTGCGAATAAGAGATTTAGACGGTTAATCGAAACAAGTATGTGTGTTGAAGCAAAAAGACGCGATTTTCACCCTATAACGGTAACATCAAGTTCTTACGCTCTGCCAACTGTCAACTGAATCCAGCTGCAGCACTATACATGTCACATACTTAGTGCGTCAAGCTCACTTCTAACAAAGACTGGGTATTGACTTCTGACTGGTGAAACTTAAGTCAATCGTTATCTGCAAAACATGGCAAATTGACAGTCGGGATAATTGCAATCCTGGATGATAAGGAGATTTAAAAGAAGTTAATAAATGCAGGCAAAGCTCAACTTTGAACCTCAAACCTGCTATACCCGAAAATTTGCCGGGCATGCTTTGTCTAATATAATAATCTGTTCAGTGGGGAGACCAAGTGCCTTCAGCAATCGGCAGATCTCAGTATGCCCCACTAAAATGAATGAAATAACATAATTCATTCATTCAATATTCAGTCGGCCCAGTTTTACCTGACCGCTGGACCAGTGAATTGGTGGGGCATTCCTGTGAGCTCTTCTCAAGGCAGTGGTGAATATGATATATGTCATAAGCCACGAGGTTAACGCCGACGACATTTTCCAATAATACAAAACAAGGCGCTGATGAACTGTGGTTCCATCAAGTGCTTATGACCTGTCTGATAGATACCAGTGGTGGACAAACTACACCGTCTATGAGTGCTTCGGTTTGTGTTTTCCGACCAGCTGGTGTTTAGGGTTATGCTTGCCCGATGAAGGCAAATAAGAAGGCAAACAGTTCTGTAACAAGTTAGCCCCAAATGTACGAAACAACTTCAGAGGCAGGCTTTGTGTTAAAGGCTGCAACACACAATAAGGACAATCATGGGGATATAATGGACACGTTAACTTGGAGTTTAATTTCGACTGGGGTTCAGATTGCCCGCGAAGGACTTAATTTGCCAGTATCAGCCATGTGCATGCAGACATGCTGCAATAAACTTGTATATAAAGTGTATCCTTGTTGTCCAACGGAATTGGCTTCTTTTTTTGCCGACATTTCGGAAATGATTTCATCCATCAGACATTTAATGTTAAGGCTTTAGGTATTCACCATGGGATAATCGATTCTTCTACACATTCCGGTAAACTGTAATTATTTTTGATTCTAAACCCGACAGCCTTACTTTTGCAATCTTAAAAAAGTAAAGTGCATTATAATTGCTTGTCATATGTACAACCAATACTTCTTGGTCAGCATCTGCATGTGGTGCTTAAAAAGTTAGGTTAAATTATAGTATCGCCGATTACAGCTACCTCCCTTATTATTTTTCATATGCGCGTAAATAAACGTGAGGTCATTGCACATTGTAGCTGTTGGACATAAGTGTAATCTCTGGGTAATACCTTGGAATGTTAACTTACCAAATCGAAACAAACTGCGTATATCAAACAGAAAGCCTTCAGGGGAATTCTGGGAACACACCAATTTACCAGACATCTCGCAGCTGTGTCAAGCACTGGCCGAATACCGACCAAACACCCGTCTAGGGCTTTTTCTTAGCAGATCAGTTTCGCTATTTTTCTACATCGATATTACAAAACTACAATTTGCATTTTAAAAATAAGTTTATATTACGCAGCGCTCGATCGGTTTCAGCTTAATATACAATGTTGGTACCTGTCTATACAGAGACTGACCACCACTTTGATCATAAAAAAGCGACAATCCTTACGATTGTGTAAATAATGACAACACTCTTGGTCCCTTCAAAAACGTGAGCGCATGAACGCTGTTTGTTATATCACACTAAAGGATTGCACAATAAAATGGCTGTATCAAGGCGGAATCACGGAAATTAGATACTGATCAGCTCACAGAATACTCCATTCTCAACTCCGTTTGTAGAATACTGCGTACTATGGGAATCAAACTATATGAGCACTTTCCTCATAAAATAAACTGACGTGTTTTACACGAGCACCAGACGTAAGCATAGCTAGTGCGCGTTCGTGCACTCTTCGGAAGACAACCGTCAGACATGTATGCGTCTGCAGTATTAGCAAATATTGTGACTTCCAAAAAAAGAACAACTGGCTAAAAGCAGAGGCTTAACCAATGCCCGAAAAAAACAGAATATCTTACAACTCTTACCCAACGGCATTGTCAACAATTCCATCTGGACGGGCTCACCGAGGACGTCACCGTTGCTATTAAGCTGCCTGTTTTGAGTCCTTACTATTATGTCGTACCATGTGTGTGCAGTCAAATTAGAAAATGTTATATCGTTTGAGGTTGTCATAAACTCCTGATGCTCCGTTGTATCCCTGTTCGTAAGTGTGACGTGGTATGACTTGATATCACTGTGTAGTTGATTCGGGGCCGTCCATTTTACTGTGGCAGTGTCCGTACCGATGTCGAGAAATTTTATATCTGTGACCTGCTGACCGGCTGCAAATAATAGAATTTAAAATTTCATAATACTCAGTACAATATTCGTTGATTTCAAGGAAAATATAATTAATGTTTTTCCTCTCATTCGGGGATGAAAACGAAACTTATTTGGAAATTTTTTTTGCGCACCTTGGTAAGTTTAAATTCATTTATTGACTTCCACATTGTGTGACCATTCGGGTGCATTCAGCCGCCTGAGTCAGACTTAGTAGCCTGACTGTCGCAACTCAAAGATAAGGTGTTCCTTTTTAAGAAAACACAAATTTCTATATTTTTTACATGTCAGGTATTTATAGAATGCAGTAAAACACACCTAAAGCAATTCATTTTCCAAGTGGGTTTACTTGCGAATTCAAGGAGAGTTAAATAAGTGCGCAATCAGTATATTGATATTGCAAATTCGAAAGATGTCAACATTATCATTGAATAAAAATTGCAACTTGCCTCATGCTGATGTGTCCACTTAGTTTACAACCACATATATTCCGTTTGTAATCTTATATTTAAAGTCAGTTTATTTCACTTGAAACAAACCCTTATCTCGTTTACGACACTAGTAATTTAATATGCTTGAGTAAAACGTTCACCAAGGGTCCTCGATTGTCATTGCTTAAATATCTTCAATAAAAAATGATGTTTTAAATATGTCCAATGGATAAACTGAAAAGATCTTACATTCGAAAATCAACTTCAATAAAATTCAACGTCGTGTAACTTTCTTGTGGGAACTTCAGTACTCAACCCTGCGGCAAGAAAATGAAGCACAAAGCAAATAATGTTCGCTTTTTTTGAAAGCAACGCACTGCACTCGTTTACCAGTTTGCCTTTGTTATAACCGAAATTCTTTGCGGATTTATTTACAGAGATATACTCACAGAACAATAGCAGACACAGTGTGCGTGTGAAAAGGTTTCCATCGTAAAATTTAAAAGTACAGAAACAATATATAAATGCTCCGATTGTGTTCTGATTCGTTGTGCCATTCATGACCATCCGACCTTCAGGTTTTCGCGAAAGATGATGGTGTGACCCATCTGTTTTCTTAACGGCGATTTACTTTTGGGCGTCTGTCAAGGAAATAAAACCATTGTTCCTTTGTCTACATCTTCTCCTTCTGAAGAAAGATACAATATCGTTGGCCGGAAAGCCTTCCTCAACTGTCATGCCTCGTCTACAGCCGCTTAGTTTAGTTATGCATATAGACGTAGATCATGTTGCACCTGAACGCTTACAACATTTACCATGCGCCTATAAACCGTGCTTAACGTTTATTCATAGCTTCTTACTCATGCTTAGAGATACATCTTCATAAACCTTTTGAATTCTAATTATGGACTATAATACTTTAAGACAGTTTCAAATCAGTCAAATGCGCGCATTTCTGTGCTCAGTGCCATTCTGAAATAGAAATACTTCAGCGCTCCTCAAATTCATTTTAAGGTGGCAGTTTTCAACCACCCTCCCCACGTTCCGTAAAACTCCATGTAAATGTCCAGTTGATCATTCAATATAATTGTGAATCGTGCATGCTCCTATCTCGTCAAAACCTATAGCCGATCTTGGCCAACGCCTTTTAAAATAGGGTAATTGTATCGATCTGTTTGTGTTTGGATGCAGGCAGAAATATATAAACGGCTAGACAGAAGTAAACTGACAATTTTCACTATGACAGAAGATGCCATTTCCTAACGAATCAGTTCAACAAAATATCCGCAGTGCAATTTTCCTTAACAAAACGACCATGGTTGTGTTCAGTGATATTTTATAATAACTGTTACCATCTACGTTATCACTTTTAGTAAAAAAACTCATTTGCAAAATTATTTGCCGGTGGCAAAATATCCCTGTGAGAATGGTGGAAATAGGGGTATTCTAAGAAAAAAATCCTCGTATATATCGTATTTGGCAAAATTATGCCTGGAAGTTGACCTTATATACGCCTAGTCCCGGCCTTTGGCCTTACGGTTCCAGTGATAAAATGAGTTGATGCATGGTGTTGCTGTAAATGCAGTCTGCGAAGTTTGTATATGAATACGTTTACAGTGGCCACTGTTAAGCAACGGAGTATGGTTCTTTATTCGAAAATTAAGCAAAAATGACCGTTTATGTGATGACATGTTGATTTGAATGAACCATTCCACGTAAAACGGGGACAGTTTGTAAAGCAGTAGTATCAATAATTAATGTAAATGGAGAACACTAGTCTGCATTAGACGACGTGGGAGTATTTTTTGTGAAACATTAGGAAAAGACATGAGCAGTCCAGAAAGAAATAGAATGAAAAACGGAATAAACCGAAAAGCCATCGTAACGTGTACGTTATGATAGTAACGTAAGGATTAACATCAACATTAAGCCACAAAACAGCACACAGTAAAAATAACCCATGCCGAGAAATTGTCCCGTGCCACCAGGGCTTAAGAATATTCCTTGGTAGGGAATCCTTGTCGGGCCGCATAGGAAACGTGTGAAGGGCCCCAATCAGGCTCATATTTACCTCATTTTATGGGGGAGAACGGTGGGGCCTATATGAGAACAAATTAGATCGCAATATTTATGTTAAATAAAAAACGTTACGAAGTCAAGATGGCTGGCTTACTCCACCCTTGAGAAGGGACACTGACATGTGCTTTACTATGCACATGCGAGGTATTTGACGTACATTTTCTAGTGGAAACCCCAATACCAACTAATAAATGGTTAACGCAGTACAAAAATAGCAAGTGTTGAATCCACCCTACTTAATATTTGAAAGTAAGCAGAAGGTAAGGCGTGTGGTTCACGCCTTCACTGAAGCCATCACTGCATTTCCTGTAAGTGGCTTAATCCGCAATTCCGAATTTGTATCTAATCAAGCGCGCTTTAGCTAAGTTTGAAAAAGTTGTATTTGTCAAGGTATTCGGCACGTTCTTGTGACCTCAACTGGAATCTGCCATCCAAGTCTAGAGACCTTGGACCGCCAAAGTAAAAAAAAGCTCGAAAGGGTCCAAAGACGCGCAACAAAATTAGTACGAGGACAACGGAACCTTCCTTATGAGACCCGATTGGTAAATCTTGACTCGTTCTCTCTGGATTACAGGTGGCTACGTGGGGGCTTAATGCAGGGATTTTGCACGTTGCGTGGTCAAGATTGCTGCCTCAAACCAAATGACTTCTTTGAGCGGGCCACCACCTCTACACTGAGAGGACACCCCCTCAGATTACGTGTGACTGGGGCAAGACTTGACCCAAGAAAATCCTTTTTCACTAAGAGGGTAAACCAGGCATGGAATGCCCTTCCTGCGTTTATTGTCATGTCCCCTTTTGTGGATGTTTTTAAGGCAAACCTTGACCGATTTAATGAATATCGTCGCGATTAAGTATTCCAAATCCAATCACAGAAGAGTTCCGAATCCAAAAATTGATGCGCTCTACAATTAAAACCTGAAATGCTAGACACGCTACAAATATATACTAAAAGTAATTTGTAAGTAGTATTATTATTAGTAGTATTTGACCAAATGCGTTAAGACATTGCCTAGCTCCGACGTCTCTGCTCACTCTGTGAACTGCGCTGATCACAACTGATCGCATCTTCCACACATGTGGTCCTAGGCTTCGCGGCCCTGTCACACCCTTTCTCGTATCGACCGAATGCTGATGACGTGGCGGGTTCCTCTGCCTTTGGCACAGCAAAGGCGTATCATGGTCGCATCTCCGGTCTTCGGGACGTTCTCCTGACTTCGAGGTCTCCTCCTCATATGGTCCTTCGGATGTAGATAGTGCTCGTCATGGACGCCATGGCTGCCGTCAAAATTCACAGACGAATCATGCCCCTATCATTCGCATACATCCCGCACGAGCGACAGTTATTCTCGTTAGAACCACAAATGACATTCCATTTTGAATTATGAGCCAGTGGTGGTCGACCGGGTTCTGCTTAATATAGAATGTTGGCCTCTGTCCATAAAAAGACTGACCACCACTTTGATCTTCAAAAAGCGGCAATCGTAATTATTTTGTAAATAATGACAACGCTCTTGGTTCCTTCAAAAACGTGAGCGCATGAGCAGTGTTAGTTATATCACACTAAATGATTGCACAATAAAATTGATATATTAAGGCGGAATCACGGACATTAAGTACTGAGCAGCTCACATATTACTACATTCTCAACTCCGTTGTTGACATACTCCGTACTAATGGAATCAAACTATATAAGGGCTTTACTCATACAATAAACTGGTCGATTTTACACGAGCACTAGACGTCAGCATTGCTGGTGCGGTTACGTGCACTCTTCGGAATACAACCGTCAGATATGTATGCGTCTGCAGTATTAGAAAATGCTTTGTCTTCCAAAAAAAGAACAACTTGCTTAAAACAGACGGTTAGCTAATGACCGAAGATAACAGAATATATTACAACTCTTACCCAACGGCTCTGTCGTTAGTACTATCAGGACAGGTTCACCAAGGCCGTCACCATTCCCATTGAAATGGTTGTTTGCAGTCCTGACTGTTATGTGGTACCGTGTGTTTGGAGTCAAATTGCACAATGCTTTTCCATTCGACGTTGTTTCTATATCCTGCTGCTCATTTGCATCCCTGTTCATAACTTTGACGTGGTAGGACTTGATATCACCGTGCGGTTGTTTCGGGGCCGTCCATGTTACCGTGACCGTGTCCGGACCGATGTGCGGGAGTTTTATATCTTTAACCTGAGGGCCGGCTGCAAATATTAGAATTTGACATTTCATAATTTTGAGTTCACTCTTCCTTGATAACATGGAGAATTTAATTAATGGTTTTTTTCATTCGTGGATGATAACAAGACTCATTCGCTACATTTTGTTGCACAATTTGCTTTAGTATAAATTCATTTATTGACATGCACACTGTGTGAATCTTCGGGTGCATACAGCCATGTGAACAAGACTAAGCAGCCTGACTTTTGCAGCTTATAGGTTAGCTTTTCTTTTTTAAGAAAACCAAATTTTCTATATTTTTACATGCCAGGTATTCATAGGATGCAGTGAAAAACACTTAAAACAATCCTTTTTTCCAAGTACTTTTAGTTGCGAATCCACAGTGAGTTAAATAACAGTGCAATAAGTATTGTGGGCTCTTGGCCCTACATACGTGTTGTTTAAATTTATCAATAACCAAGTTTGTTAAAACTAAATACAACACACTTTTCACACTTTCGGTTTAGACGCGTGCTAGCAACTTTCTTGCTAATCACTCTCCACGGCTCAACTCTCTCCTCACCTGCCGCTGTTTATTCTGCCCTTCAACGACACCTCTCTGGTGATCACTCTCGGGCTCCAGGAGAATCCAGCGACAATTTGCAAACGAGTTTTCTCCCCATTTTTGCAACTCACAGCCCAACGAACTTGGATCCAGTCCTCGCAGAGTTATCCTTTGGCAAGTCGACTACTTGACTACTGCCGGCTAGGATCGAGAAGGATCTTAGTGAGTTGAATTATTTCTAATCTTCACCGCCAATCTCTTTACTGGATTGTACGACTTTTCCACAGAATAGTCTAGTAAATCCCTTATTAGCAGTAAGTCTACCCTCGAAAGTTTAACGTTGCGTATTTGCTAAGACTTTTTGTATATTTGTAGTGATAAAGCCTCTACATTATCTTGACATTGCAAATTCGGAAGACGTCAAAATTATCATTGAATAAAAATCGCAAATAATCTCATGCTGATTTTTTCAACTCAGCTTACGACTCTACATATATTCCGTTTGAATCGTACATTTGAAGTCAGTTTTTTTTAACTTCAACCCAACTTCGAATCTTGTTTACGACAACAATAATTAATTTACCTAAGTGTAACATTCACCAAGGATGCTTGATGTTGATTGCTTAAATGTCGATAGCAAAAAAGCTGTAATTTTACATGTCAACAATGGATAAACAAAATAGATCTTCATTTAGAAAATCAGCTGAATAAAAATGAAATGTCGTGTTACTTTCTCGCGGGAAATCCAGTACTCAACCCCGCGACAAGAAAATGAAGCGCAAAGCAACCGGTGTACGTAATTTTAAATCGACGCACTAAACCTCGTTTCCCAGTATCGTTCGTATAACCGATATATTTATATGTGAAGCGCTTTCGCTGACTTTGAAATAAAAACGGAATCTATAGACATGCAGATGATGAGAACCCTACGCCTTGAGACCAATCTTATCACGCCCTCAGGATGAAGATATATGTTTGTTTATCTACCTTAGTCTACGGTTCAGCTTGCGCCCCAAGGGGGATTAAGACAAAAGGCTAGCCTTAATATGAAATTTTCCCCTCCACAGGAGGTGAACGCGTAGGTTGCCTATATCCCGTGGAATAAAAAGAAGGTAAATGTTTTGCTCGTTATGTCTACAGAATTGAAATATAACACTCCACAAAATGCGTCAAATGCAGCTGTGCACGCCGCTCAAAATCAGGAAAACGAAATCATCAAGCAGATACCGTCTGAGGCCCTGAATGGAAAGAACTGTCATTCAAATTCGAAGCAAAAGCGATTTTAAGCTCATCGGGTGAGGTTGTGTTTTGGCTTGCAGCACGGTCAAACGGTTCTATAGTGCACCTCTTTTAAATGCGAGACGCCACGGATGTGATATGGCAAGGACAGTCTTCGTAGTCCATTCGCGCTTGACACATTTGCTCGACCTGCTGGGTTTCTGTGTGCGCGCGAGGCCCAATCTTTGCCTTCGGGTGGCTCGGACGCATGCAAGCACTCGAAAAAGGTCTGGCTTATCAGGGTACCGAAGCGTTCATGGCCAATCTGCCTCCCGAAGCGCACTGCGGTACTCAGTCAATTACTACACTAACAGACTCTTGGGACGGCCTCGTGCTTTCACGATTGAACGCCATCCTATACTAAGTGGCTGATTTTCCCCTTACTGTTCTGTAAGCAACCTACTGTTTCTACAGCTCTGGCTTTACTTAAGACTTCTGCCATCATCGTAGCCTCAACATTTTTTTCGAATGGCTACTTTTACTAGGACCCCTCCTTCACAATAATTGCAACCAAATCCTGCCTTTCTCCCGTGAAGTTTAACTGTTCTGTTTCAGTTAACCCAAAAAAACTCCCGGCGTCCGCGGGAGTCAAACCTGCATAGTAGGGAAGGCATTTACGCGGCCAACGCTCTATTAATTTAGCTCCTGTGAATTTATTCACACTTGGATAGATTTAACACGCTCAACTTAACCGATCGTATAGAAGCAGTCAATAGAGAACAGCAAGCAGACTGCACAAAAAAAATTTTCTAAGCAATCACCACCGGAATTGAACTGAATTGCACCCACGCTGTTGAAATTTTTGAGCAAGACGAAGGCAACATTATTTCAACTTCTACGTCGAAAGAAATTGTCTTCAGAGTAAAGCTAAATGAAAAAGCACACTGTGTTATGTGATCCTCCGTCCAATTTTCTTCAATACCCTCGCTGTTCGACCAGGAAGTTTTCTCCAAATCGAGCATCCTGCTGGTATCATTAGCTTGGTTTACACACGCTAACTGTCCCAATCAAATTCGTCAGGGTCACTGAGGACTATGTGCGCAGAGGCTGAGTCTAAAAGTATGAACTACTGTGCATTAATTTATATATTGCCTGTGTATAAGTTTTGCATACTCACAGATCAGACTTTCTTGTTTGTAGTAACGTGGTCAAACCGTTTCTACTAGCGTAAACACTATCAATTTGACACTTACCTATAGCTTGGATATCAGATTAGAAGACAAGCACTATATAAGTATTGGCTTACCTATATGTTTGCTGTCTTTCCTGCTCCGGTCAACATGAAATAGTTTCTACTAGCATAGACGAAAGGGATTTTTAAATGTTTACCTTAGCCAGGATATATGAGTAGAATACAAGTGCAATATAACTGTAGGCCATCCCAAATTGTGTTGTTATCTGTGCTCGCAAACCCCAAAATCAACCCCATGGGAACGCAGAAATTCACGACCCGACTGTCGGGCTTGAGGGAAAAGTCGATTCTAGAGGTGGCATCGATCCACGCACGCTTGCCTCAGGGGGCGACGGTCTAGAAAGCTCGCCCACCACAACCGAGCTGCGAGGGCAGCCGGAAGTTACGTGCACTAGCAGAGGTGATACAATATGCCCAGAGGGTTATAATCACTGCAGAATGGATCTCAACTTTATCCAAGGCAAAAATCAATAAAGTCGCACATATAAAGATTCAAGAGGAACAAGAAGTTGCCCAGGGCCCAATATGTGCGCCGAGACAACTGCGTACTGGTAGGACGAAAGCACTGCACGCATATCCGGCGAATGTTAAAAACCTTCCAGCCGGCAAAGTAGACACAAGAGCGTCAACGCTTAGAGTGAAGGCCTCCAACGTTGGCTATATTACTGCAGCTGCGGAAAAATTGAATGTATTTACAGTCCATAAAAACGAAAAGAATGTACTAGCACCTAGAGTTAAGACTTCCACAAAAAAGACACGAGTGTGCCAACACTTGAAGTAAAGGCCAAAACAGCTAACCAGTCAGACGCAGTTGAGGTAAATTTGAAAACCCTCCTTGCCAACATAGTAGATATAACGGAGTCAACACGTACGTTGATGGCCTCCAACGTTGGCCAAATTGCCGCAGATGAGGAAAACTTGAATATCCACATAGCTGACAAGCACAAAAAAACGATAAGTGTTTGCCAGCATCTACAGTTAAGGCTTTGTCAACAGAAGACACAAATGTGCCAAAACTTGAAGTGAATGCCCAAACAGCTGACCAAGAAGACGCAGTTAAGTTAAAGTTGAAAAACCTTCCTTCCAGCACATTTGATACAGGTTCGTCAATACTTCAAGTAAAGGCGCACACAAGAACAGGCTAGAGCGTGCCAACACCCGAAGTGAAGGCCCAAAAAGCCGATAGAGTTGCCACATTTGAGGCAGATTTGAAAAAAAACTTGCTGTTGAATCAAAGAAAGAGTATTAAGGCCCTCAAAGTTTTAGCGCCCGGCCCCGAAAAAAACAGCATGGAAATCGCACCGAAGTCCATGGCCGGGAAGCAACAACATCGGCCAGCCCGAGCCCGAGGCCCGCAAAATAAACCAGGCTGGTACTGCACCAATAGACTCCGGTCTCCAACATAACCGTCAAAATAGCAGCAAACGGACTGTTAATCATCAAATAAGCTACAATATCGTAGGCGTAAAAAATGCCGCTAAGAGAGAATCCATCGTCATAATACAAGGATTGGCAGAATCAACCGCAACCACTCCCATGAATCGGCATTCCGCAGACATCCAGCTCTTCGGTACGCTTATGAACAAAATGCTGGGACCCATTGTAACAATCGAGTACGTTAAGGCATTAAGCCTTGCAAAATGATCAAAGGGCCCAACTGGATCGATGTTTCCCAGACCTCGGAAGGTGGTCATGGCCAGCAGCCAAGAAGCAAAGCTCATCCTGTCTCAGCGTTTTAGATTCAAAGACCCTCAACCGGGAGTTTTTTTTTCCAGCAGGATTTATCAGTTGCAGAACGAGACAATCGTCGTCAACTTGTTTTAGAAATGAAGGAGCAACACAGCAAAGGAAAACCAAACTCGTTATTTACACCAACCAAGTTATACAACGTATATTGTTCTCACCTTGGACAGGTGCGTTCCGGGTAACCACGCGATCGACTAAGTAGTGAAAGGGTTGAGCCCGAACGTAAAAAACTACCCGAACAAGCCAGCAAAGGAAACTTAAGTGCATGTATACCAATGCACAAAGCCTGCTATCCTAATTAGACGATCTTAAGATTACTATGTACCAAGAGGAACCAGATGTGGTCTGCATAACAGAAACATGGTTATTCACAAAGATAGACGGTCGGGAATTTACTCTTCCCGGATTTTAGCTGTTCCGAAAGGACGGAGCCGGGCGTCAGGGTGGAGGTTTGCTCACCTATGTTAGACATGGCCTGCACGTGTCAAACAAACTGACCAGATAGCGTCTGATATAGAAGCCCTTTGGCTCACCATCAGAATGCCGGGGTCTCAAGCCTTTGACATGTTGGCAGGTAATAAAACACCGTCGAACGATCCAGAATCGGACAAAGGCCTGATTGATGAAGTTTAGGTATTTGACGTGCGATCCATTTTCATGATTATAGGCGACTTCAATGCTCCGCATATGGACTGGAACCTCTGTTCTGCGACAGGGTCAGTATTAAGTTTCGATCGCCGTCTCCTACGCACGGTACAAACATCCTTTCTAGCACAACACGTCTTATCTCCGACCAGGCAGCGTGAAGGGCAACAGGCCTAGATATTGTACTGTCAAAATTGCCAGACAGTGTAGACGTCTTAAATTGTTAATCTCCTCAAGGCAAAAGCGACCACGTAGTACTACAGTGGGAGTACTCATTGTTCTCTGTACCTGATTATGGCGTGACCGTTAGATACAATAGATGGCACAGAAAAATTAACCAAAGGAGAACCAAGATGCGCAGTGTAGACTGGAGGGCGGTATCCACCGGGTGCGTCCACGAAGATTGGACGGTTTTAGAGACCGTACTTCACGGACAAATCACTAGTTTTTGCCCCATTTTGAAAATTAAAGCCACAAATAGGCCCCAGTGGCTAATAACCACGCTGAAGAGGGATGTTTGCCGTAAAGGAAAGCTGTAACGAACGAATCGGAGAGAGCAGACCACCGATTTGTATAACAAGTAAAAAGTGCACAGAAACATGCAAAATGACCTTGTACTAAAAACCTGCCAAAATTTCGAGAGTGACCTAATAAAGCATGCAGTAGGAAATCAGAAGGTCTTCTCAAACTACATTAGGCGACCTACCCAAAATAGAGACATCATCCCGTTGTTAAAACGGATGATGGCGCTGAAATTTGCGAGAACAAAGCAAAGGCCGAGCATGTTTCCGGATTATTTCAGTCGGTTTTTATGAGAGAGGTCGAGCTTACCGTTACCAATTTGAGTACCAAGAAGATTCTGACTATTGACTCTATGTGCTTACAGATGTTACTCTCCTGCAAGAACTTCTTAAGCTCCAAGACACTTAGTCGCCAGGACCGGACGGCATGCCTGCAATGCTGTTGAAAAAGCTAGCCATGGAGTTGTTAGAACACCTGCAGTTACTCTTTCAGGCCTCACTAAATACAGATCATCTGTCATCCGACTGGAAGACAGCCTGGATCTCATTCATACACAAAAGTGGGATTCGGGCGTCCACAAACAACTACAGGTCAATAAGCCTTACTGCAATATGTTGCAAATCATGAAGCGAAATATCAAAATAGAGTTGATGCAATTATTAGAGTGTCGTTGACTTCTTTCTGATAAATAGCACGGATTCCGAAGAGGACGGTCCTGCTTGACAAATCTCCTCTTTTGTCTAGAGCAATGGACCAGAGCACTCAATCAAGGAAACACGGTGCACGCAGTCTTCATAGATTTTTAAGAAGGCATTTGACACTGTGCCGCATCAGCGTCTCCTATAAACGCTTAAACACATAGGGGTAACAGGCAACCTTTTGCGATAAATCAAAAACTTGCTGACTTTCCGAACTCGGACCGTTGTATTGGTGGTCAGCGATCAATGGAGGCGGCAGTCGATAGTGGGCGTCCTCCAGGGTTCTGTTCTGGGTCATTTCGTTTTCTTTATATATATCGACGACTGCATAAGTGGATAAGTCTGCGAAACCGCAATCTTCGCCGACGATTTAAAACTCTGGAATGTCATTCGTGGTGAAGAATACGAAGGAAGTCAGCAGCCGGACTTGCACCGACTCGAGAAATGGTCAAACGAGTGGCCCCTGCCATTTAATGTCGCCAAATGGAACACAATGCGTTAAAGTAGTACTAGCACTTCGTATTGGAGGGTTTGAAAACAAATAACACAGCTGCCAGAATAGAGACCCAGAAGGATCTGGGCGTGTGGTTCACTCCCTCACTCAAGCCATCACTCCACAGCCCAAAGGTGGCCAAATCCGCAATGTCGAGCTTGTTTCTAATCAAGCGCGCCCTTGTAAATTTGACAAAGTTGTATTTGGCAATGTCTTCGGCACGTTCGTGTGACCCCAACGGGAATTTGCATTTCAAGCCTGGAAACCTTCGACAGTCAAAGACAAAAAAACCCTTGAAAGGTTTCATCGAAGGGCAACTTAGTTAGTGCGAGTCCAGACGTACTTTCCTTACGAGACACGCCTGACGAATCTTGACTTCTTTCGTCTGGATTACAGACAGCTGCGCGATGACCTGATAATGGCGTTTCACATGCTGCGTAATCAAAACTGTTGCCTAGCTTCCAACGATTTGTTTGAACTGGCCACTACTAACAGACTGCGTGGCCACAATCTCAAGCTACGTGTGACTGGGGCAAGATTAAACACACGAAAATTCTTCTTCTTTTAGAGGGTAATCCAGACATGGAATGCTCTAGCCACATACATTACCATGTCGTCATCTGTGGACACGTTTAGGTTGCAGTTGGATCAGCATAGAAAAAGAAATTATCTGTAATAAAGCGTGCTTATTATATTTCAGTTTAACTTTTTTGTTAAACAAAATACTGTTCACTACTTTTTAGTTATATTTTTGCTTAGAAAAACTGATTGCGGGTTTCATCCTCTGGTTCGCGTATGCATACGATGGGCGCATCTCCGACACCATGAACACCGCAGTCATCTCCCCGTGTGACCATTCGGATATTTAGCAACCGCGATGGCCTACTCCTGACATGATCCAAACATTTTCAGTAGCAGGACATCCAATTTACATATTCCCTTCCCCCCC
>JAYGXS010000006.1:33708818-33725350 GCA_036362985.1 Ligula intestinalis
CGGATGCTGGCTTGATAATTGTAGAGCAATTATGCTTGCTGTCGTTGCAGTTGATGCTGCGCCCAGTCTCATCCATGTGACTGATTCTGTTGATCAGGAAATGTCTCAGTACATCGTATGCGAACGCCAAATCATTGCATTTGTTGATTGGCTGTGAGCCTGAGAGCCATGAATCGAGCAGCTCGCGGTTTACGTGGTTTTTATATTCTTGCTTGGATTTCGGCCTTGTCAAACTTGAAAATATGACCGGGTACCGTCGAATGAGCTGCAACCTGAGTGTTGGCGTCTTTCATTCTCACCACCACTGCATGTTCGGCCATTCGCGTCAGCAGTAATCTCCCAGTTTGGCCGACAGAGGTGCTTTGTCCACAGCTGTACCAGATATGGTAAACGACTCCAGCCGCTTCCTGTCGTGGCAGTGAGTCTTTCGGTCTCATGACCTTGCACCTGATGGTTGCTTCTGGCCTGTGCGCATCTCCAACGCTAAGTGGGATGAGTAAACGGCTAACTGCTTCCGATTGATTCTTCACGTATAAAATAGCTTGCCAAAATGTTGGGTGAGGTAGATGAGGTGTCTTATTTCGTTTGAGTATGGATTGGTTGACAAAGTTGCGCAGGGCATCCATTCGCTCTCAGTACCCGTCGAAGATGTTGTTATTCAGCAACATTGTCTTCATCTTCGCTGTAATGCGTCACAACACGCCGGTAAAGTGCCCGGATGCAGCTGAGTTTTTGACCAATTGGTTGGTTGCCATCTTAGTTTAGGACTTGCATAGTGTTGGTTGCTTTCCAGAACACTTTAGTTTTTAGTCTATAACCATATTTGCGGCGAATGAGGGCATAAATGAAGGCCAAACGATTGTTTTCTTCTTCCTCCATCGTAAATTGAATATCCGGAAAGACGGCGTAAATACGTTCCTTGCATGTAATTGCCTGATCCCAATAAATAACGCTGAAGGTGTCGTTAAGATACCGAGCCCAGCATTTGGGTCTGTAGTGTTGGAAAACCAGCGATGTCAACCGTTGCAGCATCGACTTTTCTATTTGTCCAGAAAATGGCAAACCCATGGGTGTTGCCTTTACCTCTTCGTAGATAGTTCCGTTGAAAATGAAATTCGTCTTGAGTGAAAACTTAAGGAGGTGAACAATTAAGGTTTTTCACTTACCGATTCTCTGTTTCATCGGATTTCTCTCGCAGGAGTATTTGGCTATGCCAATACAAGCGAACATCTGTGTCCCATGAAGTAGCAGACACTTTCTGCTTCTCATGTATCTGATAACGAATACGCGATGGATATCGAAACGTCATGCGAATAGACATATGGTCCCAGCGATCGAGTCTTATTCTTCTTCTTCTCAGTATTTGGCTAGTCGCAATGGCCAGGTCCTGTGGAAAAAGACGTAAAAAGGGACGTGACAGCAAATGCAAGCATAATATAGTTTGGCTGGAGGCTTACCTCTTTACGTTTCTCCAAGAAAGATGTGCTGACTATCTGACCGTAAAATCTGGATCAGCGGTCAAGAATTTGAGCCGTTGGAAAAGCCAATTTGCCATTCCATAGGTTGGATTTCCTTTGAGAAGAAAGAGAAACCACTGTTGATCGTGCAATATTTCGACATATGCGAAAGACGAATATTATTTCGCTGATCGGAATTGAATCCAGTTTTCAAACTGATTATCGTGTAGTGTATTCTGAAGCCATTATAGTCAGGATAGGAAGCCAGCTGTTTAACGAGCTTCGCTCCGACACCTTGCAAACGTATCTATTGTAAAAATGGACAAATTATGTAGTGGGTAATTTTATCATTGATTTTGAATGCCTATATAAATTAGAACATATTTTATGGAAATCGAGCGCGAAAAAATTACTTTTGGTACTCGTTTGATAGCAAATTACGCGTTCTTTTAATGTTTAACTCAAAGAAAGGGTAGCTTACAGTTTCAACTTACTTGCTAATCATCAGCATAAAATAATCGTATCCGTCAATTTTTTAGTGCTGCGTATATTGCATTATATATATTTTAAACCTATTTCAGTATTTGATGACTATTTGGCGCCTTCTCCGTCACACTGTGGGCAAAACTGTATATTTACTTAAAAAGAATGCACACAGTGCGCAGTTATTTATTATTGGATTCGAGTGAAGCATTCACTCGTTTCGAAAATTGTTTAGCAATCGGGCAACTTTTTAAAGCCGAAGGCTTCTCTTTTTAGTATTTAATTTTGAGAACACGTAAAATGCTTTCCAACAAGAACAACAATTACTTTCCCGTGCATGGTTGCCATAAAACATATTTTAATTTATAAATGCAGTTAAAATAAATGAATAAAGGCATACTACTAACGTAGTCATATTGTTTTTAATATATACGTTTTTCTAGGAGTCGGAGCAAAGCTCTTCAAACAACTGGCTTCATATTCTGACAATAATGACTTCAGAATACACTACACGATAATCAGTAACACAACTGGAGTCAATTCCGATAAGCAACAGAGTATTAGTCTTTCGCATATGTCGAAGTATTGCATTATCAACGGCACGTGCTGTACGATTTGTCAGAGGGTTGCACACTCTTTGGGCACCTTCGGGAGACCATAGAAGCGAACCAGCGCCGTTTCTTGCACCCTCGCCATGCATCTGTCGATTGACGTATTGCACCTGAGTACTCCATTGCTAGAAGTGTTGTGTTGATCTCGAATGCCAGCGATTTAATGGGTTGGATTTGGGTGGAACGTAAAAATGATGATCGTCTATGCAGTTTGAGCTTGGTGAGTAAAGTTTTTCTTGTCCAATACGACAGTGGGCTGCTTTTTGTCCGCCGGCACGATAATGAGGTCACTGTGTGCTTTGCAATCCTAAAGTGTCTGACCTTCGACCTTGTAGAGGTCGTCACCTGGTCAATGTGTCTGTCGCTTCTGTTTTGCAGGAGATTGATCTAAGTGCAGCAACATTTCGTAATTAATATATTTTTTGAATTCTTCTTTCTTATAAGTGGACATGTTTCATATTGAACTCAGTATATCTCTCCTCCAGCATTTTCAGAAGATGGACTTTATTTTCACTATCCGTGGTGAATGTGAATTAAATCCAACGAATGACTGAGTAGATGGCGATGCGGAGTTTATTTATTTTATCCATTTTGCGCTGAATGGCTGACGAAAAATGATTTGTTTTAAAGCTGGACACATATCTTCATGTGATAGCCTAAGACATGATAGTCCTCTGGAACTGTTCTAAAAGGGAACGTCTGATTATGTTTTTTTTAAATAGCCAGCTCCGCTTTATCCAAACGCACGTAATTTCTCTATGGCAGGAACAAGTAAATGAAATGCACTGGAAGCTGTAAAGGTTGGCGCCTCATTCGCTCACAGGAATTTTTGTAATAGAAAATGTTCATGATGATATTCATTTGATTGTCCCTAATTACGAGGTTGCCGGCCTAATAGAGGACTTAAAAATTTCTGGTGTGGTTAAATATGATGCAATAAGCAAATTTATCACTGAAACGAAAAGCAATACAATATATAACAGGTAATTTGTATTCCAGTGCACAATTTGACATTGTTAGCAGGCATCAAAGAACACTGACCTTACCGTAGGCTCATGTTTAAGCATGCATGCTGCTTGTCTTTATTAGGCATAGACTGAGAGTTCAAGCTGTATAATAACACATTTGTCTTCCCTTACATCCAATTTACAATTAAGGAAGAAGAGAACAACCAGGTGGCCTTTCCTTATGTTCTTGTCTGTCGCAAAGGTTGCGGTGGTCTTAAGACTAAAGCATTCAAGAAAGCGACAAACAGGATAAAAGTACTGAATAACCACAACAACCACCTAATCAGCCACAAACGCAGTTACGTAAAAACACTGTATCGGTTTGTTGAGACAACCTGCAGCGAAGAAAAAGAAGACGAAGTGGTCGAGGAAGACTACCTTTCCACAAGTGTTTAGAGAATATTGCTTACCACGCAACTTCGTCAACCGGAGCTTCCGCAAACGAGATAGCCAACAAAACAGCACCAAACCCAAAATTTGGCCTTCGATCTCGTTCGTCAAAAACGTATCGGTAGCAGTCGGCCGCCTTCTCGTAACACTTGGATTTGGGGTCGCACACAGGCCTGAGGCAAACCTACTGCGTCAGTTGATGAAACCCGAAAGTCCCTCTGCCACGGCAATAAATATCTGGGGTCGTCTACAGGATCTTGTGCAGTTGCTGTCAAAGCAGACTGACAGAATTCTCAGGACGTGGATTGCCAAACATGTGTAAGCAATGCGGCGGAATGGTAACCATTCTCAAATTGCGTCTCATTCGACGAGACTTGGTCACACGTTCAAAATTGATGAGGCTGAAAGTCTCGCAGGGGGTGACAATCGGGTGAGCCGATAACTACTTGCCTCATGGTTCACGGGTCCCCAATCCATAAAAAAAGTGCAATGATTTTCCCAATCGATATTAATTCTTGAGATTAAATTTGGTCAAAGCAACCCATCACTTGACGAATGGGCAGGCCACCTCCTCGTCGAACGCCAACAACGGGGAGCCATACGGCCAAGCGCTCATCACGCCCGAGCTCACCGCCCGTGATGAATGTCTTGCAGACCAGACCTGGCGTGCAGTCCAACAAGCAATCCATGCACAAGAAGGTTTAAACGTTAATTATCACTGTATGCTTGCAGTTATGACTGTGTCCTATAAATACTGCAAACTGATGTGCATGCTTAACCTGTTTCTGCCACTCATGTATCTGATGACGAATCTGAGACAGATATCGAAACGTCAGGTGAATTAACATACTGTCCCAGCGATCGATAATTCTTCTTTTCAATTGCTACCTTGTACACGAATATTCGTTTGTATTGACTGTTACATTGTCATATCACACACAAAAAGTATGTTTAAAGTGAAGAAATTAAGTTAAATTAAGATAATCATCACTGCATACCGTCAGCTGTTCAGAAGCAAATATGTTGAGAATCGCATACGCTTTATTATTTAATTAAAGTCACTTGATTTTTCTCATTTACTTATTTGCGGCCATGTAGAATGTACGAAACTTAGGTTTTTCTTCTATCAGAAGTCTCCATACCGATGTAAAGTGGAAGGCCATGGAGAAACCATACGGAAAGATAATGTTCTACCAACTTTTAGCAACAGACGTATGAATGCATATAACGGTGGTAGTACTTACACCTATGACTTTGACCTAGATTCGGATTCAATACTTTTTGCTCGCAGTTTACTTAAATTCATTTCGAAAGGAAGTGAGACGTCTGATATTCAGTAAGTTCAGATAAAGGAGAAGCAAGTGCAAGGCACCCTATTTCAAGAAAAAGAGGAATCAAATTCAAACTCCCAAACGTCTGTACATGTTATTTGCCCCACATTGTCGTTTAATTACACCCATTGCGTTGCTGACACTTTCAAGGGCATTAACACCGTTGACAAATAATTTGATCTTACCTCTTTAAATATCCTCACCCCTCACCTTTTTTTCATGAGCTTTGCCTTCATGTTAACTTCCTTGCGTTTTTTCATGATTGATTGGTTTGCATGCACAATAAATAATCAATTTTTCTCGTTCTTTTCTCTGAAGAAGGATTTCTGGATTCATGTTATGATGCCAAGACTAATATACAAATCAATCCGGTTGATCGACAGTCAATTTTATGCATGGAAGTGCCTTGAACGAGAACGTTTCTATTGATTCGTGATATTTGTTAATATATAAATTCCTTCAAATATTGCTTTTAGAGGCTATGTTTCGGTTTATTTCAAAAAAAATGATTCTACGCACTGATTAAAATGATGATTACAACCTCATGCTACCGAACAGTTGTCCTGTGCTTGCTGAGTAAGTCAGGTCCACATTATTTCGAGAATATTTTTTACAGTTATCAGTGGAGATTGTGGACGATACCGTAAATAACTCTAGATTCATTTGTATCCTGCCTTCTTAGCAGGCATACGAATTATGCGGTAGGCACAGCATTTTCTCATGCTATAACGCATAATCATCTAAATGCTGATTTGGATGTACATTTTGTGGACAATCTCATGCAATAAGTTACAAAACGTTATAAATGTCATTTGGTGGGATGTCAGCTTACGCGGTGTGCACCCAACTAATATAGCAGAAAAGGTAGATCTATGAATAAAAACATGCACAGTTTGGTTGAGAAATTACTATTTTGTAGCACACAAATTTAACTTTCACAATACTCTGCAAACCCGGCGATCCAAAATCCAACCCTACACTTCCACGCCGGTTATTCGGGGGCAACGTGGGGAAACTCAGGGCGAACAGAAAGTAATGACAGGTAGCACTGGGACGTCATCTGTAACAGAATTCCCAAGAAACATCATAAACAGAATGATTACGGCGTCCACGGAAAGCGATGCGCTCCGTGGTGTTCTGTTGCCCGGACTGCCAAATATGCAAGCCAGTACTGTCAACCTGAACAATGCTACGGCGTCCCCGGAAAGCGACGCGGTCCATAGTCGCCTGGTGCCCGAAATATCAAATATGCAAGTCAGTGCTGTCAACTTGAACAATGCGATGGCATCCCCAGGAAGCGACGTGCTCCGTGGTCGCCTGGTATCCGGAAATTCAAATATGCAAGCCAGTACCCTGAATTTGCGACACACTTTGATTATCGGTTGCTAAAATGTGCGGACATTGCTTGATTGCGTCCGTAAACCACCCCTAGTACACTTTTTTTCTAGAGAGATAAAGTAGACGCTACCTGTTTGTCAGAAGTTCGTCTCCCAGACTGTGGAACGAAAGAAAATCCCACAAGAGGATGCTGAGTACGTGCTCCTCCACAGCGGACCATAAACGAACACATGATTGCATGGGGTGGCAATAGTAATGACATAAAAGGTGCATAACAACCTCTTAGCACATAAGCCTATCTCAGAGCGAACTGTCACAGTCGGCTTTAAATGCACCATTGCAAATATGTACGTGGTTGCCGTTTTGTCCCAACATCGCAAGCGGATGTAGCATTTCAGACGAAGTTCTATGAACACCTTCAAGATACAGTGCCCAGGATACCCCCTAGAGACTTCTTCTCCGTTGCCGGAGACTGAAATGCCAGGAATGGCCCATGCGATGAAACCTCGAGACACGTCATTGGACAATACGAACTGGGCCAACGTTGCGACAATGGTGAACGATTGGTAAAATTTGCTGATTATAACCATCTCGTCGTTACAAATACTCGATTTCAACCCCACCCCCCAATCGGCAGTTGCGAACATGGTATTCAAATGATGGTCGAACGGCAAACCAGATAGACTACATCTTAGTATGCTCAAGGTAGACCACCTCATTACCTGACAGCTGATCGTTTCGAGGTGCGACAGTTTGGTCACATCAAATGCTCATGTGTGCCCGCTTTAAGTACCGTTTGCCGAATCATAGTAAAAACTGCCTCCAAAATGTGTCAAGTTTATGAGACTATCAAACCCAGAAACCCGTGTAGCGTTCAACGAGAGTCTCACTGCACGGATCCAAGATCAAGCCGCTGTTCGCATCGAACCTTCATATGACGTCGGTAATCAAACTGCACCCGATACTCAGTGACCAAATTTGAGATGCGCGCTGCAAAGGGCGATGCATTCAAGCTTGCAACAGCAGGTTACCGAGGAATGACTGGATCTCAACAACCAACTTTCATATTTTTGGCACACATTTGCAAATTATCAAACTCAGAGTACTACTGCTCATTGAGACGCCAAACTACGCGATCAGCAAGATGCGACCGTCAGAACAATTAGACCGCGTTAGCTGGATCCATGGAATCAGCTTAAAACTCTGGTAACTTCCACCAGCTCTATTACTTTTAACGTAAAGCATCAGACAAAAATAAACCGCCTTCCTCTACCTTTCAAGATAAATCGGATCAAGTAATAACTGATAAAGCTGGCAAAATCCGAGCTACTGGGTCCACTTATACGTTCACTTGCGAAACTTTCAGCTATGAACTCGACTTCCATACGGTAGTGACTGCGAGCCACCTACGACATTAGAAGTGGAATCGATATTACAATGATTAAAAATTGCGAAGGCAGCGAGTGAAGATGGTATCCCAGCAGAAGCCTACAAAACTCATTATCTTGCCTTGTCTTACTTTACTCGACTACATGGACTAGCAAATTCACCCCGTCTGACTCGTCACTGTCCATTATTTTAAGGAATAATTCAAAAATGCCTAAGGAATTAACACAAGCTGCAATGCATACTTACGAAACAGTCTATGCTTTCAAATTCGCGGCTTTCAAGACACTCGCCTACGCTGCAAAAATGTCGTGCCAAGAATAACATTGAGCCATGTCCACAGACAATAATTAAATCAGCCAATATATCGAATTACCGCCGGTGTACAGAGACTTAATTATGCAGGTACGGACGCCAGTTAATGTTAATTGTCCCATTTCTCTGTTTAATCAAACAAATTTCCAATGTTGACGCCCTCAAGACCCTTAAAAAGCCACTAACCACTACCTTTTGCATATATTTTAATTCATCCTCACTCTTCGGGTGCTTTGCGGTATATTCCAGCATCCTTATGACCTGCCGGCTCCTCAAAATTGGCTAGTGTACACCCGTTATTATAAATGTACTATTGCTCGGTATTTTTATCTGAAGAACGAATTACTGTAAACGTTTTACAGCTCAAGTAAATCAACAGATCAATCCAATAAATCAACATTCTTTCCGTATCAATGCAGTGCCTTGAACAAAAACGTTTTCAGTCATCCATGAGGTTTTCGCAGATTTCAATTTCCACATGTATTGCATGGATATGTTAATTTTTGTTTCGGCGACTCAGTGATTAACCTTATGAGTATAGCCTCAATATCTTGAACAATAATTATGTGTTTGCTTGCAAAGGCATAAGAGCACAAGCCCATTGTTTGTCTTCTTTTCAGCTTGCATCTTAGTGAACGTAAGAGGCACTAGCGTAATTAACCCTGGATTCATTTGAATCCTGCCTTTTGAGTGTATGCAGAGTATATGTGTTTGACACAGGATCTTCTTATTCAATAATATAAAATCACCGACATCCTGATAAAGAAGTAGATTTTACGCAAGCTAAGCTTGGTTGCTCATTTAAGCATAATCGTCAGTAAAAAATTCCAAATAATACATCCCCTCACATGAGAATGATAATCAAGGCATGTATAAAAATTCATTCTGCAGTCAGTCACTCGCAGACGGCGTTTCGGAATAGAGCCAAGGTCGATTCTATTTTAATTGACCGCCGAACACGCCCTGTATATCACTTCACTATTCGCTACTACGGCCAACAGAGTACAACTGTCTGAGTGTGAGGACAGAAGTGTTTTAAATGATATGAATCTTACAGGTTAAAGTATATTCACTATCTTATGCAATGGCACGCGTAATTAGTTTTCAATTAGAATAAAGTAATCGCGAATTATTGTAATTGTGACAATTATAAAGCCGCATCTTAAATCACCGTTGCCGATTAGTCATTGCGCCATTGCGACTGATAATCATGTCCATCACGATGTGACGGAAATTGTAACTCCCAATTATCGTCTACACTAGATGAATATGTAGCTGTATCAGCACTTCGAAATCCTAAAGGTTGCTCGCAAATGTCCCTCAAGTCGGACGACAAACTAGCGACCCAGTGTCGAAAATTAACTCAAAAAATTTACTTATTTTCCATTTTGTTGCTGACTATCTCACGAGCATTGATACTTCTAACAACTAACCTTTGTGTACATTTTTAATTATCATCACTATTCAGGTTTTTTTTCCATTGATTATTCCTGCACCCTAATGAACTGCTGGCACCTCAATATTGGCTGGTATACATCCACTAAAAATAATCCACTTTAAGAAGGACAGTTGGTTAGCATACGCATACTTTCGAGAAATTATCTTCAGGCCATTAAATTTATATAGAAGTGGAAGGTACAGGGTAACGAGCAATCAATTAATTACCGTTCTAATCAACTTTGTCTTGGTAAAAAGGGCTTAAGGATTTGGATAGTAAATAGTGGGAAGTGACAGGACAGTTAGAAAAACGAGAGGGCAATGAACGGCTGGAAAATGCTGGTATTTCTGCCGTCTTTCGACATGATAAGCCTGGGGCCTGAATAAGGTACTTCTGTGCATACAACGCCGGCTTCATCAGGCGAATGGCCGTGGCCTCCGCTGTTGCCAGAAGCCGTTGACCCAGGGAAATTGGCTATTCTGGTGAGACCTTATAGATTACCATAATGGCTTCGTTCTGGTCAACACGGTGTCCAGAGACCACCAAATGAGAAAGAATGGAACTGTTGATGCTCCTGACTTCGCCTTTGTTAAGCCATGTTGGCAGATGCTCCTGTATACTCTTGGATAAGCGCCGGCTCATGTGACATATGTAACTTGCTCCACATGAACAAGTAAATGAGTAAATGCAGATAAAAGTGCTCTGGGCTGGCAGCTGATCCTTACCTTCACCGTGTAGGACCGCGTTTGTTGAGAATAACACCCGAACTTTTGCCGCAGTGAAGGTTCATGATACGCCTCAGTTATGGCTTCGGCTTAACAGTTCACTTGCTGCGTCCCCTTGAAAGGGGACTTTGAGGAAAAGGGTCTTCTTTTCCATGGTGAATGTAAGGGCTTTGCGTTCTTTCTCCATCATTTTTGTCTGAATATGCTTGTCAGGGTACCCATTCTCTCGAAGCAGGTCCTGAATCTTTGTGAGCTCTTATTCGATAGTATCGTCCGAGCAGATTTTTCTAGTCTTAGCGTTAAGCAGCGGACTTGATTACGCTTTTGCTGGATGGATACGAAGCTGTGAAATTCGTGTACTATACGGACCAGGCGTTTTTTCTCTAAACTCTCCTACAGAGGCTCCAATCTGGTCGTCTGGTTAAAAGAACGTCCAAGAACGAAAGCGCCTGGGAAAAAATAGCGTGCATTTTCGTATGCACGTTGGCATGACGTGATTGAAATAATAAGACCGGTTTGCGCGCATAGATTTTGTTGCATGTAGACTCAAACATGCAGTTTCATGTTAGCCACTCACGAGTATTATTGCCTCTTCAATATGGAAAACCAATATTAAATTTCACGTTAATTGTTAAGAGTTGGGAAATTGCCATGCACTTTAATTCCGTCAAGCGTAGATTTGGCTATGCTAATTTACATGACAGAGCACATTCATGCTTCTTTAGAGTAGTCCATGGTAGGAAGAACAATGTGGGTCTATGAACAAGTGTACCTCTCCGTAAAGAAGGAACCTTTCCCTAGTAGACATTCATACCGAATTCCATGGTGGATTCCGGCCGGAAAAGTTGCGGATGTTGGTCGTTAAGGTCGCCATGGATTCCATAGCGAAAATTTCGCGATACGGCGCCAAACCTCGATAAGAGTATTTAAGCCCCTCTCTCCGCAGTAGTAAACCCATCCACTAATTTATCGTCCCCCGTCGCCAGTAAACGCAGCATATTCGAAGCCCTACCGCAGTAAAAAAAACATCCAATTTTGTATCGCCCCTCGTCGGTAGTGCACGCAGCCCATTTGCATTAAAAAAGCCATATTGGACATTTTTTCATTTTTTATTATATAAATAACTGTACAAAAGGTGGTATATGGGCTAGTCCCCCGCAATTGTTTGGCTGATTACTCAGCCCCGTGGTGTTTGCTTCATCTAAAAGACAGCATGTAGGTGATACACGAAATAAAGTGTACCATCGCTATCCCTTAGCCGTCGTATTCTTTTCACATTCAAAATTTTCTTAAATCTAGTGGATGTACAATCTTATAAGGTATGAGCATTTGACCATGCGTCTTTGGACCAGCGTTTATAGGTGTCTATATTATAATAGGTTAAAGGATTTCGAACTGAATACCTGTAATGACCTCACATAGAGGAGTGCCATGCTGGTCCTCCTTTGACTTCACTCCGCTGCAATTCAATTATGCGGAGATATCCTCAGTGAGAAGGACTTGGAACACTCGTTTTATGAAGTTGTCCAAATCGCGTCGGCCAACGCAACTGAGGAAGCGGACCTGAAGGCAAGCCTTAGTGAGGTTATTGTAACGTACCAGTTGTTCCAGGAAGTCATCTTCCTCCAAATTCCGGTGGAACTTGTAAAAGTCATCCTTCGAGGCCAGAGGCCTTTCCAGAGGTATTCTCGAGAGATCACCTGAGGAGTTGGCCGAACCCAAGGGCATGGATGCGTAGGTCATTGCAGTTCCTTGACCTCAAGTACGTGTATCCCTCAAACAAATTTCCGTTGTTTAAGTCTGCAGACAAGGTGGCAAGTCTACCCTCACAAAAGTGATTTTAAACACTCTTAATCGACGACTCACAATTCATTTCGACGTCCGAAATGTCGTCTTCAATATTAGGTCGCTAATCCCTGGGTAACAGCTGGTCAACCTGCTCTTCTGCTATTCAACAAAAGCGTTATGTTTGCCTCAACGCCCAGCGCCTCTCATCACGCCACAAGTATGGCTTAAACATGGTAAATACAACTATATTATGGGAAAAAACAAATAAAGCATAAAAAAGCAAAGGTATAACAGTAATCAGCAAAATTAACTTGATTCATAGAGTTATATTATGTACAGTGCACAGTGAGCGATGGTATATTAGCAAACATCGATTGAGCAGATGCACAGCAGGCAAAGGCACGTGCAGTCACCGTCAGCAACGAGTGAGAAATGAGCAATTAAGCTTTGGGTCACAGGTCCGCACGGGTGCCGTTGCCCCTGATGCTTGTGATTGACACGCAGAGGTTCCTTAACAGAAAAGCTAATGACATTCAACCAATGAGGATGCGAGCAGGCAAAAACAAGACAGCCAATGAAATGCAGCGAAAGCACTATCGCGATATCTCCGGCATTGGCGCTATGAAATCCGGCATAGACACCGGATCGATTTCTACTAAATTCACCCAATACGGTCCAACGTGCTCACAAGGCAATATAAATTAACAGTCTATGTGCCATTTTGTCATTGTATCCGTAACATGGCAATCACCGTCTGCGTCTTCTTTCATTCTGTCTTCCTCCTGCTGTTCGTCGTTGGGTCTCACGCCAGTAAGTATTCCGTTGCCTTTGAGAAAAATTTTCCTTCAGCTAAGCTTGACGTTAGATTTTAGAATACTCCACATGTTTTTCATTCTGGCATAGTATGGTTTGTACACCTTGCAATTTGGAACACACTGACACCCACACATTCCGCTTGCTTTTTCTATTCAGATTATTCAATGCAATAGTCTAACCCACAGCATATATTAAGACACAAAAAACGATACCAGCAACAGAGTTATTAGACGTCTTTAAAAAGTACAGAATCACACCATCATCTCTTCATAAAGTAGGTCTTCGAGGTTCGCGCATTAGGTTCGGTGAAATATAAACAGGTCCCCTTTTCCTAAAATATGTATCGGTAGGTGGACATTGGTATCAATACCGTAGGAAATTTGTTTTAATACTGATCCCCTATGTTTCATTGAATAATTAAGCAACGTTAATACTTTCACACGCAATTCATGCAATTTTTTTATGTGGACAAAGCATAGCAGCTTTCTATTATATAATCATTTCACCTGGTCATTTCCATGTTTTTTATAATTTGATAATTAACAGTTAAATCCGTCATTTATTGGACTGCTACATAGTACATATTTCGTGAATATAAATCGCTTTTGAATGACCGCAACACCAATCATGTGGAATAGAATGATAAAGTGTGTTTTGTGCATGTGCTTTTTATTTAATAAAGCAGCAGATGCAGAGGGACGCCAGCGTGCAGCTTAACATCACTTTGACTCCGTCTGGCTACTTCTAACCGCTATTTGGCACCCAAGCCGGTAAGGCCAAACGCAAAAAAAGATAATCCTCTACGACATTGCTAGTAGGGAATCAAAACACGTTTTTACCACCTTTGCGGTCCCCTAGTTTTATCCAGATTGTGACGCTGTCGTATGTGTAAGTTCTTCTATCGGTTCAAGTATCACGTTAATTGCATAGAAAAATTAATTATAAAATGACACTAATTAATTATGTTCAACAATAATTTGAATTGAAAATATCTGAAAGTGAAATGAACCATATAACCAGAAGGATATACTAAGTCACTGAGTATTGCAGTCTTAGCACAGATATGACTAGTGTGTGCAAATACGAGAAATGTAATGCTTTTTTGCAATAATACTACCGATAGTTCCTTTTTTACATGGTGCTTCTAAGCAGTTCCTCAAGACCATTGTAACCACCGCATATAGTTCAATAACATATGTTTTTAAAAAAAAATTTTGTAATTGTGAAAGACTCAGGTTTCATGTTGTTTACTTTCGTTAAACATATCTTGCTTAAAACGATGAAATAACATTATAAAATAAAAACCACGAAACGAGTTGGTCTGTTGACCTTGATCAACTCTGCTGTGTTATACGGTCTTCAAAGACTCCACAGAGGTTTTGGCAAATGATATTAAATGTTCCTGCATCCCGCCATATGGGTTTCGGGAGGCATTGCAATATCCATGTCTAAGCAAAAACACTGCCTTTTAATTGGCTCCACATACACGAATAAACATGTCAGGTACATACGTAGTAAGCCGCGCATGCATACTTGATTGGCTGCCTGACGATGGCCCAGGAGCTTAACGTACAACACCGTTAGTGGGCTATTGATCCCCGTATCAATTAAATGTGATAGCTAACCCCAAGTTTGTTTGGCATTGGAGAATGTGCGTTCAAAGGACCATGCAACCAACATCTTCTAGAGACCTTTTTTAGCCACCCGCAACTGCCTTAGCAACAGATTGAGGCAGAAGGGATTTTCGAAAACATGTCTGCTTCGAGCACATTTGCATTGCAGCGGTTAAGGACAATGGCAGGTTTTTTTAATACATGTGTGTGTCATCTGCATTGTAAATATTTTTTTAATTCGTTATCATGGGAACAGCGGCGTATCGACTAGAAATCTTGAACAAACTTACTGATTAAATCAGTAGATATTGAAAGAATAAACCTAAAATACTGCTTATTTCATTCACTCGACCTGCATGCGGTAGAGATACCAATGGCGAATGGTTAACCATTCATGCCTGCATGCATTTTTATAAGAAAAACGTTATTAGCAGCAAGACACTTTTTTGTCAACTGACAAGCATTTTGACTACAGTTAAGTCGGTCTGTAGTCCGAAGTCGGAAGATGTTTACGCCAAAGGAGAAAATCCCAGGTAAACATCTTGAAATTCTACCATTCTAGTATTGCCTTCATTAGAGTAGCTGCTAAATATAATATTACTTTCGTCTAGTGACTAATTTATTGCATTCAGCTATCCATTTCAAAAATTGCCTGACACCTTTTAATGCCTATATGTAAACACGTACTCCAAATTCAAACATTCATTTTCGCGACAATGTTACAAGTAGACCATAACACACTTAATGAGGGTAGCTGAATATACGCAGGCATCCAGTTTTAACTCAACTTCAGAAAATATTATTTTACTGTCCACACATTTTAATGTGCTGCAGTGCATACGAGAACGTGCCCCACCAGTTCAGGCAAATTCTGATGACGTCTATGAAATTAAATGGGCTTGCGGTTGCAAGTAAATAGGGCAAACGTAATGGTGCATCCAAAGAGCACTTATCTAGGTCAGCGATAAAAACTGAAGTATCATTACGCGATATTGGAAATATTGGCCAAATTCATTTCCCATTGTGGATCTGAAAACTTGACAGAAGTATGGTTGCTTATTCGTGCTGAAATTTAAAATGGGACTTGATTAAATATTAGTTGTGTGTTTTTCTTTTACAGATGATCAGTCAGCTTGCTGGTCCATATCGGTAGATTCCATATGGGCCGTAAAGTTTTTCGGGTAATGGTGACCCAAGTGTGATTAAATGTAATGGCGCTTGGCAGGCCGTTTGTTGTTAAGTGGTTATAGCGTTGCCCGGCGGTAAATGTCTTTTCTGATACGCGGGTTCAAAGTCAGCCGAACGCTTCGAGTCTTTTTTCACAATTGATTCATCTGAAATTAAACAAATCTGCCCAACCTCGTAATAACTTAGTTGACCCAACTGTGAAAGCACTTGCGACGACGGGTGCGTAAAGCCTTTTTCTGCTGGGCGGGTTCTACTCCCGGTGATGCCGCAAGTATTTATTTTATAATTGTGTCAACTGCATGCAACTTTAGTTGATAAACCATACTGTAAGTGGAGGTCAATAACTGTCTGTGCATTTTTATTGGCTCTTATTTTGTTCACTTTATATGCAGCAGTTTATTCTTCAGCGGAAGATATTTTCTTTTGTGTTGGCTACAGTGACACTTTTTGGGGAATTTTCATTACGATTGCTCGCACATGCAGCGTACATATTTACCTTACTATGCATAAAAGCCTGACAAAGCCAGCGTTTGTTTTTTCAGTAAATGAGTGTTTCGACTGCTTATATAAAAATATGTTAACTTCTTCCATATTTAAAACGAGATCCGTCGGCTACGCTTGGAAGATGTAGGCAGATTTGCATATT